>MU839118.1:0-138352 GCA_030685235.1 Copromyces sp. CBS 386.78 | reverse complement strand
GGCCGCCCCCGCGCCCCCCGCCGCCGCCCGGCCCCGCCGGCCGCGCCCCCCCCCCCGCCCCCCCCGCGCTGACCCGACCCAGCAGGATGGAAACGAAGACGAGATTCCACGAAACCTGGATCTGGAACTGGTGTATGATGAACAGTACAGTTTCCCGGCTTGAGGGATTGAAGGTTTGTTGATGGAGGAATTTTCATTCCATTGCGACGACAGCATGCCCTCTCTCTGCACATAGTAGGGCGAGAGGGTAGCACGGCATGGACAAAGTAGGGCTGGGGGAAGAGCCGGGGTCAGCTAACAGCTGGTGTACTGAGCTGAATGGTTGGTCACCAAGGTCCAAGGATGACGGGCTAGATCCGAGAGGAAGATGCACGCTCTGATTGGTGCGTATATAAGAGCTGTCGGGTCGGAAAAGGGGACGGGCTGTGTGGACGGGAGAAGGAAAAGAAAGTTGAAAAGAGAGAATTCTGGCAACGCGGTTGGTCAGAAGGGACAAATGACCTCGTGCAGAGAGGCAGTCAGCAAAAGTGTGATGCAATGTCACCCAAGAGTCTGGGGTAATATGTACCTCTAACATGGAAACCAAAGACCCGGCTGGACATCAGTTTGCTTTTTGTCGTTCGAGGTCAGCTTCCTACTTTTTGGGGTTTCACCTCTATTACCACTTCATGTTCCCCAGAGTCTGCCAAGTGCCAAGGCGCCCCTTGTTATTGAGAGTGGTCCGAGGTTGTTCATCATGCATACCTCTACAGTCCAAGTACAACATGAAGCATATTTTGATCATGCGGCCCCAACATTGGCTGATTTCCCCTTCCTTCCTCGGTGCCCAAATTCGTCATCCCTCATTGGCTTTTTTGGGATTTCGACTTTTACTGACTATTCCCGGTTCAGTGAGAACATCAGCTGCAGAACATAACTAGGGGATTACGAACATTACTAGCTCCAGCGCCATGAAGCCATTTCGAAGATGTCGCCTTCTCTCATGGGTTTGTGTCCAGCCGGGGGCCCTGTCTCAAACACTCAAACAGTCGCCGTCGCTTCGTGTCGGCTATTTGTTCCTGTTATAGGCAAGGAATTCGGCTCTCTTGTTGGAACAATCCAGTTCGCGCCCAGCCGCGGAATCAACTCCCTTGGTGCCATTTGAGCATGCTTGAAGCGGGTATCATGGTAGCATTCATGTTGGACCCTTACCACAATGTCGGGATTCCCTCCACTTCCATGTCCCCATCTACATCTCTTTTGTTTATGCTGGCAACGGAAGTAATAACTCTCATAAAGGCGACTACATGGAATATTCCAAAAGGGTCCGTGGCATCCAAGCCAAAGGAGAACATGTAGGCTTGCAGCTCTTTGGACCACGTGAAGCGTCTGTCGCCCAGGACCTGAGACACCAGACCCAATGGATGCAAAGAACTGTAAACTCGCTCTCTGCCAAAACCAAACAAAGTTCTAAAACGGGAAAGAAGAAGAAGAAGAAGAAACGGGATATGCCAGTCATCTCCCGCAGGAGTGTATCCAAACAAATCCATAACATGTACGCATCTATGCTTCTAGACGCAAGTCTACCTCTCGCTTTGCTATCCCATACTCCAAAACCCAGATACCAAGATGCAAATGCCACTCCCAACTCTCCGTCTCCCTTTCACCACACCACCCACCACTCACGCCCTTACAACTTTGGATTCCACTTTGGCTTCTGCTCCTCCTTCTCAAAGCTCCTAATCAATCCATCCTGATACTCCGTCGCCACATGCACACCTCCCGGACTCCAAACCTTGCTTTCCACAATCCCCCTCCCCGCTCCCGCCCTAGGGAACCACGCCTCCTGGATCCACCAAACCCCCTCCTCATCCTCCCCTTGGGCTTTCCCTCCTCCTCTTGACCTGCTCTCCCAATCGGGGTTCAAATCCAACCCCGTCTCCCTCGCCCCATACCTCATCACGCACTCCTCCACGTTGGTATGAAAAACAAGACTATAACTCAAGCTCGCCGCCTTCCCCAGCGTCCAGCCCATGCCAAGATGATTACACGCCATCAGCAGCCCGTTGCGATCAACGACGTAGGCATGCACAATTGCATGATTGTTCGCACATGCAGCATCATGTTGCGCATGTCCTTGTCCCCCCTCCCCGTCTACCAGGTCGCCAGGTAACGGTTTCAACAACCGATACAACAACAGCTCCCGTCGTTCATGAACGGGCTTCCCCTCATTGTAAGCGGTCATATCCACCTTGCGCATTTCTACAATGGGAAACCGGCCGACTACATCCTCGCCCACCAAAGCCCTCACGCCGTCGATGTCCACTGGGGGGGCAGGCGGCCAGTCGGTTGGTTTTCTTGAGCCCAAGACCTCTCGGAAGCGGATTTGCGGGGGCGGTTCCTGGATGGCGATGCCCGCGCTGTGCGGCTCGGACGCTTTGAAGGAGATGATGGCTGTGAAGCAGGGTGATGGCGGGAGGGGCAAGGCGGCGTCGGAGACTGGGAAGTGGTCGTTTGTTGGGGAGGAGGAGGAGGACGGTACCGAGGGTTGGTAGGCTGTGACGGACAAGGTGCTGAAGGAGCGGGTGGATGTCAAGGGCGTGCAGGAGTAGATGAAGGGTCGGTGGCGGTTGCCGGGGGCGGTGAAGAAGCCGTGGATTGTCTGCTTGCTGTCTATCAGTATGGTACATGATTGATGGTTTGGGAGGGAGGAATAACGACGGAGGAACAACGTACGTGAAGACCGAGTTTTTGAAACTTGGGGATTCTCTTCTGGTCTTCCATCTCACTCCAGGTTCTGCAAGCTGCTAGGGCACTCTGAGCGTAGACGTGGCCGCCGTAGGCCGCCGAGTGGAAGGATGGCATCTCTTTTTCTGGTGGGTAATCGCATCCTGGGAGGTAGGCGGAGCGGGTGCCGATGAAGCGGTATTGGGAGGTTGAGTCCGGCGGGAGCTTGACGAGCTCTAGGGCCTCTTGGAAGGAGAGGAGCTTGTCATATTCCGAGTCTGACATGTTGAAGTCGAAGGGGGACGGGGGCTATGGCCCCGTGTGTAGCTCCGGCTGAGACTCTGATGTAGGTTGTGAAATGAAGAAGAAGTAGCTGTGTCACCTCAAATATCAATCACCTTTTCGGAAAAGACACCCGGATATTTTGTGACATTTCAGCTGTTTAACCTGACGATACTATGCGGGAGTGGGATGGAGGGGGGGAAGCTTGGCTTGGCCGAAGGAGGAAGTGCCGAGGCATCTTTCCACGTGATGACACGACATCACCCTCTCCGGTGGGACCAACGAACATCTCCGCTAGCACACTTCCGGCATGGCGCCGTTCCGACATGTTGTTAAGAGCGCCGATCCGGGTATCCACTACGGCATACGGGTACCGGATCGGGGCTGGAACCGGGGCCGGGAGCTTGAATTGTTTTCTTTGGCAGTACTGTAAGGGTTAGGGTCATGCTTGTAGCTTTGGGATGATAGCTCTCACGTGTCATATCACCTGACTCTGAGCTCCTGGGGAAGCTTTCCAGAGAGTGGCCCAAGCGTCTTTCCCACGACACAGCAACCGTTCGCCAGTTGCCAGCGGCAGAACGGACAGAAGGGCAGCCAGCAGCCGGTGCGTCGGGGCGTCTGCTCAGCTGTGGGACCAGGCAGTGTGGGCAATTGGAGGTTCCAGTCGACAAGACAAAACATCATCTCCCGCCTCTCCGCTCTCTCCCGGTTCAATTGTCACTCCGACATCATCACACCACATCCACCACCACCCTCACCATGCTGTCCCGCACCGCCGTCGCCGTTGCCCGCCGGGCCACCGCTGCCCCCGTTCTCCGTCGCAGCATCGCCACCACCGTTGTGCGCCGTAAGTGATTGAACTCTGAAGCGGCCTGAAAAAAGCACGGCATCGAAAAAAAAGAAAAAAAAGGCTCCAATCGCGAAGCTGCAAATATCCGCGCAAAAGCATCATCATCATCATCATCATCACCACCACCACCGACGACGACATCATACCCCCACCACCACCACGAACAAATTCGCGACAACCAAACACCACGCATCAATTGCATTCCCGAATACCGATCGAACCACTGACACCATGTTTTTATCTTGAATCCAGGCCACGCCGAGACCAAGGTCCCTACCACCCACATCAAGGGTCTCTCCGGTATGATGATCTCCCCCCGGCGACGACTTCGTCACGATTGAGTTTATTGGGATTGCTGGGGAGCTGGGCTACGCGAACTGGAAGCTGTGGTGGGGTCTCTCGAAGCTTGAGCCTAGCTTGGATAAGCTTCGGGGAGCTTTGAAAACAACAAAGGAGGAAGAGGAAGCATTGGGAAGAGATAAAGAGGGGTTTTATCATTGCGAACGACGGGAGAAGAAGCTCGACCAGCTCAAGCTTCGAGATTTCCCCCCTACCACCTACCACAGCTTCCACCGGGTAGCTCAGATTCAGCCCAGCCCAGCAGCTCCCATAGCTCCCTCGCTCGCTCACACCCCATGACGAGATGCGGGGTGACGTACGAACCGCATACGTACAACGAAAACAACATGCATGAATGACTAACTTGAACCTTTCTACTTTTTTTTTCGCGACAAACAGAGATCAAGACCAAGGATGACCTCCTCGGCCCCGGTGCCGCTCCTGGCACTGTCCCCACCGATGCCGAGCAGGCCACCGGTCTCGAGCGTCTCGAGATTCTCGGCAAGATGGAGGGCGTCGACATTTTCGACATGAAGCCCCTTGATGCCTCCCGCAGGGGTAAGACATGACATGACATTCAACTAAGGAGGAACTTTTGAGATTGCTGAAACGACACAACAGGCACCATGGAGAACCCCATCCCCGTCCGCTCTGCCGGTGATGAGCAGTACGCCGGTTGCACTGGCTTCCCTGCCGACTCCCACAACGTCATCTGGCTCACCGTGAGTTTTTCCCCCTTTTTTTGCACCTCGCAACCAAGCTACTAACAAACAAACAGATGACCCGCGAGCGCCCCATCGAGCGCTGCCCCGAGTGCGGCAACGTTTACAAGATGAACTACCTCGGTCCCGAGGACTCCCACGACCACCACCACGACGACCACCACCACGGCTTCGAGGAGCCCAAGACTTTCGCCGACTTTGTCAAGCCCCAGTACTGGTAAATTACCTAGCCAGTTTTGGTTGGCTTTCCGGGAACCGTCGTTAGTGGGACTGTTAATAGAAGAAGATGACATTGAGTAAATACGATGCATGTATATGATATGACACATAAGTTTACGGAGAGGCAGCAGCAGCACTTGTGAATTCGAACCTAGAGGAGAGGGGGGGTAGGTGGTTAAACCTTGCCTTCGGGAACCTAGAAACTACCTTACCTCGGTACCCTGGGGACTAGTAGTCTGGAGACTAAAGATGGGTTTATATTTTTCCATCGAGAACCTCGTCGAGAGGTCTTGGATATGCAGTGTTTCCGCATCGGGATCCGTATCCAGAATTCCTGCCCTTCTAGTCAGTGAGTGCTGTTTACTCGAAGTGCATTCATTCGCATGCCGTGATTAAAAATCGAGAGTCGTCGTTCTCTTCTACAAGTTGGGCATCAAGCCATGGATGGAATCCTTTGCAGCCTAATAAGAACGGCTGGCTCTCTTGAGGTCAGGTCCCAGGGACAGACAGACAGCTCTTGGAGCGAGCGAGCGAGCTCTTCGGTATATACCTACCTACCTCTACGTATGGATACATTGGATCGGACTCTCATTTAGTTTTAGCAGCTTCAGGTTGCGATCAATCAAGTATCAAGTGGCGCCGCGCCGCGTCCTTGCGCTCTCTCTGCCCTCCGAAGATGACTGAGCCCTGGAACAAGACTTTTTTTTTTTTTTTTTCGTCGCGTCGCGTTTTCCAGGCGCTTTTAAAAGCCTTTGGACATGCATGCATGCCCCCTTTTCATGTTTATGTTTGATGTTTATAAAACTCCCAACAACCCCTTTATTACTTATCCTCGGGGTCGAGGTGTCGAGGTTTCAACCCTCCTCCTCCTCATCATCATCATCACCAAAGCTAAGCTTGATCTTCTTGTTGGCCTTTTTCTTCTTGGCCATGGTCGTCTTGGGCTTTGGTTTCTCCTCCTCCTCTGCCTCTGCCTCTTCACGTTTCCTCCCACTGTCATTTTCCGTGTCCTTGTCCTTGTCCTTGTCCTTTGCTGCAGCAGCAGCAGCAGCAGCAACAGCAGCAGCACCAGCAGCAGTAGCCTTACTCTCTCCCCTGCGCTTCTTCTTATTATCCGGGACATCTCCCTCTCCCTCTTGCTCTGAATCGCCATCATCATCACCGCCACCACCACCACCACCAATAACCTTACCCATCTTCTTCCTCTTATTTCTACTACTCGCTCCGAATCCGATCCCCACGTTTTTCTCCTCCTGTCCCTGTCCCTGCTGCTCTTCTTTCCCCATCATCATGTCTATGTCTTTTACTCGCGTCCCCTCTTCCTCTTCTCCTTCTCCTTCCCCTCCCTCCCCACTCCCACTCTCCCCTTCAGTTTTAGGTTTCTCCACCACCGTAACCGTAACCCCATCCTTCCCCACCGTCACTGTATCAACCACATTCCCCTCCTCATCCAAAACCAGCGGCGCGTCCTCCGCCTCCTCGCTCCCGCTCCTCTTCTTTCCCGTTGGTCTCCGTCGCGCAGCTAATATCGGGTCCGGGCCGTCGAAGTTCCCGGGCGCGTGTTGGGCGTGAAGACGGGCGAGAAAGGGCGGGAGCGTCGCGGAGCGGTCGTAGTGCAGGTTTTTGGGGTTGATTTTGCCGCCGCCGCCGCTGGAGCCTGACATCTTTGTGTTGGTTATTTGTAGGTCACTATTCTAGTGGATGAAGGATAGATAGATAGATAGACAGGGCTTCGGTCGGTCGGTCGGTCGGTCGGTCGGTCGGTCGTTGGATGTCATGTGATGTGATGTTGAACCCAACTTTGTTGTTGTTGTTGTTGTTGTTGTGTACAAGTGGTTCGTACGTACTTGGGTGGATTCAAGTCGTGATGGCGACGCTATTGCGCTTGCGATGCGCTTGCGTTGTGTAGTTCGAGGGAACAAGTTTGGCGCTGCTTCGGTGGATGTTTTGGTTCAAGTTGTGATGGACTTGTATAGTGTAGAACAAGACTTGGGAGAAGATGGGACTCTTGTATGGTAGCGAGAACCAAATTGAAAAAGATGATGGACGGTAGGATTTGAAGAATTCTAAAGGTGACACGACAGCTTGCGACTGGAATGTCCATGGTCCAGGTCTGGTCTGGTCCACCGTAACGGCATGGACCCACTCAGCCCGCTGGAAGCTTTGACCAACGGCATTGAACATGTGGGGCCGTATAAGTTAGAATAGTGCATCCTCCGGGGAAGCATGCTGTGCAACACCAACCCTTAACAACGTCACATCGTCAGGGGACCAGGGGATCCAAGTCTGAACGTCAACTTCAACTTCAATGTGAACTTCACAGTCAAAATAAAAGTCATTATCCTAGCCAATCAACCATGCCCCGTCGTCGCCAAATCAGCATTACCTCTAAAATGTGATGTTGTTGTATTCGGTCTAGCTTGGGTTGAAGAGGAGAAGAAGACTATAATACAAGGGTGCCCTACAAGGGAGCTAGTTTTGTACCCCGAACAACTAGAATATACGTAACTTATAAAGTGGGTTATAGAATCCCCCCAACCCGTTTTAAAATAGTATCGTCTACGAGGCAAAATAACCTCCATTAAAAAAGGCATTTTTCTAATAATTTCTAAATAGCCTTATCCCTATCTCCTAATCACCCTTCGTATAGTATAACTTCTACTTTAATACCTATTTCCTTCCATTACTTCTTTAACTCCTTAAATAATGTTAAATTAATTTCTTCTACCCTTTTTAAGTCCTTTTTAGATACCTATTCTACCTTTCCTCTATATTTCTTTATATAATCGATATACAGTTTCCTTCTTATTCTATTCTTATTAATATATTTAACTATATATATTTATAGTATAAATACTTCTATAACTTCCTACGGCCCAATTTAAGTTAATTTAAATTTCGAATGGGTTTTATCTTTGTTTATCTCTTATACCTAATCCCCTACCGAAAATTACTCTTCTAATTTCGTATCCCCGTTCTTTACCGCCTTTACTATATATTTATCCTCTACCAAAGCTCTCTCCTCCTTTCTCCTACTAATAAATTCCAATACCCTATTATAATTATCCTCGTTTTTATTAGGCTCGTCTATTAATATCGGCTCCTCCTCCAAGATTTTATATTACTTCGTAGTTTTATTAGTAAATTTAATATATTCCAACTAATATTCTAATAATACTTTAAATAGCGTTATTCTAATATTAAATACGAATTTAATATTTAGTTTACTTACTATAAATAATAAAATAGTAGGCCAAACTCCTAATTCCTATCCTTTTTATTCCGTTCTTTATTTCCTTAATTAAACGACGATTAATCCTATATATTTCTCGATTAGCCCTATTAATTTTAAATTTGTAATTAAATTAAATAATATCTCCGTTCTATAGTTCGTTATAATTACTCTTAATACGTCGTTCCGGAAATACTTCCCGTTATTATAATATATTTAAAACGGCTAACCGAATATTAGAAATTAAATATACAATAATATATTAATTATAATTACTACTATTACTTTAAATAAAGTTACCGCTAATACTAATTATAAAAAATAATTAATTCTAACGAAAATATACTCTATACCATCTTTTAATCTCGGCGTTAATAGCCCTAAGAAATCTATACTAAATAGCCTTATTAGTTAGAACATTATAATTATCTTTAGAATTGCCGCCGGCTTCTTCGGGGAATATTGTTAATATATTTTACAAGTACAATAGTAATTTATTATATTGGTCGATCTAAATAACTACTAAAATCGCACGCAAATTTCCCGAAATATTATATTAATAGCGTAGTAGCTATATCCGTCGTAAACCTACCTTAATATATATTTTCATTCTTGTAAAATAATATATTTTGCTAAAGTATCGTCAACGTTAAACTTTATTAATTTTCCTTCTAAGATATAAAAACGAGCGGCCCTATTCTTTACCTTTCGTCTCTTAAGTTTAAGAAGGTCCGCTAATATTTTATCCCTATAATTTAATTATATAATAATATTTCCGTACTATTTTTATACTTCTTCCTTATTATATTTCGGGTCTATTTAACCTAGGGTTTTAAACGAAAAAAGTAATTTTACGCTCTCCGGCCCGACTTCTATTATTAATTATCGGAAATTTATTAATAAATTTTTCCTAAACCCGACTCTTAGGTTATTATAAAATCTTAGGGTTAAATGTAATAACTCGTTAGCGATTTAAATTACTTTATTAATATTCGACTAATAATAAAAACTAATATTAAATTCCGTTATAATATTAATTTATTTTACAACTTTAAAATATATTATCGACCTTATATTTATTATATTAATAATCGAAGTATAGTTAGTATAAATATAAATTAGATATTCGGATATTTATATAATTTATTAAATTTCCTTTAGCGCCCGTACGACGGCGAATATTTCTCGTTCGGAATTATTATATTATAATTCCGTATCGTTTAAATTCTAGGATATAAATGCATTTATTTTAATATCCTTCTAATACTTTTTCTAATCGTATTCCTCTTCGGGGGACTTCTTATTAATTTAGAATATTACCGTACTAATACCTATCCCTAATATATTTATTGTAATATAAATTACTCGTATATAATTAACCCCAATTAGCGTATTATCTTTAATTACTTTATATATACTCTTTATTATTAATATTTATTTTTTTCCTTATTCCGGCTATATTCTTTTTATTAATTCGGTCTAAACGGACTACTTTCTTTTAGCTATTATCTTTAATATTCTTTCGTAGAAGGCGTCGTATAAAACCTTTACTAAATTTACTTTCCCTAGAATATATTTTTAAATAAAGGGCGTTAAATAAATTAGCTATTAAATTTCTTTTTAATCCTTAAGTAGTTCCTCTTCCTATTTTTTCGTTTACCGACGAAATTTCTATTTATACTTTTTTACTGGGAATATTTTTCCCCCTTTAATATAAAATCTTAAGGTTTCAGCGTTATCTATAAATAGCTTTATCTTTTCCCCTACTAATAGAATAGGCCCGAACGCTACTTTTAAGAAATAATATTCTATTAGAAACTAAAAGTATATTTAAAAATCTGTATTTATTATATAATAATTATCTATATATATCGATAAAGTATTCGCTAAGTTTATATTATAATCTAATATTAATAGTTCTACTAGAAAATATAGAACTTCCTTCCCTTCTTTCTTCTACTTTTTAATTTCTTCTTTTATTAATCTTTTTCCTTTAGCCGCTACCTAATTATATATAGTATTAAAATCCCTCTTATCTCTAGTTCGGAATCCGTTTATTGTATTACTGTAATATTTATATACTTTTTTATCGGGTATTATAATTCTAGAGGGGTAGGTTCTAAATATTAAATTTCCTAGCTATATATAAATTATTATTAAGTTCTTTATTCTTTATAGTATCCGGTTGTAAATGAATATCCTATATATTATCCTTATACTAGTCGTTTATTAATATCTTTCTTTTATTCCTATAGCTTAATAATTATTCTTTATATTTATTATTGATATTATAGTTGTTCTGCCGACTAATAAATTATTGGCGCTAACTTTTATATTATAATATAAGTAAGCTAATTTAATAGTATTCGTATTAACGGGCTAGAAATTATATACTATCCGTTTATTGTCCTTTAACTTCGTATATAGTTTTAGTAAGTATAGTATATTAGTTATATAGGACGATTCTCCTCAAAATATTATTCCTACTTCTTCTATTGCAGGAAAAAGTTTTTCTCCAAAAATTTTTACCTATTTAGAATACTTTATAGGCTAGAAAGTTTATAATTTAGAATTCTCTATTAAATTAATTATATACTTAATTATTTCGGTCTTTATTAAATTTTTAAACGATATTACGAAATAATTTTTCTAGGTATAATAAATTTTTTTTATTAATTCGACCTTTTTTAAAGTATCGGCCTAATTCCTAATTGAAATATTATAATCTTCTTATTAGAGGTTAATATTATCTATAAGTTCTTAATATAAAATGCGGTTTTACGGGGATTTTTAAATTTTAAAAGTATTCCCTTTAATTTTTTAATTCCCTATATATAATTTTAAACGAGGTACTTCTACCCCTAAAGTTAAAGACGGAGGCGGCCCCCTTCCGTTTAAAATTTATAGTGGTAGCCCCTTTTCGTCTAATATCCACGGTTCGGCCTATAAACCGGCCTATTCTTCTATTTTAATTTTAAAATTTATACCTTTTAAAATTTCCTATTCGAAAATTTTAATATTAGTTATTTTTAATAATAATATATTATATTTTATTATATATATTTAAATTTACTTTATTATAATTTCCGGCTAATTATATTTATAAGTTTCGGAGGCTTATATAGTATTAGTATTGATAATATTCTTTGTAAGGGCTAATTAATATTATTTTATTATTATCTTTCTATTCGGTTCCTCTAACCTAGTTATACGTAGTACGAAGTCCGTTAGTGTTTTACTATTTAGTAACCCGCCTTTCTTCTTCGTTTTTACTTCTAAATTAGGTTTTTCGATTTCGGCTAGATTTTCTTTTTTCCTTATTTTCTTAAGTACTACTAAATAATATTTTTAATAGCCTTTAATATTTTCTTAATATTTAAGCCGGTTGACTTCTTTAATAAAAGGCTTTTTACTAATAAAGATAGTAAGATTCTTTCTAATTTTAATCTTTAGTTCGCGTATATATAAATATAATTTAAAATAATAAAGAACTTTATTTAATTATAATTGGTATTATTAGAATAATAAGGAATAATTTTAGTATATTCTATAAATAAGGGTATAATATACATTATTTTTAAAAATATTCCGCCTTTTAATAATAATAATAATATTATCGAACTCTCCGGCTTATAGGCCGGCTTATTAATAAAAAATTAAATAGGTTAAACTATATTCATTAAATATTAACTTTTTTCTATATCTCCGGGAGGTAAATCGTAATTAGGACTCTAGCCGCCTTCTTCGTTAATTTTATTCTTTCGAACTTTAAATAGAATATAATTAAATATTCTAAGCCGTTTAAAATGTCCGATATTTCTTTTCTCGCCTCTTCGGCCTCCTTATCTAATATTTCTTTATTATTTTCTCCCTTCCTATTAATAATAACGTTATCCTCTTTCTTTATAATCTCCGCCTTTAAATTCTTATATTACCCTAATACTATTATAATTAATATTTTCAACTTTTCTTTTATATAAAAAGGAACCTTCTTTACTACCCTATTCCGTTTATATATTGTTAGGGGAATTCTGGGCAGATGCCCGGATGACCCGCTCTATTTTAGTATGCGCTCATCTGAGCGGTCCATGCTATATAAGAGTGCTCCTTAGTTAACCTCCGTCAAGGTTAACTGGATTATTAATTTATATTATATTAACCTAACGTTTATTTTATTTATACTCTATAAAGTCGTATGTAAGGTTCTAGGTTGAGGCTTTCGTTAGTATTGCTTTACGCTTCCTTTAATAATATTGTCGCCTATTATTACGTATTATTATTCTGTCCAATAATTAATCGCATTCTTTATCTTTTATTATCATTATTATTTATAATATTATTTATAAAGATTCTCTTTGCCTAATAAATAATACTTATAGTTTAGTTTAAACCGACCTTATTATTCCTTTTTCTTCCTTTTGTAAAGGGGGAGATTGTATTCTTTATAATAGTCTTGATAACAATTTATTAGATTTATTATTATTTATTTAATTTATTCGAATTAATTTCTTTAATGTAAAACCTTTTTAAATAATATTTTTACCCCTTTTTTTATATATTTTATTTATTTAAATCTGACGGTTAGCCTTTAAAATGGCCGAGAATAATAGTGAACTTAAATTGGCCTTTAAATTTTGGGACGATTAAATCACTTATAAAGTATAATAAATTTATTAATTCGTTATTAAGTAACTTTAAATTTATTATGAGGAATATTTTATTATAGTGGCCGGTGATCTTATTATTGAAGCTACGTAGTTTTATTTTAAGGAAGACAGCTATATTGGAGTTGATGAAAATTGGCCTAAGAAATTCGTTGTTAATAATTACGATAAAGGCTGGGTTGTCGATTATAATGTAGTTAATAAGGAAGTAGTATTCGTCCTATATAAATATTGTAATTTAATTAATAATTATTTAGTGCCGATTTATTAAATTTGGCCTTTTGGAAAGGTAGATAGATAATTTATATAGTTAAGTAAGAAGTATTAGTAAACTTTTTATATAAATTTAAAGAAGGAATGTAAAAAGGTAAAAGAAATTATAAAAGTAGAAATAGATTAGGTTTAACTATTATCTCCTCCGCCCGCTCTTTATAATACGGGCGAAAATATTGTTAATATTATTATTTATATATTAATTTTTAAAAGTATTAACGCTTCTTCTATTGCTAATTCTTAAAATCCTAACGATTCTAATTTTTCTAATACAGTTAAAATAATCGATGCGCTACCGTTCTTACTAGCTCCTTCTAAGGCTTCCGTTATTATAGCCAACGTACTATTTATCTAATCGATTAAAATTTACGTTCGCCCGTTCTCGCTTATTAAATTTATTATTTTCCGAATAAATTTAATAATAGATGCCGCCGCTACCCTTATTAAGAAGTTTACTATTAATTCTATTACGAAGGCTTTTATAAATATAGTATAAGTAGAGGCGTTAATTCGATTCGTGTAAAAGTAGTAGTAAAATTATATAAATTAATTGTTAGAATCTATTATAGCTGATAAATTTCTTATTTATTTTATTAATCCTATTTAAAATATTTTACGTTTTATTAAAAATAATATAAAGTTAAGGTTTAGCTTTATAGTTTTTATAGTTATATAGCAGTATTCCGGTTAGCTTTCTGACTATACAATAATAAATTGGCTTTGGCGTTTTAGTATTTCTAGTCCTATTGCTAATTTTATTATAATTAGCGTTAAGGACCTTTAGGATATTATTAATTTTATAAGTCGTATGAAAAATCTTTGGATTAATTATATTAATTATTAATTATTAATTATTAATTTTAATTATTTACTTGTTTATATATATATTAATAATTTTCTATTAGTTATAGGACGTTATAGTTTAATCCTTAAAAATATTATTAATAGTGGTATAATTCCCGAAGAAATTACTGAATAGGATTAATAGCTTGTTAATAATAATGAAGCTGAGAAATGTAATCGTTAGGTTAAATAATGTACCCGCCTTATCGAATAAGTTAATTAAGTTCGATTAATTTAGTGAATGTTAACCTAGGCGTTTAGGGTTTTTGTTTAATTTACTTCTATATAGATTTTTTCGGCTTATATTCTATTAATTTAATTTATTAACGGTTAATTTATTCCCACTTAATAGGGTTTCCCTTTATTGCGTTTTAATAATTGTTAAAGTATTCTTCCTAATAATAAATAGCGTACTTTAATATATTTTACCGATAATTTTTCCGATTCTTCTTATCCGTTAGAAGAGGTTAATAATATTAGTATTATATTGGAAAATGCCCTTCTCTTTAATAATATACTTAAGGAGATTTATATTTGTATTACCGAGTTTAAAGAGTGTGAAAACGGAAAATCGATTACTTTTATTAATATTATTAATAATAAATAGATTTAATAGAAGTTTTTTAATATTGGAATATTCTATTTTAACGCCTTTAAAGATAAGAAGTATTATAGAATTTATATAGATAGTAAGATTAATATTTTTATTAATTGTTATTTATTTACTAATTCGTTCGAAGATTTAATTTTAATTTATATTGAGCGATGCGAAGTAATTATTAATAATTTTCAATATTTATTATATAGTATTGCCTTTTTTTAGTAGATTAGTACGCTCTTTTAGGGTAAATGCGTTAAATTTAGTAGTAATTTAAATAAAATTATTGAAACTTTTTACTATATTTTTAGAATTAAACCTGATTAAGTATAGAAGTAGTTCGATACCTACTATTTTACCATTAAATTTAATAAGAAAGGTAATTTAGCGTTATATGATTTTTCTATAGAATTATTCAAATATATACGATTATAGAGTAATTTAATTAATTTTTAATTGTATATTTATTTTTAGATTAGTTTATACTTTAAATTGAAGTCCTATTGTATTAAATTTGCCCTTGGATATATTTTTAAATAGTATATTAATAATGTTGAAGAAAAAGTTAATTTAATTTGGGGTAAGTTTATCGATTTTGCTAAAGGTCTTCGCTTAGTTTACTTCGTTTTCGATAACGACTTTGAAAATGTAATTGAGTTAGATACTATATTTGCCGTTTACGTTAGGTTTTGGGGTAAGAATAAAGGAATGTATAAGAAGGATTTTTTTTTGAATAATAATAGATTTACTAAAAGAAATTATTTTAGATTTCTATTCTGGAGGATTGGCGATAATTTTGATAAGTCTAGTATTATTAATTCGGGTAATTATTATTAGCGTATTAGGAAGAAGTTTAGTAAATAGATTAAATTTCGGGACGGTTATTATATTTATATTAGTAGCGTTATTATCTTTGAAGACGAATTTAAAATAGAGGATAAGGTTAATTATTTGGAGAGTTAAAATTATTATTTTATAGGTAATTTTGAGGAGGAGGTAATTAAGTTTAATATAAATAATTCCGCCGTTAAACATAATAATACTTTTTTTTACTTATTTTATTAATTCTTCTATACTTTATACTAATATATTTAGTAATGTATTTTAAATTTCTACGACCCTAACGTTAAATTATATAATTTTTATTATTATTATTAATACTATACTTATTATAAGTACCGAATATAATAATAAAAACGAATTCCTATTGTTAAATTTATTATTTAATTCTAGTTTTACTATAGTTCCTAAACGTTTAGAAATAGCTTAAATATTTTATAAATTATTTAATCCTTCGTTTAAAGTTAAAAATACTTTACTTGGAATTTTCTAAAAGGTTTTAAATAAGGGTAGGAAGGTAAAGGAAGCGGACATTACATTAAAATTACTTATTTTAGTAGATAGTCGGAAGCTTAAATTATTAGATATTTAATATAAAAATTAATACGTTCTATTAGCTTTTATAGAAGGATAGATTATCGAGGTTATTACGGATATTACTATTTAAAACGGAATAATAAACTTATAGAAGGCTATATTATATTTAAAGGTCGATATTAAGTCGAACTTAAATACACTTCCTATTACTATTTATCTTAATTTTAAGTATTTTTTAACGGTAGTAAATCGGGCGTTTATTGAAAAGTTTTCCCTTAATATTTAATATATTAAATTCCCGCCGAACGTTATAAATAGAATTAATTCGAAAATAGTTATTAATATTATAGCCGAATTTAATTTTTATATAGAAGGGAGGGTTAATAGCATTAAAGTTAACGGCTATTTTTAGATTTCTACGTTAGTAATTAAGGAATTAGGCTTAAATATATTACTAGGAATGGATTTTCTTTGTAATTATAATATTAAATTTAATTTTAATATTGTTTTTTATTCGTTTAAATTTGTATTTAGTATAAAAGTATAGGGTAAGGTTTTTTCTAAAAAGGACGAATCGGGAGAGGATACTTTTATTATTAAAGTTTTCGCTAAATAAAATATAATCTTTCTAATTTATTGTTCCGGTATCCTTCCAGTTTAGTATAACGTCTAATTTAATAATTAGCGCTCTTTAAATAAATGTTCTATTTATAATTTTCATATTTAATTACCTAATTTATTAGACGTTACAATAGATAATAAAACCTTTAAAATAATTTTATATTTAAATTATTTTAATAATAACCTTTTTATTTTTATAAATACCTATATTAGTATAATTATACGCCCGTCGCTTAAAATTATTAAAATAATTATATTTCTTAATATATTTAACGTGGCTTATTTAGCCCTTAAAATATAAGTTAGCCTTTCCTCTAAGTAGTACGCTATATATATCGATCGAAGTACCGAAGATAATAAGGAAGTAATAATTTAGAAAGAGGCTTTTAACGTCCTATTGTATAAATTAAATAAATTTAACAATATTGAATCTATTCTCTCCGAAGTAGGTATTAATATTTATAATAACAACCCCGACTTTACCTAGTAAATAAAGAGCTTTCTAAATAAGTACGTCGACGTTTTTAGAAATTGGAGGATTGTTCTAATAAAGGAGGAAGATAAAATACGTATAGATTTCGTTAAAGGATAGTAAAATTAGCGGAGAATCGTTAAATCCTACTTATTAGGAGTTAAAGATTGCGAATTCTTTAATAAGGAGTACAATAAATTATATATATAGGGTAAAATATCCTTTATATTATAGCCTACTCCTATTGTATACTTTATTTTTATTGTATAGCGGAAAATTAATGGCGTTAATAAACCTTAAATAATTGTTAATTTTCGCCCCCTAAATAATATTATAATATTAGATATTTACCTATTATCCGATTAGGAAGATATAATTAATAGAATAGTTAATAAGAAATTCTTTAATATTTTTAATATTACCGGATTTTTCTACTAATTACCAGTTTTTATGTTCTATTGTAATCGTATAGTAGTAATTAGCCCTCGCGGGCTCGAATAATCTAATATTATTCTAATAGGTTTTAAAAATTTGCCTATATTTATATAATGTTTTATGGACCGATTGTTCTTCGATTACCGATTATTTATACGTATTTATATTAACAATATTATTATTTTTAGCAATATTAAAGAGAAGTATTTAGAGTATATTAGTATTGTAATAGCATTCTTTAATAAATATTGCGTCTATATTAGCGCCTATAAATTATTTGCAATTTTCCTATCCGTTTAACTTCTTAATAGTATTATTAACGGTTAAGGTTATTAATATATAGAGGATTGTATTAAAACGTTCTAAAAATTTAATTTCTTTAATATATTAAATATTTTAGAGACTTATTTAAGTATAGCTAGTTAGTTGTATTAAAGGATATTATAGTTCGCTGTAAAAGAGGAGTTATTTAACCGCAAGAAAACGGAACTATTAAAACGAATATAAGAATCGGGAGATCTAAAATTAGGAGCGATAAAATAGGTAAAAAAGGCGTATATTTCTAAAGTTAAGTTTGAGCCTACTAAAGAAGAGTTCGAAGCCTTTTGTAGTATGTAGGAAAATTTGTATAATTAAGCGTATTTATATTATTACGTTAAAACGGATATATTATTTATTAAAATTAACGTTAATAGTATAGTATATAGTATTTATATCTTCTAATTTAAATATAAATAGGATGGCGAATTAATTTTTAGTATAAATAAGATCCTATTAACGATAATTAAGCCTATTTATTTCCTATTAAAATTAACGACCTTAATAGAGAAGAAATACAATTTAATAAAGGTAAAAATCGCTACTATTATTTAGGTACTACGAAAATTATAGAAGATAGTCTAATTTAACATTCGATTTATAAATATTATTATAGATTATACTTCTATTATTAGTATTATCAAGTATATATTTTTGAGAACGATAGATTTAGTAAAAGTAAACTTTAAATTCGTTAACTTTACCAATTAGGTATTTTAGTTTAATTTGAATATCCTTTATATTTTAAAACTATTAAATATTATACCCAACGCTTTATTAAGGTTACCTATTATTAAAGCCGCTAATAATAATGATTTATTAGACGAATTTACTAATATCTAATCTTATTTCGGTTATTTAGAAAATTTTAACGCCTTTTCCTTTATATACGTAGAAGTTTCCCCAAATATTCGGACAATTTTACCAATTATTATTCCCGCCTTTAAATAAATATTTATAAATATTTACCCTGCTAATCTAAAGTATAATAGAATTTTACAGTTGATTACGAATATTAATATTCTAAGTTATATATATATACGTTATTTAAGTAAGAAGCCCAACCTTTTAACTAGTTTTTACGTGATTAATGATAGCCTTTTCTTCTACGTCAATTATTTAGACGAAAGGCGCCTATATATTTTTCGCGCTTATATATAAAAAATACTAGAATTAATTTACAACGAAAAATATTATTTTAATATTAATTATATAATAGTAAATTTATCGCAATTTTATATAAGATGTAAAACTTAGATAGTCCGAGAATACGTTAAATATTGCCAGGTATATTATTAAAATTAATAAGACTGATAATTAATATCCGGCGAATTATTACTAATTCGAACGTTCCTACAACTTTATTATATAATTACAATAAATTTTATTATTAATATACCTATAATCAAATCTATTAATACTATATAGTCCCTTCTAAAATTCGACGAATTTAATATTATATATATTATAACCTATAAATTTAGTAAGAAAGTCCTATTATTAGCAGGTTATTCGATGTACGGGACGAAAGAATAGGTAGTCGTTTTATTATAAATTTTATAATATTGTAATTAGGGTTTGCCGGTTATTATTATTAATAACCGAAATCTAAAGTTTATTTTTGGGATTTGGAGGAATATTTTCGAAGCCTTAGCTATTAATCTTTTTTTTTCAATGGCCTATTATATTTAGACGGACGGTTAATTTAAATATATAAATTAAATAGCCGAAATGGTAATCCGTATATAATACGTTACTAATATATTTTTATAAATGTTAATATTGGCCGCCCTATAATATAACCTAAATAATACTATATAATTAATAATCGGTTTATTTCTTAACGAATTAGTATACGGATTTAAACTTCGAATAGTATTTAATTTATTAGTATTAAATATAAAGGAAGTATTAATTATAGAGTCTTTTACGTTAATCCGTCAAAAATTCCAATTAGAAATTATAAAATTTATTAATCGGGCCGGTATAATTATTAAAGAATAATACAATATTAAATATTCGCCAATTATATTTAAAATTAGTAATAAAATTTATTTTCGATTTAGTAAAGGTTACTATTTGCCAAGCGCCCCGAAGAAGAAATTTTCTGCCGAACGTATAGGACTATACCGGATCTTAAAGAAGGTCGGCCCTTTAACTTATAAACTTAATTTGCTAAGAATTTGGCGTATATACCCGGTTATTTTAGTAACCTATTTTTATAAATCGGTATAGGGTCCGGACCCGTTTAACCGAAAAGTACCACCGCCGAAGCTTATTAAAATTAATAATTAAGAGGAATAGGAAATTAAAAGTTTAGTAGTAAGGAATTAAAGTTTATTAAATATGAAATATTTAATTAAATAGACCGGCTTTCAAAATAAAGATAATATTTGGGAACTGCGTACGGAATTTATAAGGAATTCGAAGGAGAAGGTAAAGGAATTTAAGTGCAAATACCCGTTAGAATTGTTATTTAAAGGTATTTATAGGAAGGTCGTCTAATATATTAATTGTCCGTTAAAGCGTTAATAGCATTAGATTTTTTATTCGAAAGGGGGAAAATTAGAAAATTGCGAAAGGTTTAAAGTATTTTCTTTTATTATTCTAATTTTCTATCTATTTTTTTTATTTTCCTTTCTAATTTTTACAATTAGTTTATTAAAATTTCCAAATATTTACTTAATTATTCGTATTATTACGTTAGTAAAGCGGTTAAATTGAGCACTATTATTTTCGTTCTATCTTTTTCGAATAGTAGTCTAGTATAACGTTATATACTTAATTAAAGTAAGTAATAGGATCTAAGGTAAATAATCCTTAATAGGTAGGTAGATTGCAATTAGAGGTAGAACTTAGAAATCTTAATATATATATAATTTTTAATATAATATAAATTTATTTCTTTTTTTTAAAAATTTTTTTTATTTTATTAATAATATTATTATAATTTACTTTATCCTTGCCCTCTTACCTTATTAAAGTTAGCTAACCCTAATTTAAAATATAATAACCCGATATAACTATAGTAGATACTAGTACCCCTAATAATCTTAATTTAATAAAGCTTATTAATTAGATTAATTATTATAGTAATTTTAATAGGTTATTACGCTAGTACGACTAAGATCGCCTCTTCTCCCTACTTAATTTGGAGACCGATTAATATTTTTCCGTATTGGTTAATACGGCTAAATATTTGAATTATTATATAATTATAGATAGTACTATTAAAATTATTAGTTTGGGCTATAATTCGCTTTATATTATATTGCCTGGCTTTATCGTAAATTTGGTCGCTAGTATAATTAACGATAAATTAAACGTTTTTTTTTAAATATATTTATATATAATATATTGTTAATTTTATTACTAGTTTAGGTAAGGTTACCGGCCCGTACAACTTTAGCGATCGCCTTCCTAACACTAAGTCTTTTGCCTTTAACGGCGTAATAGTATATAATATTAAAACCGTATAGTTCGGTCGCTATTGCGTCCCGTTTATAATAGTAAATTATTTATTCGTCTACTACAATAACGTTTTAACTTCGGTTTTTTATAATACAATTAATTATATAGGTATATAAATTGACTTCGACCAAGCTATTTTGTAGGTAATAGGCGGTAATATCAGCTATTTAACTACGGCGATCTTATTGGCCCCAATTATAGATAAATTAATTGAAGGTAGTAACTTCGGAGATTAATAGGATTAAGTTCTTTAAGATTACAATCCTCTTATTTGTAATATGCGCGCTTAGACAACTGGATATATTAAGGAAGATGCCTTTTTTTCCTTTATCCCAATTATACCTTTTTCCAATGGTATATATACTTATAACTGTAATTAGTTAATAGAGGTTACTTTTATTTTACAATATATTAATAATTGGTTGGAAATAAGTTTTATAATTATTAAATTAATTAACCTTATTAGCCGTATTATTATACTTAATATTTATAATTTTGCTAACGATTAAAAGTAATAGGAAATTGATTTTATAATTAATTAGGTTTTTAATTAAATATACCCTTATTTTATTCCCGCCGTTTAAAATTCCGCCTTTATTATTTAAATTATTACGACTTCCGTTAAAAATAAATAGACGCTAGCCTGGAAGAACCGGTAGACAACCGTACGAATTATTTAAATTCGTACTATTAGTAATATATAATTTAATAAATCGGTTATTTAAAGTAAGTTTTACCCGGATATTATAGAGGTAATTAAGGATATATACTATAAAGATTATTATATATTGGACGTTATTATAAACGATAATTTTTATAACGAAATTAGTAAGATTATTAAAGAATATTTTGAGAAGTTTATAAAAAAGGATTCTTTCTTTTAGAATAATTTAATTCGTTATATTAAAAATGCCTTTAATGTTACGTTTAATAAATTTAACGATAGGGATCCTTCTTTTATTAAAAAAATCTTAATAAAGGTTATATTCCTAGCGTTGTAATATTATAATTATACGATTGGTCTTCCCGAACAGATTAATAGTATATTAGCCCGTATAGGTTTCCTATATTGTATTTAGGTCGTTCTTAATACGCTAGCCTAATTAGAATTATTAATTATCGTTAAAGAAGTTATAAAGAGGTTTATATTACTAAGATAATTGATATAAACGTTATTCTTAGTACGGTATAAGAGGCATTTAATTAGTAATTATAATTATTAGTCTAATTAAATTAATATTAGAATAAGGAGGTAAATAGTTTAAAAGATAAAATTATTACCCTACATAAGATTATCGAAACTTTACGCTATATTCTTACCCTATTGGCAGCTAAATATATTTAGTAAATTAATATAATTCTAGGAATTACTATTAATTATAACGTTTATTCTAGCGTTAACTTCGGCTATAATATCCTTAATATTAATAAATTCAATTTACAATCCGCCCGTTTTAGCGGATACAATATTTTACCCTCTATATATTCTTCCTATTATTTAATTATCTATAATAATTAACGTTAATAGGAGGATTAATATAATTAGGAGGACTCTCCTTTTAGTAATTATAAAAGTTCCCGCTATAATATTTTTTACTAGTTTTAGTATCCCGAGAATATTAATAAGGATAATAATAAGTTGGGAATTTATTCGAATAATTATTAAATTTATTATTATATTAATGGTTATTTAGTATTATATATTAGATTATTCGGTATTAGAATTTTTTATTAGGAAGTTTAGTATTAAATATAATATGTAATAGCGTTAAAATAATTGGTTACGGTGATGATTTGGTAGATGTTTGTAATAGGTTGTATTTAGTATAATTTTATAGATAGTAAGTATTTATTTTTTTTATAGAGGGGGAAATATTAGGGGAATTTTGGGCAGATGCCCAGATAACCTGCTCTATTTTAGTATACGTTTATTTGAGTGGTTTATACTATATAAGAGTATTCTCTAGTTAACCTTTATTAAGGTTAATTAGATTATTAATTTATATTATATTAATTTAACGTTTATTTTGTTTATACTTTGTGAAGTTGTGTATAAGGTCCTAGGTTAAAGCTTTCGTTAGTGTTGCCTTACGTTTCCTTTGACAATACTATCGCCTATTGTTATATATTATTACTTTGTTTAGTGACTAGTCGCACTCTTTATCTTTTATTATCATTATTATCTATAGTATTACTTGTGAAGACTCTCTTCGCGCAACATATATTATAATTATCTTTATTCCCCAATTTTAAATAGCCTTTATACGTAATAATTAAGTTTATAAAAGTATAAAATTACAATACACTCTACTACTATATACTATTGCTATTATAGTATATATAATTCCTTTTATAATAATTTCTACTATTGTCCAATTATTTATTTTATTTATTATATTATTCGTTAGCGTTATAAATTATAGTTCTAGGAATTTCCGAATTTCTAAGCCTAATTTCTTTGTAAAAGGGACGTTAATATATTCTATTGTAATTTTATTATTTAATAGTATAAACGAAAATTTTAAATTTTTAATCTCTTTTTTAATAAATTTTATATTAATTTTGCCGAATTATTCTATATTTAATCCAACGTCTATAACCTATTTCCGCTATTCGGTATTTAGAATATTTCCTTCTATAGCCTTAATTAAATAATATTGTATTTATTTCGACAATAATTTCCTATTGTTATTCCGCTCTTATTTAATAATAATAAATTTTATAAAATCGGCCTTCAACCTTAGAATTGTATTAAAGAATTAGAATATTGGGATGGAGATTATTATATTTATAAAAATCTTCCCTAAGTTTAACGGCTCTAGATTGTATTTTTCTAAACCTTTAATATACAATCGTTCCCGCTTCTTTTAATAGAGAATCGCTTTTATTTTCTCTAGGATTTCTTTAATTACGCGTCCTATTTCTTTAATTATATCCTTTATAATTATTAGATTGTTTTTTTCTGTTGTCGTTATAAATTAAGGAGGGCGTAATAGCGGCGGGGGAGGCGGAGGGCGTAACGGCGGTATTATAAATTTATTATCTTCTATTATTATAGGGGTTATAAATATAATTTTTAAAATTAATTATAGCGGAGCTCCCTTTCTAATTATTATATTCTTAATAATTTTTAATGAGGGATTGGTTCGTAATACCCTTTTATTGAACTAATTTTTTTTAATTACCGGCGGAACGGTATTAAAAACTTCCTTTAATTCTTTTAAAATTTATTCTTCTTTAAAAAGGTTTTTTATTTCAATATTTTTTTTCTAATTATAATTATCCGTTTAAGCGTCTCTCTCTTTTAATTCTTTAATAATTTCTTACGCTAATGTGTTAGCTCCTCCGGCGAACGTTTTAATTTTTTAATTTATTATATAATATATTCTGTAATTATTATTATATCCTTAGGGGTATATTCCTTTAATTTATATTATAACCTTTTACGTAAATTATTGAAAGTTTTACCCTTTTACTTTAATACTTTAGTACTTTTAATAATTATTAAATCTTTAAAACGACGAAATTCTATTAAGGCTCTTCTATAATATTATAAATTTAGCTTTTAATTAATAATGGTATATATTATTCTCTATTAGCCGAGGGACTATTATCCTAGGGCCGTATTATAGTTAACCCCTAACTATCTTTATCTTTATTAATTTTAATTCTAATTCTAAGCGAATTATTAATTTTAAATTTGTCCGCCTCCTATATTCTTAGCCGCTATTAATATTCGTTTTCTTTAATAGTTATCTAATAAAACTTATTTTTTAATTAATAGGTATGGGTATTATCGGTCTATATAGTCTCCCTACGGGCTCGTATAATTATTATACTAGTAAATCCTATAAAGCGATAATTTATATTTCGTAGGGTCTTAAGAATTAGAAATAGGAGGTAGGGGACGTTTTAATTAACTATTAAAACTATTTTAATTATTAGAATTATTTCGACCTCCTTAATTAATATTATTATAGTTTCCGCCGGTATTATTACTGCTAAAACCGTTATTATTATTATTATAATTATTTTACTATTTAGAATTACTATTATTATAGCCGCCTTACTATTTAGAATTATTATTATTATAATTGTTTTATTATTTAGGGTTATTATTATTATAGCCGTTTTACTATTTAGAACTATTATTATTATAATTGCTTTACTATCTAGGGTTATTGAAATTCGTATTGTAAACTATAATTAAAGGAAATTAAGGATGCTTACTTCCTAATACGCTAGGAAATTGCTTTAAGATTTTTGCTAAATTTTTAACCTTTATTACTTTGTCTTTACTATCCGATTCTTTTACTTCCTCTACTTCTGAACTTAGAAATTTAATTACCTATTTTATTTCTACGAACGATAAATTGAATTATTTTCTACTAGTAGCTATTAATATAACTTTTCTTAACGTAAATAATTTATTTTCTAACTTCTACTTTATTATTTTATTAATTATTTCGTATAATTATTAATTTTTTATTATACTATTTAATATTATATTAACGGCGATAGAATGGAATTCTTTAAATTTAACCCTTACAAATAATTTCTCTACTCTACGAAAGTAAGCCCAAATTAATTCTTTATAACGCTTCCGAATCCCTATTAATTTAATTATTATATTAATATCTATTATAATAATTATCTATTTTATTTTTACAATTACTATAATATTTATTCTATTAACCTTATTATCCTTAGAAACTTTAGTATCCTACTAATTCTTTACGTTACCCCTCAATCCTTTTTGGAATTAAGTACGAAATAGTGTATTACTCTTATTATTAATACTATTAAATATTAGGTTAATTTCAATCTCTTCGATATATTTATTAATTTTATTAATAGTATGCCTGTAGAATACCGGTTAAAATAAGGAAATTATAATAAAACGTTTCTTTAATAAATTTATAATAACGAGCGAACTTATAGGGCTTATAATAAATAAAGAATTTAGTAGCAAATTCTTTATTATATCGGAATTTAAAATAATAATAATAAATTATTTTTTAACTTCTTCTTCCAAATTATAAACTAGCGTAAGAATAGTAAAGAAAGGAAGAATAAAAAAGTATTTAATAATTTTAAAACCGGTCGGGATATTTAAAAAGGATATAATTAGTTCTACCGCTTTAACTTCTTCCGTAGGGAGAATTATATTAATTTTTAGATTACTTACGCTAAATATTATAATATATATTAATAAATTCTATATATAGCGAATAGAAATAAAAGGGAAGGTAAGAATTATTTGGGCGAATAAGCCTGAAAAATACTTTATAAATCCCTTATAATTATAGCGGCGAAATATATTAAAGGAAAAGAGTAAATTTAATAAATATATACCAACTATTCCTAATTTAGGGCGAATTTATTTAAATAAATTAATTATTTAATAGTAATTAAAAATTTAGAAGTTCGAAAAAGGTATAAAAGCCCCGTAACCTTAGACGGAATTCCTTAAAACTTCGGATACTAAGCCTGTTTTTTAATTAAGGTCGGAATTTACCGTCCGAAATTTAAGTTTTCGGTATTGTACGGTCGGAATTCGATCCGATATCGAAGAAAATAAAGTACGTTGAGGAGAGTATTTTTTAAAGTAAAGAAGGGGTTTAATAAATAATAAATCGGGATATTAAAAAGGATAGAAGAAAGTATTGAAAAATATTGAAATTTATCGGAGTTTAATAGAATAACTTTTATTTTAATATAGAAATCTATTAGTAATTAGAATATATAACGTTTAAAGTATATTAAAATAATATACTACTATATATAATTTATACGTTAAATTATAGGAAGGGTAGTATAGTAATACTAAAAACTTTTAAAACAATTCGTTCGTTCGTTCAATTAATAAGTTTTATATATATAGCGATAAAGGATAGAATTTCAATCGTTAGTCCGCGGTATATCTACTATAAAATATGATATTATTATATTCGGTTTAGCTTGGGTTGAAGAGGAGAAGAAGATTACAATACAAGGGTGCCCTATAAGGGAGCCAATTTTGTACCCCGAACAACCAGAATGCACGTGACTCATAAAGTGGGTCACACCTCCTCTCCTCCGGCCCTCCATCTCCCAGTCCTTGTCCCAGTCCCTTCTCCAAATCAACCTCATGCTCCTGGACCTCTGGCGCTTGTTTCCCACCTCCCTCCCCTCCAGCTTCCACAACCATCATCACCCCCTTTGAATTCACCTCATACCCAACCTGCTCCACCCCCTCCTGCTGCTCCATCTCCTTCTGATGTGTCGTCCCCGACTTCTCACTACTCTGACTCTTCTCGCTCTTAAACAGCCAACTCTCCTTCAGTTCCCTGGGCACATTCCCCTGCATGTTAGCCATAGCCGGCTGATGATCCCACCCCGACCTCGGCACATTATGATCACTCTTATCGTGAACTTTAACACGGAAGCAGCCCTCGAGAATCCGTTTGACAGGCGGCCATGAAGCCACGTGAAACCGGAGGAACTTGGAGAAGCCCGGGACGGAGGCGACCATGACTGCCATGTTTGCTTCAACTGATCTGTTTTGCGTTTTGTTTTTCTGTCAGCATCATCACTCTCTCCGAGGTTCGGTCCGTCCGTCCTTTTTCTGATAGAGGTTGGTTGGTAAAAAGGAAGGAGAGCTCACACAGAAATAACAACAGCCCCCGTACTCCACATCAAATCCACGCTTTCCCCCTCCTGCTTAACCTTATAAACACAACTCACAATACTCGCCACGATCCCCATGGCCGCCGTCCCAAACACCGCATACACTTTAACCCTCTCCCTCTTCTTCTCCGTCTTTCTTAGGCTCTCCAGACTGCCAATAACCGGCCACGGCAAACAAAAGATGTACACATCCAACAGAATAACCATGGCCGCAACGATAAAGCCCGCCCTGACCAACTTCCCAGGGGCATCCTCGGCTTGAAGCGCGACCAACGAGTCCATGTCGTCTTCGTGGCCGATGCCCATCCAGAGTGTGGCATACACTAAAGCCGGGAAGTAAGCGGCCAAGTTGAGGAAAAAAGCGAACCAGATGGCCAGCTTCATCCGGATGGAGGTCATGGTGAAGACTTGTTTGTAGAGCAACAGGATGGACAGTTTTGAGGAAAAACAGGCCAGGGAGGAGAGCATCACGTAGGCGGCGTAGCTGAGGCGCATGTAAGTGGTGTTGAGCCAGCAGAGAGGGATGTCGTATTGGTGTCGGGCGTAGTCGTGGTAGCCTTTTGTGGTGTTGCGTTGCGTTAGTTACTGTGGTTGTCGAGAGGGGAGATGGAGAAAAGGAACAAGTAAGAGAAGGACAAAATCATACCATCAATACCCAACTCCATGCCAATCATGCCCACGAGCAGAGTCACGCTCACCATCGACGAGTAATCGGCCGCTTTCCACATCTTCCGGTTGGCAATCAGTCTGCCCACCGTGAGCACCGCCGCGATAGGACAGAGGATGAGGGAAACGGCGAACAATGCCGGTTTAAGGCTTGGAGGGTCGACGAAATTGGAAACTTGGCCTTCCGGAGGTAGCACACCCGGGATGGTGCACATGTCCGTGCCGCGAGGGTAACCGTACATGGTTGGGTCCGACATCTTGTTGCGCCGGCCACTTGGAGATGTGGTTTGCCGGATGTCGGTTCTTGGTGGTGATGGCTTCACCGATGAAGTGTTGGTTGAACCAGAAGGTTACCAAGACGTGAGGAAGAAGCAACAAGCCCCCGAACCAGCAAGTCGATAAAGTGTGGGATCGCAGCCAAGAGATATACTCCTCAACTCTTCTCTTACCTCCCTCCCGTCCCATACTCATTGGGATGTACTTGAAAAGCCTCGGCCGGCCTCTAGGCCACATGACGTCGTCCAATTATAGAACAAGAATTTCCCCTCTTGACCCCCTCGAGAAGAACAAACAAACACAGGAAATTCCACACTGATAACCGTTCCTGTTTCCATCATCGACTGATGTTGGCCTTCCAGACCGAGCGATCCATGCCGTGTGGGAGGGTGACAAAGGCCCAAAATAGGCATGTAAAAAGGTTGCGAAGGCGTGCATTTATCGTCATGATCAGCTCGTCTTCTACTTACATATGGGTTAGTTCGTTGAATTGATTGCTTATAGTGAGTTCCAACCTCCAATACTTACGTACGGCGCATTTGAAATAAAATCGGGCATGAAATGAGGCGCGTGTGTGGTAGGAACAGCTGGCAAACAACTCTGGTAAGGCTTGATAGATCTGTATGAGGAATGGTGGGGAACGGTATGTTCCGCCTGTACCTGTTAAATGTCGTATTGTGCACACCGGGGAAGTGAAGCAAAGCAGACGGTACAGTGTAAACCCCGAATCACGGTGGCGAATCGGTGAAGGGCTGAGATCAAATGAAAGTGAAGTTGAGCGATCATGAAAGGGTTTTAATTAGATACTGCGATGCGACTGTCATGGAACGTGTGATCTTCAGGGCAAACAAGGATATGATGAGGTCAAACTTTCGAAACGTGAAGAAATTGTGTTAGAAGGGAGGCAGGCACCGGCCCTTATGCAAGGCACCAGTAAGGAATTCCGTTATCCTCTTTCCCTTCGTATAGAGCAACGTTCAACGTTCAACTCATCGTCTTTATCAGCGTGGAAACTTCTGCGCTCAACTCCGCAGTCATTGACAGCTCCCTTGATAAGTACTGAACACGAACCCCGAGCTTCATCTCGACCTCCCCACGTTCCTCAACCGGAATATTCTTCTGGCTCCTGCTCAGAATAAGGGGTCGATACCATGGAGCCCATTGCGGCCAATGCCCCTCTGGCACGTGCTATTGGCTACGGGACAGCGATCGTGCTGAACTTGTTGACCGGGGTGATAGAGAAAAAGCCAGGAGGTATGGCAGTGGAACGAGCTGTGAAACCCACACTTCCATCAACGCCATTGCCACTCAGGTATCCGGTAGTGTAGGTGTTGTTGGAATTGTAGGATGGATACTGCTCGGTCATACTAAGGTATGACTGAAGAGCAGGAGAGTATGTGCTGTTCACATTGTTCGTTGGCATGCCGTCATATCTGCCATAGTCGCCCGTATAGCTGTAGTGTCCGGGGCCGAAGAGATGTGCCTCTCCCTGACCGTATGCTGGGTAGGGACCGGAACCAGTGAGTTGTTGAGCCGGCGAGATGGAAGCATTGGCTGGAAACTGCCCATGGCCGTTCCATGGAGTGGAAAGGGGAACAGTGGCATTGGTTGTGTTTTTGAAGGGATAAGCGGATGAAGCATCAAGGCCGAATGTGGTGTTTAGCGATAAAGCCGGGTGTGCGCGGGAGTTGAAAGCACTACTGGAAGGCCCGACATGATTCCCTTGACAGTTACTGTATGATGATGACCCCGGTCTTGCGCTTGCGGACAAGTGATTGAAACCCGCGGTGTGGGCGCCTGATGAATGTGGAAAAGAATCCATTGCATACGTCGGACGTTGCACACTTGGCGCGTAAGCTGCTACTGAAGGGTTGACACAGCCGATGGTAGTGTTTAAAGTGCATGTAGAAAGAGCGGGAGAAGGGACAGTATGAGTAAACAGCCCAACCCGGCTGGGATTGTAATCAAGGGGCGGCATAGATGACACTGATCCCTGCCTTAGCCTTGGATATACCTGGTATTCACCTGGGTCGCTGATGGCCATCGACTGTGGGGAGAAAGTGGTATCGAACTGACCGTGCTCACTCGACGTGTAGGCCGCTATTGTAGCAGTTGGGGCACATATTGTAGTGTTCGAGTACGCCGAAGGAGCAGGAGAGGCGTCAACACTGGTAAAGAGGACATCCTGACTTTGGCTCCAGTCCACATGGGATGTCAATGACGCCGAGCCTGGCCTATCCGGTACTTGGTAATACTCGCGCCGTATTTGGTCCCTGTGGGTCGACTGAGATGACTGGGCCATGGCGTGAGGTTCCTCTGCCATGGCGTGAGGTTCCTCTGCCCCCATGTGCGTTCTTTCGTTAGATCTGTCGGTGCTAGGACAGTTCCTTGAGCGGGTTCTCGTGTCATCCGGCTCGGGTGTTTTGTAAGTGATGCCTCTCGGGATTTCGACTGCCAAGCATGAGCGATGACCCCAAATGGAAGATAGCAAGCACCACCGTACCTTCTTGTAACTCTTCATCCTTGAATTCCGTGATATTGCGTCGGTTCCTAAATCGTGTGAACTTGATATTTGGTATAATCTCGCCATTCTCGTTGATAAACACGGTCTTCTTTCCCTCCTTGAGCCGCCTTTGTCGTATCTTGAGCATCGACTCCATTTCGTTGGTTTTGTAATTTTTATCGAACCCCCAGATCTTAAAAAAGCGTTTGTATTGTTTGTCCCTATACATCATCGGAGGTTAGCTACCGGCCTGGCCTAGAAGGGGAATGTAACATACGAAGCCGACAAGTGATGCTCTCGCTCCATAATGTCAATAACTTGTGGTAGGGTTTTGTTTTCCGTGATGTACAAGCGATAGATGGTGTCCCGGTGTTTGTCCAACTTGGACCGTTTCTCGGAACGGTTTGGCATCGTAGAAAAAATGTGATGGGTGTAACTGCGGTAGAATAGAGAGAGCTATGGCCGAGGCCCAAAAATAGAACGGCAGGCTTCAGAGGACGTTTTATACTGAAAGCCTATTGAATGTCTGTGGAACGAATGACGAAGAACAGCAAGAGGCAGGTAAGTGGTTATATACAGGTTACTCCCGTACATGAAAAAATGCCGAGGGCCAGTTGGTCCTATGCCTCAGGCAACGAAGACAGCAATACTGACCTTGAAGATGAGCGATTGGAGGCACGGGAACAGCATCAGCCCTAGACCGCCAGATGTTCCGGAAGCGCTCCGAGGTCTAGGGATCTTCAATGAAGTATGCAGCTGCGGCTACATGATGCTTGGCAGAAAAGAGAGGAAGGATAGACCAGGCACAATCCGGACCCTGCAACGTCGAAGTACACTGGTACATTGTCATCAGAGGGCCGGGACTTTTGTCCATGAACTAGTTCGGTCAGACTGGCATTGGATCCAGGATAGATAAACTATGAAACGTCCAAGACGTAGCAAGGCTACTTTGGAAGACGATCAGGCGCAATGACGGGAAGGGTCAAGAGCCGGGGTGCCGTGCTACCTAGCCATCAGGGCCGCTGCACATGCACGTGGAGAGAGTTCGTCCTGGTGTTCGCTTGGGGCTGCTCATGTTCCCCCGGATCAAATGTGACGGCAGGCGATCAGGTACTAAACCAGCAGTCCCCAATGTGTTCGTGGTTCTTTTTCCAGCGATTCCACTGATTAGCTAAGCGTCAAGCTGAGCCCTTAACCCGGTTTCATGGTTCCGAGGACGTTGAAGGCTTCAATGGTGCACTCGGATGCAAAGCCGGTATGAGGCGCACGCATCGTCAATATCTTGGGTATGATCTGGATCGTGGGTTGGAAACAGACAATCGGGAAAAAAGAGGCTGGTACTGCACCGGGTATATGGGAATAAAGCTTCCGAGGACCATCGATCTCTGAAAGCCGAGCCGCGGCCAGAAGGTGTGTTGGATTCGCGCGTTGCAGCTGGCCGGGGACAAGGCACTCTGCTTCCGTGAGGCCCATGACAAGCTGAGAAGTCGGCTCTTCATGAGGACAATTAACAGAATCAGCGGGTGCGATTGACTGTAAAAGGCTAGGTGCAGCTGTGCATGAACGCAAGTGTTGAATATTCCCGTAGACTTGGGAAGCGCCGGTAAGTGGTGTAACAATCGGAACAAGTGTAAAAAAGGCATCCAAGCCATCCCCACCAAGATGGTCGCCTTAATTGCGGGAGCTCCTTCCGGCAGGAAGGTACCTAGAGAGAGGTACGGTAGTCGTGGGCAAGGCGGCATACAGCCGTTGCCACAAGCCATCACCACTTCCTGGTTCCGCGGGAGGTCTCCGGTTGGAGCTGTGAGCCAAATGCTTGTATGTGCCGCGGAAGCTATCGCTCAAGCGCTGTGGATCTGTTAATGTGCTCCCCATACCGTGTTTGCTCTGCTCAGCCTTGGATGCCTCGGGACCTCGGGTGTAACTTTTTCGCGACTCGAAGAGAGCGAGATGGGACTTGTATCGTGGCTCGGGAACAATGTAGGACTGGAGATAGTTCTGGACCTCGCCAAGAAGCGGTGTCTACACCGGTGTCGTCACGAAATCAGCCTTGGATGTTCTCGATGATGCCCGACAACGTGGGAAGGGAAGCAGGCAATCTGATACAGTCCACGGATGGGCAAGAGGTTGACTCGGGCTGGCTGCGGACGAATTGACAAGAGTTCATAAACAAAGGTTCCGGAACGTACCTGGACGGCTGTTGATTCCTTGAGGCGTACCCAGCCGAACTCTCTAGGCTGTGGGTTGGGTGGACAATGTCCTTGGACCACCATGGGGGCCAAAACGCGCGGCACAAAACCATTGGAGAGTTGTGAAGTCACATCAATCCCCATTGACTGTTGACCGCTTTCCCAGGCACTGCCAGGCCCGTTCCTGAGACCCGTGGGGGTGGTCACGATGGTGCATTTCGCGATGGTGTAACCACTCTTCAGCCACTCTGTTGGCAAGCAAGGAGAAAAATCCGTGAGTCTGAAGGGCGTGCCGCAGCCTGATGAGCCACACTCAATTGTCAACTGAGCTGTTATTCGTCAAGGGGAATGAATTGCCTGTCAGAGTTTCCTCACCGTATCCTCAGGCCAACAAGGCACGCCCATTGTCGTACAACCTAGAGAAGTGCAGAATTGGGAGTAACATTCGACGAATCTGGAAGATCTGTTTGACCCCTTTGGCCGTATGCGGTAATCCCGATGCAGTTGATGGTGTTGATGGTGTCGAGATGCTGACAGTAGAAAAGTCAAAAGAGCGGTGGAAGGTTCCAAGAGGATTCGTTAGGGGTTGTTGCAGTGAAGAGGCCTTCTTCGGAGAGAAGTGCAGACGCGCATCAAGTTCTATTCCCAATCCGAAGTGGAAGACCTCCCACCATCGTACCTTCTTCTGCCTTGGACATCACGAACCGTTACAAAGCGGTCAGTGTCAAAAGGAAGGAACGAAGATGAAGTCACGAGTGGAGGAACCAAATTGATCGACAAAATGCGTTACTGCACGTCACCTGCACCCGAACGCTAAAAGCTGCACGCAATACCTGAAACGGAACAGGGCACTGCAGCCACTAGTAACAGTTGCTGCCTGGCTTGTAGCACGCTCCACTGCATCCAAACAGGACGGAGCCTCCTCCACCGTCTCTTCAACTTCATGTCAACATTCATCGTGTACGGAAAGCGCGACGAAAACACCAGAAAGTTCACGACAAGAGGAACTCCCGTTATGACCGCAACAACCTACCCGGACCGCAAGTTTACCCCAATTGGGACCAATCCCGATGGTGTAGTAGAATAGTCCTTAAGGACAAAAGGCCTTGATATCCACCAGACTGCTGCATCCGCCAATATCTGCAACACCCCGTCCATTCAACGAAAGCGTCCCCTCCAAAACGGGATCGTGAAGTAAACAAACCACCACACCACCAATCTCACCATATGACATGACATATAAACAACATACATTCCAGACCGCAACTTGTATAGTCACACCGAGCGAGTACTTCAAACAATTGCGCCGGCAACAACGAAGAACGTCAGTCCCACAACATTCCAAAGCAAGAAGAGTATATTAAACATAAACATCTATCCAAACAATCCAGACAAGTGTTAATTACATTCTTCCCATGAGATCTCAATCTCGATCTCAAGGAGCTACAAAGAACCTAACCTAACCTTGCTTGGACAGCTTCAGTTCGTATCGACCAAAGTACAATCGCAGCCCTTGTTAGTTAAAAGGTAAAGGGTCGACAAGAAAGCAATTGTAAATCAAACCATAGACGAAAATTCATTAATACCTCCCTCCATACCCTGCTCCTCCCCTGTCTTTTCCCTAACATACGTATAATCCAAGCCATATACATATATATAGAGTAACCGGTTAAAGGCAGAACCAGCGTCAGCGTCAATCGAGTCAAAGTCAAATCGTTTAAAAAAAAAGAAAAAAAAGAACGCCGCTGAATGGTATAAAACCCCCCAAACCACAAACTCAAATACACAAAAGAACAAACGAAAAGAGGGAACAATCGCTGTCAAGGACAAGACATCTCGAAACAGACCACTTGATCCAATTCAATTACCCATTAACATTACTATCCCATCTTTCTCCTCATTCTCTCCCTAGAGGTATTCAGACATGACCTACGTATAGAGATAACCGCTCAAAGAAACATCAACCCAACAAACCCCACCACAGCCGCCAACGCGCTCGCTCCCGTCCTCACACCATTATTGGAGCTAGACGGTCCACTTCCACTTCCACTTCCACCCTCCTCACAACTCTGCGAGAACCCGCTTGCGCCACAAGCACTCGAATCACCACCGCTCGCACTTCCACTGTCCGCGGAACTTCCAGAGTCATCACTGCCGGACGACGACCCCGAACCGCTACCGCTACCGCTACCGCCACCACCAGGAGCAACCCCTCCACCAGGCACCTGATTAGCCGGCGCCGATCCAGCACCAGGAATCGAATTCGGCACCGTCGTGGCCGCCGGCGCGCCTCCTCCGCTCTTGGTCGCGCTCGATTTAGTTCCCGTGACCTTGCCCTTATCCATATCCGTGCCCGTGCCAAGGAAGGACTCGAGCGTGGTCCGCTTGTTGCTGTCGACCACGGTGTCGTTCGTCGCGCGGTAGCTGTTGTAGTAATAACTCTTGCCCTTGTTCGAGCCCGGTGCGGTGTCGGCGTCCCAGCACTTGACGGTGATTTCCCCAAACGAGGCAAAGTAGTAGCCGTAGTTCTTGATGTCCTCGTGGTCCCACGAGATGGGCCCGCCGGCCCAGTCGACCGTGCCCTTGGCGTTGGTCGGGGCGCCGCCGGGCCAGATGGAGAGCTGGACGCGCGAAGGGGTTTGCGGGAAATCCCACTGGTTGGCCGTGGCGTTCCACGTCTCCGACTTCTTCTTGGTGCGGCCGACTTGGCCGTCCACCAGCCACTGGATCTGGTCCGGGGTCCAGCGGATCTCGTACTCGTGCCAGTTGGCGTACGTGTCGGTCACGGTGATGTTGCCGCTGTTGATGTACGACGGGATGCCTTGGAAGTAGTAGTTGGTTTGGGCGGTCACGAGCTCGGTGCCGACGAACTCGTAGTCGATCTCGTCCTTGACGTCACTCATCAGGATGAAGGCGGTTACGACACCGGCGCCGCGCGAGGTCTTGAGGCGGGCCTTGACGGAGCCATACCACATGTAGGTTGTCGAGGCCAGGACGGTGCCGACCGAGTTCTTGGGCATGGTGAGGAGGGTCTGGTCGTTGTAGGATACGGGCTCGCCTTGGGAGACCCAGTCGGCCTTGGATGGGTCGCCCAGGTACGAGCCGATGTCGACGATCTTGGACATGGACGCTTTGTCCATCTTGTACGTCTTGTCTTGGCAGACGGGGGCGGGCACGCACGAGTCTAGAGAGAAGGACATGCGCGGGTCGCAGCCGCCGAGGCAGTATGCGCCGACGCCGCATTGGCCGTATTCTGCGGTCGCGGATAGATGCGTTAGTGAGCTGCGGTACCATGAAGGTGGTCAAGACAGCTTGGCAGATGTTGTGTCAACTGAATCAAGTGAGAACCATAGACTTACGAGAACAGCAAGGTGCCGACTCTGGACATTTCTTGTCCAATGAGCAAGTGGGGATATCATCGGCGAGGACGTTGCCAGCGCCGAGCAGGGCAGCAGCGCCCAAAGCCAAAACCGTTGAACGCATTTTGACTTTTTTTTTTTTGTGTGTATGATGTTGATGATGGAAAAACGAAAGTAAGGTTGCCCGTCAAACGAAGCGACAAGGACAACAATGAACGTTGACAGTGGACTGACTTGTTGAACGGGGGGGGAGTGGTATTATCGTAAAATATTAATATTACCCAAGGCTTCAAAGGACCCGGAACAGCCGATGTGACCCAGGAGACTCTACCAACAACGGCCCTTGCAAGGGATAGCCTATAGGGGTTCCGCGTACCGGCTAAGATGGCCGAATTTGGTTTTATTGCCTTTCGCCTAGTCGGTCCCCTGATCGCTTTGTCTTCTGCCTAGTCGTTCGAGGTACGGTGCCCCAGATGGATGTGCAGATGGGACAGTGTGTGCTCGCAGTGAATCCTTGGTTCGGAGAAGGAATGGAGCAGCGCAGAGCAAGCGGCAAAAACAGCCCGATGTCAAGTTGTTGGTTTCAAAAAAAGGCTGTGTTGGCGCGTGATGGTGGTGAGGGGTCGTCGAGCAAAAAACCCACTTGGTTGTGAGTGATCCTGTCCTTCAATCTCTTAAGTGATTGATGGTCGTCGGCCCGGGTTGTTCGGCGCCGATGTTGATGTTGATTAGATAGCGAACGGTGTTTGGTTTTGTGTTTTCGTTTCAACGGGTAACGAAACGATGATTGGTTCGTGAATGGGCAAGGAGGGAAAAGCGAGAGAGTCGACCGAAGTCAGAGTGGAAAGAAGGACGGGAGGAAGGGGAAAGAGGGACGGGAAGGAAACCTTATTCAAAGAAGCTTCCCACCACTTCCTGGATCTGGGAGTTGGAAGAAACAGGCAGTTCAAGTTTCTGTGCGGTTCGCTCGGTTGAAACCAAACAATGGCATGCCAGTGCCAATGCCAATCCCGTGTGCAGTCCACCCTCTCCCAGGAAACACCGAAACGAATAGACGGAACGGGAAATCGGGAAATGGGGGAGCGGTCGTTGTCGTCACCAACCGACAGGATCGATTCTGATGATCACCAACAACCACTCGATTCCAAAACTACAAAATGTGGGGGAGCCCGTGAAAGAGAAAGAAGCCCGATGCAGGAAATAAAATGGGGAAACATTTGACAGGGAGTGGATCGATCACGAGGGAGTGGGACTTAAGCTTCCCTTTCTCCACAATCTAATGTCGGGCCCTTGGAGCCCGGGCTCCGATCCACTCCCTAGAAAAGAGGGGGAAGAGCCCAGGCCCTGTCCTTTTCTCTACCAAAGGATTGAGAGAACAAAAACATAAATCGATATCCAAAGCTGAGTGCGCATGATTGTGTTTGGATTTATCATCATGCAGCAGCTGACAGAAAAGTCAGAACGGCAGCGCAGCGCATTTGCATTGACACCACTGCCTAGGAAAACCCTGGCGCTGAATATGACCCTGACACCACCACCTTGTCAGTTCGTGTTGGACAATCGCGCGCATTCCCGATCTGGCCGTTGCACACAGACCGACGAGCGGGCACATTCGGTTGTCACAGGCAGCTGTCTGGGTTTTTGGTTGGGTGAATGGAATGGGGGGGAATACATGCTATCTCCCTTTGGTTGCTAGGCAATGCAAGTGATGTGATGTCGCACAACCGATAGCCATCGGTAGCCCCATCGCAAAACGGTGGAAATGGCAATTATGGAATGAAGCAAATAAACAAATTTCTAGCGAGCGCCAGTCCAATGGTCTGGGAATTGATGACCTGGGCTGCAGTTCATGTGCATAGGGACTCATGCACGACACCCGACAGTCAACATGTGGCGTTTTTTTTTTTTTTTCTGTACTGCGTACGTGTACATGGAGTCAAGTAGTTCAACGTCGGCCCGATTGATTGAAAGTGGTCGCGAGTTGATGACCGGCCCATCACGAACTCTTCAGGCTTCAAAAAGGAACTACTCAACCCTAGCCCACGAGAATGGGCCGCAAGCAATAAGCGCGCATGGTGATGTGATTGAGCGTCTTTTTACTTGGCTGCCTGCCCCTGGGCGAATAATGGAATGTCTCTCTTTGTCTCCGATCCTGATCTTGGACATGCACCCAGCTGAGAGTTTATTTTTCGCGGCCATGTCTCTTCTTCGGCTTAAAAGACCATGGTGTGGTGGCTCGGCATAAAAACGTACCAGTACCTTGTGAAAAGCATCGTCTATCACGATTCCCAAAATCGAAAAAGTTATGCTTGCCCCACACCTTGCTTATTGCTTGCATCGCAGCGAGCGGGTCACCGCGGTGGAAGTACCTATACGGTGGCTTGTAATATAATCTGTGCTATATAGCCCCCCGACCCAGATCTGCCGGCTCCATTCAGCTGCAGCCAGCGCTAACAGAGGCCCACATACATTTTGCCAGACTCTATAATGAAATAAAAATTATAATTGTATATATTTATTGTCTTTAGTACTACTTATCGTTACTCTAGGTAGGATTAAGGTTTTGAACTATGACTAAAAATCTCAAAATGACCAAAGTTTTTTCAATAACCAAGATTTTTTCAATAACCAAGGTTTTTTTAATAACTAAGGTTTTTTAAATAACTAAATTTCTTTTCAATAACCAATGTTTTTTCAATGACCAAGGTTTTTTTAATAACTAAGGTTTTTCAAATAACCAAATTTCTTTTCAATGACCAAAGTTTTTTCAATGACCAAGGTTTTTTCAATAACCAAAGTTTTTCAAATAACTAAATTTCTTTTCAAAGACCAATGTTTTTTCAATGACCAAGATTTTTTCAATAACTAAGGTTTTTTAAATAACCAAATTTCTTTTCAATGACTAATTTCTTTTCAATGACTAATGTTTTTTCAATGACCAAGGTTTTTTCAATAACCAAGGTTTTTCAAATGACCAAATTTCTTTTTAATGACCAAAGTTTTTTCAATGACCAAGGTTTTTTTAATAACTAATAATAACGAAGTTACTTTTAAGACGAAGTTTTTTTTAAGACGAAGTTTTTTTCAATGACTAACTCTTTTCAATGACCGATGTACTCTTTACGAGAGACCACCTCGTTACGTACACTTTATTTCTGCCAAGGTAAGCATATGTATTTGGTGGGGGCAGGCGGCTGTCAGGGGCATGTGGCACAGTTCCTATTACAAGCCACCGTAACCTAGGTGGGACTTGGGCCGTTGCCCAGACTTTGAAGGCACAGGATCCGGAGTTGTGGGGGACATATCTCCTCTCTCCTTCCTCTTCATCGCTGCTAAGCACCACCACGCCTCTGGTCTTCATTTCCCTTGTCCCCGACCGACCCCGTGCCACGAGCGGGCAAGCCTCAAGGACCCAACACCCAAAGCAGCGGTATCAAAATCCCCCCGGCCGCCTGGCTTCCCCAACCATCAACTCGACCATCTCTTGGCAGCATCTCTCCCCCTTCATCCCCTTGATCCTCTCTGTACAACCCCATATGAGGCAAGTGGTGAGACAATCAAACGCCTGGAAACGCCCCTCTTTGTGCATCCACTGACTGCACTGCACTGCACTGCAATCAAAGCTGTGGTGATCTGCCTTGCCTGCTTTGACAGCTGCGGGAGGCTTGCTGTTGCTGTGTACATGGGTACCTAAAGATGGTGGTCATGGCATGGTGCGCGGCCCGGCATGGTTTGAGGCTTGAATATTGGAATAAATTTTCTCGGGAGTCCTAACTAATGAAGTCATCACGTATTCTACAAGTAGTGTACAGACATCCCAAGCTCGCAATCAACAATTGTAGTTGATAGCACAGCACTTGCGATGGCACTTTACCAGGGGCTTATAGGACACAATACATACCAAGTACCTTCTTGCACTAACAGACTTTTCCAACACCCAACCGCAGACAACTTGACTTGGTTGCTAGTACATCTAACGATGTAAGGTAGACCAACCCCGACGAGAAATCCCTTTTCCTTCCTGATGATTCATGCTGAGACGATTGGTCTAGCGAACCAAAGTATACTTAAGGTACTTGACGTTATTACCTACCTACCTACCTACCTACCTACCTACCTTACTCTTTCTTCAACCTGAGTACAAGTACTTACACTCACATTAATTCGTCGGCGCTCAGTGAATCCTATGACAGATAAGAGAGGATAGGTTGATATACCTACCCGTAGTACATACTCTCGTGCCTTGTATACTTGTTGTATAGCATGATATATCTCCATTACTCCCTCTCTCCCAACCAGGAAACTGACCAAAAAAAAAGGAAGAAAAAGAAAGGAGTCCAGCAACTCCTTGCAGTCTTGCCTCTTAAAGCAGCCAGCCTAGTTGCCTCGCACCGGCCGGCGCCTGGGGAGGAAGCAACCATGGCTTTGCATGGTAGTAAGGTAGGTTAGGTACACATATCCCGGAGGTCATCGTCGTCGTCGTCGTCATCGTCGTTGTCGTCAGGAAAATTTGTTAGCCATCTCAATCCGAGCATTCAGATTTTTTTTAAAGCCTCAACTCAACTCAACTCAACTCAACTCACCCATGTATGTATCATTCCTGTTGTCCACTGCCATAGGATGTATGTATGTATCAGTTCATCCTGTTGTCCACTTGCCGTAGGACCTAGAACTATATCATGTTCAAGTCTGTGTTTATTTAGTACATGACAACCTGGACTAAAAGATGAGGAAAACCTAAGGTACGGATAGGGACGGACAGTCAAGGGCCATGTTATACCTCTTCTCTTACCTCTAGCCTCTAGTCTAGCCTCCTACCTCTAGCCTCTAACCTCTAACCTCTTACCTCTACTCTAACCTCTAGCCTCTACCCTCTAACCTCTAACCTCTAGCTTCTAGCCACATCATCATCATCATCACCAAAACATTTTCAGCACACCCACACCAAGCATGTGAAAGGCCAAGACGGAAATTCCCTTACCCACTCAGATAGTTATCCACCACTCACAAGGCTTTTTTAAAGAAGGATGTAATTATCCTCCTCTGCAGCTTAGCTACTTAGCTAGCAGTCTTTTCATCGTTCACGCATGCATGCATGCATGATAAACAATAAATTGTTGGAGCTTATCAGTCATGGCTTTGCTATCATGCTGTTTGTCGAACTCGGACTTGGAAATACCTACGTAGGAAACAACCGACGTGTCGATACGTTCCAAAGTTGTACCTACCTATCTATACCAAGTCAGTCAAAACTCCATGGATGGGCATGGCATGGACTCGTCCGACCGGTCCAATCAATCAATGTCGGCTGGCTTTCCGGTCTGATACCTACCTGCCATTGGATCACCTACGGCAACGGAACGGAGCAGACTCCTATCCATCCATTCAGCATTTCGGCGGGGACTCAAAAGAAAAAAGAAAAATATGGATACGCCGGCTTGCCGGGCTCCGTCGATGGATGGGGAGTTGCCCAGTCGGTCGGGTACAATCGGTCGAGATGTCTTACAGTGTTACTATATATTCATGGAATTTCGGATTTAAAAAGATGCGTTCCATCCACCGTGGTATTATTCTAGAATTCCCCTTGACCGCGGTGAGACTGTCTGTGACTTACCGAACGAACGAGCGATAGATTCGCTGTACACGTACAACAGTTGTCGATGAAAACGGCCGGGGAACGTCAGGATGATGGGGGGTATAAGCATCTCAGTGACGACTACCAACCTGCCTGTTAACCTGCTAACCTGCTACCAACCTTAAACCTTACTTCACACCAACCACACCAACAAGACATGACATGACTATCGACAAGAAAGGATCAATCTACAAGAACATGATCAATCTTTCCAGCCGTCCTCCAGCCGTCCGTCCTCCAACGTCTCTCCTACAACATTTATAACCCGTGTCACCAATGTCCTTCTGAAGAATGTTATACCCACCATGACATGACATTCGTCCGTCTACCACTTATTCTTGGTCATTTCAATCAGTCTCAGCTTGTCCACATCAGCAGCACCATCACAATCGTTCACCATGTCCATCAACACGTCAACACGTCGGCAAAGAGGAGGGGAGAGTTGTGGGAACCAAAGGGGAATCAAACGATACCCATCATGCGCGCGCGCAAACACAAAAGCATGTAATCTTTTTCCATAAACAAAGCCCTTCCTCCGTCCCTTTCTCCAACTTCCGAAAAAAAAAAAAAAAAAGACAAGTCCAAGCCCAGTAGAGTATAAGGAAATAAGGAAATTTTTCTTCGATTCGATCTGAGTTCATCTTGATTCATCCAGTAGCATTGGTAAACATCTCGCGAGACGCGTACCATGGATGAATGTTTAGACACCGATAGTTCAAGATCCGGCCATACTTGTTTTATACGGCCGGCAGGAAACCCAAAAAAGGTTTCCTGATGCTAGACAAGAGAAGCGAACCACCCCAGCTACGAGGGTTGTCAACTTGTCTTCGTAGAGCAGCTTTTGCTAACCCCCCAAACGAGGGGTAGCAATGCCGCGACCATGGGTGATGAGGTACTCATCGTGAGCACTGAGGGCGGGATTATCATGTCTAACGAGCCTTTTGCTGAGCGAAGAGCTCTGTATTACACCAATGGTCAGTACTCTGTCATGAATATGGTTTAACATCCTGAAGAACGGAACAACATACCAGGGAAATGCTCTTTAGCATACTGCTCGCAAGCCTTGGCCGGCTTGCCGACCTTGGCACCAATAGCCTTCCACTTGTTGTTCTCGTACTCCTTGATGGCGTTCATGAGGGCGGCGCTCTGTTGTTCGTCTTGATCAGCATCTGCTATCTCTCAAATAAACATCATTGTAGGTAGGGATAAAAGAAGGTGGGCGCTAACTACCTCATCCTCAGCAAACTCGGCGTAATGCATGTCCTTGTACCAATGCTTCTTGACGGAGCCCTCAGTGCGGGTAGGAAAGGTCTGTTTGAGTCATTGTTAGCCTTATCCAGTCATCCTTCCGATTAGAACACAGATAAACGTACCTTGGCAATCTCGGCCCAGCTGTTACCCGCATCGCGCATCTGCTTCAAGCGATGCTCCTCGGCCGGTGTCCAAGGAGTGTTGGTGCGACTTTTCTTGGGCGGTGGCGGGGCGACCGCATCGGTGGCCGGGACAGCGGCGGAAGCAGCAGGTTGCGCAGGGGGAGCCGGAGCCGGAGCCTGGGCCTGAGGGACAGGAACGGGCTGAGGGGCCGGAGGAGGGACCGGAGTCTGCTGCGCAGGGGGAGCGGCTTGGGTAGCCTGGTGGGCCTGAACCTGGGGCTGCTGCTGCTGGGCCTGCTGTTGTTGAGGGGGCTGGGGGACGGGCGCATGCTGAGGCTGGCCGGCTTGCGGCGCGTGGTGTTGAGGAGGAGCATGTTGCGCTTGATGTTGAGGAGCGTGTGGCGGCGCGTGGGCGATCTGGGGAGCGTGTTGGGGATGGGGCGAAGGTTGCGCGCCGGGAGCGTTGCGCTTACGGCCTCTTGGCTGGGCGGGAGCAGGAACGGGTGTTGGCTGTTGAGGTTGCTGCTGCTGGGCGGGCTGTTGCGGCGTCACTTGGGGTTGAGGGGCATGGGTCATGGGAGGCTGTACGGGCGCGGCTTGATGGTGCTGTTGGTGCTGGGCATGTTGCGGATGCTGGGGTTGATGCTGCTGCTGGTGATGTTGATGTTGGGCATGCTGCTGCTGCTGAGGCGGCTGCGGCTGGCTTTGGGTGTAAGCGCGAAAGTCCATGGGCGGCTGGTCGCGACGAGTCAACTCGGGCTGCTGGGCATAGTGGTTCGGGCTGGGATACCAGGCGGATTGGTTAGCAAACGCGGTCTGTTGTTGTTGTGGTTGCGGCTGCAATTGCGGCTGCTGCTGCTGATGCGGAGGAAGATGGTGCTGTGGCAGGGCCGGCATCGACGGCGTGGGTTGACGCCATGCCTGAGCATGAACGTCATTAGGGACCCGCTGCTGCTGCTGTTGTTGTGATTTCTTCATGGCAACGGTTGCCGGTTTGCGGGTTACGCTTGCGATGCGATGGGTCGCTGCGTCCTCGGGTCGGCCTGGGGCACGAAGCTCCAGGCTGGCACCGCGACAGCAGGGGTCGCAGTCGACAGAACGTGTGAACGCGGCGAACACGGGTAGTGTTGACGGATGGGATGGGACGGAGGGGGATGACGGGGATCAACTAAGGTATATCAAAGGTAACTTTTGGCGCGCGGCGACGACAGACAGATGGGGTGTGGGAAAGGATGACGAAATAAGACGAGTCAAAGGATGGTAATTGTTTCTGTGCGTGGGAATAATATGGAAAGGTACGAGGCCAGCCAGGCGACAGAAGTAGATGGGAGGTGTTTATCCAACCCAGTCCGTGTCTGGTCAAGTCCAGGTCCAGGCAGGGTCTCGGCCGCGCGTGTGTAGTGGTGTAGTGTGGAGGCAAGGTAGCTGTACTGTAGGCGGCAGGGGAGAGAGAGACAACCGAAGAGGTCTGTTGCTGTCGAACGGATGATCCCCGTGCTTTCTCTCAGGCTGATGCTAGCGCGACAAGCAAAAAGTCAAGTCCGACGTTCTTGTCTTTTGTGCTGCTGCTGATGCCGAGATGCCTGCTCCTGTTGCTTGCTTGCACTGCCGCTCGTACAGTAGGCTGTAGGAGTAGCTGGTACCGTACTCTTTCTTTGTCCAAGTCTTGCAAGTGTCCCGTCCACACTCTGCGAACACTACAGACGAAGAGGAGGACAAACAAGGCCCAGGGCGGCACGCGACGAGTACATGGGCATGGGGATGGGGTACATGAATGATGGAGAAAAAGTCAAAGTGATGGTTAATGGGGGGAGGAGGTCTTGATGTAAAAGTGATTGATGCGCGCGAACGTGGGAAGGGGAAAGAGACCAAGATGCTGATGCAGTGGGTGTCGGGGTCTCTGTTTCTCGTGCAGGAGACGACCGCAGACCACACTAGTCTAGTCTCTCCAAGCCGAGCCGACCTGTCGCTACTAGAGGTAGCTAAGGTAGCTAGTCGAGTAGCAGCAGTTACCCGATCCCAAACACGCGCACACACACACACAATGTTGTGTCGAGGAAAGAGATGGAGAAGTGATGATGAATGGGACAAGGAAAGGTAGGTAGGTAGGCAGACAGAAAAGAGAACAGAGAACAGAGACGACGGTTCGTGTCTTGAAACTCAAGGCACGGAGCATGTATCGCACACAAACGCGCCAGACGTCCCCATGTTCCCCCACCTACCACCTTGATGGGAAGGGAAGGACAGACAGATACGAGAAAGGTACAAGAAAAGAGGTACTTACTGAAGGCCATTGGGGTGGTTGGTGGAGTTGGGGTAAACAGTGTACTCCGTTGTCATGGCGGGCATAGGCTGCGGCGGAATCGTCCACTGCTCCATCTTTGGGATTGTCGTGTTCTTGCTGCTGCCGACTGAGAGTCTTTTCTTCGCAAAAAAAGTCAAAAAGTTAGTGTCCGCTGAACTGTGGTAGTGCGGATTCAGAAATGGATTGTATCAAAGAACGATCGAATGGATGGAATTGCTTTTGTGTGGATGCTGCTTGGTTGTAAAACTGGCTTTGTGAATGATGACTGAGCGCTGTTTTTTGTTTTTTTTTTTCGGGCTTTCTTGCTCCAGGTCTCTGCGGGCGCGGGCAGTGATGGCGGGGGGTAACGGAGAAATGAGCTGATGGAGATAAAATGGGGAAAAATTGGCCAAGCTAAATGCCCATTTCTTTCTTGACGCTCAGGGCTGCAGCAGCAACTTCTGTCACTGTCTCCAACCGACGAATTGCTTTTGCTCTGCTCTGCACTGCTTCTGCTTCTGCCGCTCTGGGCTGCCGGATAATGAATTGGCATGCCTCTTTTTTTTTTTTTTTCCTGCTCTGACACCAACTGCTCAGGATAAGCTCTCTCTTTTTTTTTGTGTTATTTCTCGAAATGCTGTCTTCTTGTTTTTTGCAGTCTGTTTTCTTCTCTTTTTTTACTTCTTCCTCTTCCAGCCTTTTGCTTGCTGTGGTGACCATCCAGAGCTCAAAGTGAATGGCTGAGCTCCAGCAAATCACAGCTCAGCATTGAGCCCTGCCCAGCCCGCGTCATACTTCCTCACTGCCCGTGTGGCGACCATACACTGGCACCGAAGAAAAAAGTGACGGTCTTTGGGTCACCCCAAACATGCGAACGGGTTGAATGGCTGCAGGAAGAAGAGGGAAGAGGAAGGAAAGGAGGGAACAGGGTGAAGGGCAATTTGGAGGCGTCGGTGCCGACAGCTTTTTTTCCTTTTTTCCTTTGCACCACTGCATGAGAATCCCACTCATTCCAATCCCTTCATCCTTCTCTTCCCGTTGGAGACAGATGTGCATGCGCTGGGTTGCTGTCTATCCAGTCTAGCCGACCAGCAGAAGCAGCAACAGTAGCCGAAGCCGAAGCAGCAAGCATACAATCTCGCTCATAACGGGCAGGTTGGGGGTTGGTTGGTTGATGAGGCCAGCCACAGCAGTGACAGTGGTGGTGGCATGAATTTGCATCTTTTGATGTTGCGGAAGAGGCTGGGCGTCATCATGAACCACCAAACCCACACTGGATAGCTCGGTAGCGAAAACGAGAGTAACCAGATGGGGCAGGCAGACAGACCGGCAGAGCAGAGCAGAGGCTGTGTGCAGTTCCGTTCCCATTGCACACGATATTCCCAAAAGCACGATATCGCGCGCAAAAGGGAAAATGGATGGATCGGGATGGGTGCAAGCAGAGTGAATGAAAAGGGCGAATGATATGAAAAAGCGCCAGAGAACATTTGATGGGTGATGACAGGGGGATGGGGGGCATATCGATCATTCAAGCTCGAAGGAATATGAGAGATGATGCACTTACTGGCAGGAATGACCGTGTCAATTCACTTCTTTTGTTCCCCGGTTCGGTTCCAAGTTGCACCCAAGTCCCGAACGACCGGAGCGACGTGCGATATGCGATGCAAAAGGTATGATGTGTAGAGGTGACTTTGACGTCTCTTGTAGAATTGCAGAAAACCTCTGGTAGAGGTAGAGTTGAGGTATTGGCGATTGACGGGGTGATGTGCGCGAGGACGGGAACCTCTTGTTGACCTCGAGGGAGGGTTGTAGCAAAGTACTTGCCGAGTTCCCAGTGTGCGATCTGCTGCCGTTGCTGACGCTATTGCTGGGAGGGGTCTGAGGGGTCTTGGGTCTTGGGGGACGAGGGACGCTTTGTTCTCGACTGATGGATGGACAAAAGTACCTCGACAGGGAAAAGAGAACCTGGAGATGGACCTCGAGTCAAGAAGAGAATTGCGCCGGGGAGGGGTGGCTGGGGCAACGGTTTGTAGCTGCCTTGGGAATTTGGCTCTACTTAGCGGCAGGCCGGTATTTCGGGTGGGGAAGGCGGCACTGGATGCAGAAAGCTGTTTGTGACTGGGAAAGTGCAAACGCAAACAAGATCAATGTTCGAAGGCGGGAGAGAACGAGTGGAAGAAGTGGACCACGGCGAATCCTTTGTCACTTGTTTTTGGTCTCGACCGAGATGTCCGGATAGAATTCCTGGACCGCGGTGTTTCTTCGGTTGCTGATGCTATTCCCCGATAAAAACGGGTACCTCTATGGCTGTCAAAGCCAAGCTGGGAGCAGCTGTTTTGGGGACCACCGATGGAAGCGGGCGTCACAAAAAAGCTCTATTTTTTCTGGGCCCGTGACCCACGCAATCGGACTGGAATCTCGTCTGTTTTTTGGACCGATTCCTCCTCCTTGCCGGGCCGTCGGCTGGGATGGGATGGCGGGAATGGAGGGGTTGCCAGGTGATGAAGTCATGAAAGACTCGGGTACGCACACGGCACTGCAGCCTCGAAGCTTTCGTCGCTAGTCGGCAATGCAATGCAATATAGTCAATGGCCACATCAGATGGAAAGAAAAAAAGGTCAAATCAGACGTCCGTGATTAGATGGAGATGTTCAGTGAATGGGAAGTGGTTACATACGTGCCATTCAAGAGAATTTGGAGATTACGAAAGAAGGCTTGGGCGCTACAATGATTGGCCAGTTTCCTTCTCCAAGCCACCATTCACAGCTGAGCCGGCCAAATGTCTTGATTCATCCCATCGCATTTTCGCGTCACCGATATCGATATCTTCAATCCTACCTGGCTTTACGAAAACGGGAGTCTGGTGGTAATGGTCAGAATACCTCAGTTGAATGGGAAAGATCTCTGTTGGCGTCAACATGTTTTCGAGATGAACTGAACTGGACCCCTCATCCACCCCTCCCTCGGTACGTACCTTTTGCCAAGGACAAGACTGTGCACAGACCATTCTGCAGCTCTGGGCACAATTCCAGACATTACAGCCAAGAGAAAGTGAAGGAAGAGTTTTGAGGAAGGAAAGTCCATCAGGCTGGTAAAGGGCGCATCAACATTAAATGAGCAAATGGACAAGATTTCGCCATGAGTAGGTACGGTATTCCTCATTCCATCAACCCCAAACTCAAGAATCTGCTTCTGAAGGTCGCGCGACAATGGCTTAGTCGAAAGAGTACTTGGTGGTACCTCTGCGGCCGGTACCTCCTCTCTACCTCTGGTGATAGTGCATACAAGTCACTGCTGCTGTGGGTTTGCGTCTGAGCTAAAACAAGCAGCCTGGCCCGACTCTGTACTCCACCAGCCACCAAGAGCTCCTTCCTTCAAGTCCTAACCTTCCTGTCGATTTCATGATTTTCAACACTTGTTGATGTCCCAGAAATATCGCCATGTCAGTTTTCTATGGGGAGCCATACGGGAATGCGACCTGTCGGTAAACCAACCATTTCCCAACCTCCATCCATCCATCCATTTCCATCCCTCTCGTCGAATTCCGTTATCAAACAACCACCAACCTGTCCATCCGTCGCCCACATTTAAAGACTTGGTGATACGATGTACTCTCGCTACATGCAGTTCTTGCATGTCACTATCGACTTTTAGCATAGTATATTGGACCCTCGATATGGCCCGATACAACCCCAAGCCACATCACATGCTAGAATGGACGATCACTCATCATCAATTACGAGAAACCCCAATCCTGCTACGTATGAGGCCGAATTTCAACGACAAAGGATCATCAGAAAGGTAGCTGTCACGGCTCGGCTCTGTCAGCACGGCACCGTTGAACACTCCAACTGGCTTCTTCCCGTTTTACAAGCGCCACATCTCAAAGGGAGTGGTAGCTTGTATACAAAGCAAGACACGCACATCTGTCTACCAAACTGAAACAGAACGTACAACTCGGCTACCTCAAACCAGGGTACATACCCGACTCCTCTTCGCCTTGAAAAATCAGCCGTGAGGAGAATGAGAAGTGGCCCAGGGCAAAGTGAAAGAAAACTGTCCTGGGCGTGATACTAGACGTGACCAGCTATCATTAGAAAAAGCATGTCGGTGACAACACCAGGGTTTTGGTAAAGTACCGGTACCAGTTCGTTGCACGTACCATCGGGAGACTCCAAGTGGAAAGTCAAAGGGGCTCATCTAACCCTACCCACGACTTTGTAACTTTGCATCTTTCCCCACGTTCAAGGTTCCCAAAGTCCCCACCAACCCCTGTTCATGAACTTCTTCGGTACACTCCGTGACAAGGTGGTTAAGCCAGGTATTATGTATACTCGCGAGAGTCTCGTACTGTATAGAGAACAGTCTCGTTTCCCCTTTCCCATAATCAACAACCCCCCAGTCTTAACGGTTATGTCCAACCAGATAGATGTATAGCGGTACGTACATGAGGCTCATGCTAATATCATACTACAACTCTCAGCCTCCAACGACCGACGTCCATGTAATTCGAAAGTATCCCCCCGGCCTCACCAAAGATACACATAGTCGCTACATATCACTCGTTCTCGAAATTCCCCATTTCTTTCCCCGACACTAGACTACCACGTCTTCAAGCCCTTGCAGTCACCACGGTTGGTTGTAACCCGCCCAAGTTCTCAAGTGACTCCGAAGATGCTACAAACTCCGAAAACTACCTCTAGGTACTCAAAGCAGGCGGAAGCATGCTCTGGAAAGCGATCAGACCGTCAGAGTGTCTTGTACGAAAAGATTTCACGATGCCGGATAACACAATAAGAAAGAAGCCTTGGAAGAGTTCAACAGGGACAAGACAAGACAAGACAAGGAACTGACTAAATTAACCACTGCCTCCCGTCTTTATCATCACTCCCACGCATAAAGTAACTTCCAGACTTCCGCAAACTGGTCAGCCAGCCAGAAATAAGATAACAAGATTTCATTTGGACAACACACAATTGAGTCAAGAAATCCTGCAATCTCAACCATCAAAACCAGATCCCCTTGGTACATAGGTAGTAATATACCACCTGCCCGTGCACAAATCCGACAAAAGTTGCTGTGGGAGAGAATTTGACTTGCCGTCTGCCTGGTACCTACCTACACCGCCAGACGTGCAAAGGATACATACAAACAAACAAACCCAGCCATTTTGTGTTGGACTCTTGTGTTGGACTTCCTCCTCAGGAGCCATAGGATCATGATAAAACACCAACCTCACCTCTCTAGAGGTACCTACCTTGGGTACTTACATACAAGCGAACCCCTCACTCACCCTCAAATGTGCTCAGCTCTCTCCCGTCCCTGGGTACCTAGGCAACTATGAGGACCTACAAATCAGGACCTATCAGCAACTATCAGGACCTCAGCTATCAGGCACACGCAAAGAGAGACGGGAGTCCTTCCTTCCTTCCTGTTCGCAATTGGACTTTTCGTCTGGTAGAGTAGGTAGCTAGAATAGATACCCGCCAAACCCTCCTCCGTTTTGTTGTTGTTTTGGGGATGATGAAGAACCAGAACCAAGGAAAGAAAGAAGTGATTAATTTCACTTTTTATTTTTTTATTCTTCAACCATACTAATATTTTTTCTTTTATTTTTTTTTAAAAATAATTAAATAAATTTTATTTTTTTAAATATTTTTTTTTTTTTTTTTTTTTTTTTTGGCTTCCTTCTCCCCATATGGCCTATTCGTCCTTCGAAGTTCGAACTGCTGCTCTTCGTAAACAAACAAACACCCACCCGGCTAGGTAGTACAGTTGCGGTTGTGCTCACAAGGAATACATCACACAGCAATTGGCTGTGTAGGAGGATGCTAAACTAAGCCGTTCTTCCGTAGAGCATCGATATTACCTACCGTACAAAGTATGATAACTAGACCAGCTTCTTACGAGACTGCCTGCGGATAAGGAAGGCTAAACCCGAATTTCGACCTCCTAATACATTTACCTAACAGCAGAGAAATACTACAACACAAAGTCGCATACTACCTTAGGAAGACATGCCCTACCTATATCCATCCAGAATGCAGACATAGCAATGATGCGATGTATCGGGTATCACCATCAATCAGCTCGAGCCACCACAAACTTTCAGCTAACAAGCTAGAAATCTTCACCCAAGAGCAACCAACAAAATCCAAAAGAAATTCAACAGAAACAAAGCAATTGCGTCCTAGCATCTACATGTATGTGTCTGTCTATCCAATGTTACTTTTCCCCTTTCCCCAGGTATTTATTTGTAAAGGCAAAAAAGACCCTGGACGCCATGAAGCCAATTCGTGCAATGCAAGCAAGGAAAGAAACAAACCCCGAAGCAAAAAGCAAAAGCAAAAGCGAGATGCAAATGCAGCAGCCGCCTATATGGAAAGCCAATCTAGGGGAAAAAACAGATCCTCATTTCCTTGCTTGACCCGTCCCTCTGTTCCTCAACCCCCCCTCCTGACTGATCGTGATCTGGAAGAATAGGGCATGACACCGTCTTCTCCATCTTCGCCCCTTATCTTCCATGCCATGGCCCGGGAGCCAGTGCTGTCGATGTTAGAGGTACTGAGAATAGACAGCCGCTGAGAATTTTTCGGGAAAGCCATACGAATCCCGTGTCGCGGGAAGCCGCGTCCACCGTCTAGTAAGCGGAGCCACCAAGATCGGTAATAGCACCGTGGGAAGCATCACCAACCAAGCGTGCATACTTGGCCAGAGCACCACGGGTAGGCTTCATGACCGGAGCCTTCCAGGCCTTCTTGCGCTCGTCCAAGACCTTGGCGATCTCCGCCTCGCCCTCGACACCCTCAACGGTCTTGATAATATCGATCCTGTTTTTAACAGCATCGATGGTGATAAGATCGTCGTCCTTGACGAGGGCAATCGGGCCACCGGTAGCCGCCTCGGGGACGACGTGACCAACGATGAAACCGTGGCTGGCACCCGAGTAACGGCCGTCGGTGACGAGCGCGACATTAGTAAGGCCGGCGCCCATGATCGCCGCTGAGGCCTTGAGCTGCTCGGGCATGCCCGGGCCACCCTTGGGTCCCTCGTACCGGACGATGATGACCTGGTTACCTTGCTCGAGGGTAATCTCAGAGTTCTTGAGCGCATTGTCGAGCTCGAACTCCTTGTTGAAGCAGCGCGCCTTACCGGTGAAGGAGAGGCCCTCCTTGCCAGTAATCTTGGCCACGGCACCACCAGGGGAGAAGTTGCCGTACAAGACACGAATGTGACCCTGGGGCTTGATAGGGTCGCTGATCGGGCGAATGATCTTCTGGTCGGGATCAAGAGAAGGCCAGTCGGCCACGTTCTCGGCAAGGGTCTTGCCGGTGATGGTCGGGATAGAGCCGTTGATATAGCCAGCGGCGATGAGCATCTTGAGGACGGCAGGGGTGCCACCGACCTTGAACAAATCCTCCATGTAGTAACGACCGGAGGGAGCCATATCGGCCAAGAAGGGGGTCTTGGCCGACACACGGTTGATGTCGTCAAGGGTAAGGTCGACGTCGGCCGTGTTGGCCATGGCGAGGTAGTGCAAGACGCCGTTGGTCGAGCCGCCGAGGATCATGGTGAGAACGAGAGCGTTCTCAAAAGACTCCTTGGTGAGGAGATCGCGAGGACGGATGTCCTTCTCCATGCAGATGCGGATGTACTCCGCGGCCTTCTCACACTCCCTGAACTTCTCGGGGCTAGAAGCCGGGAAGGACGAGGAGCCTGGAGCAGTGAGGCCCATGGCCTCAATAGCGGTGGCCATGGTGTTGGCGGTATACATACCGCCGCAGGCGCCGGCGCCAGGGCAGGCATGCTGCTCGATGTCGTCCATGACATCGGAGGGGGTGGCCTTGGAGTTAGGGCAAGCGGGCTTCAGACGGCCGTAGGTGTAGGCGCCCGAGGCCTCGTAACAGGTGACGATGTTGATGGGCTTGTCTAGAAGCTCCGAATGGCCACCGCGCATGGTGCCGCCATAGATCATAACGAAGGGCCTGTTGTGGCGGGCCGCGGCCATGATCACGCCGGGCATGTTCTTATCGCAACCCGGAATGGAGATGTTGGCATCGTGATGCTGAGCGCAAGTCACAGTCTCGATGGAGTCGGCGATAATCTCGCGACTCTGGAGGGAGTAGCGCATGCCTAGTGACGTGTTAGTATCACTATCATATCACCCATCAAGACAGAAGGAAACTCACCCTCGCCTCCCATGGTGATACCATCGGAGACACCGATGGTGTTGAACTGCCACGCGAGCATCTTCTCGCGCTCAACTGCCTTCTTGACCTTCTGGCCCAGATCCAACAAGTGAGTGCTATCATCATGTTAGTCCCCAACTCTCACCACATATCACATCGATCTCAGTACTCACTTGCAGGGATTTCCCTCCCACCAAACAGTCGCAATGCCAACATGGGGCGCCTTCTTCATCATGTCCTTATTCGGGACACCGGCGCCGTAGAGCATGGCCTACATCGTAAACATCGGTGTTAGTTATCCCGAACTTCGCTCTGACACAATCGTCAATGCCAGGGGTCCCATCCCACTGTCTATACCCATGCGAAGCTACTACCCCACAGAAGAGCTACCCCTCATGAGCCACCTCCGCATCCGTATAAGCTATAGGAATGACGGAGGACGAGCTCGGGATGCTTTGCCGAGCCCCAGCCCGAGGTGTTGGGTGTGTGTGGGATTCGCTTAAGCACGACAGTGGACGAGTGCGGAATGTCATGACGTGAGGGTAGCATCAAGAGTGAACTGGTGGAGGAGATGGGGATAGCTTACCTGAGCTCCAGGGAACTCGTGCTCACGAGTGAGGAAGTGCGACCAGCGGTTCAACTGGTCGGGGTTGCCAGCAGGAAGGGTACGCCATTGGACGTACTCGCCCTCCTTGGGCACGTTGCGTCCCGCCTCATTGGTCTGGCCGGCGGGAGCGGCGTCGGGAGCGACAGCTGCGTTGGAAGCCATTGTTGATATCGAACCGGAGTTGGCGAATATATCTCTGGGCGGTGTTTCAAGTTGACGGTTGTCGTCGACGAAAGATAAGCTTGTCCCTCAGCTAAAAAGAGGAAGTTCAAGCTGTTGCGAGGTCGAAAATGCCGAGGCAGACAAAGAATTAAATCCGCTAGGTGGTGTTGCTTTGTTTCGAGAAAAAGTTTGGGGAGAGAGTGGCACGGAGGAGGGTCTTTTATATAAAACTCCCTGGTCCAAAAATCCAGCTGGCCAGGCGGGTACGTATCGGAGATTCGAGTGAATTGTCCTTCGAGGTAATGGTACTTCGAGGTCAATGGCACTCCAACTATGTGGTCAATGGTAATGCAAAACGGAATTCCTGCCGTGTGAATTATGATGATCTGCTGGTCCAGCGTTTCATTGCAACCTTTCTTGCAAAGAGGAGGAGGGGCTTCACATGACAGCCAGCTGGCTGGGTCTTGAAGGTTTATGTACGGGCAGCAATTACTTCGGAGCGGTATTATAGAGGACGGGACGAGGGACATGGGAACAAAACGTTGCTCTGCTATGACACATAACACACGCACACACTTTGCGGGACATGTCACCAAGCACTAGCAAGGAGTCACATGGAGTGGATTGCCCACCGCTTGAGGATCCGAACTCCCATTGCTCTTCGATTCCCATCTGGTTACTTTCAGTTGGGTTAATGTGGTTGTAGGTACAATACCACCCAACGGTAAAACCACGGGTGCTGGATCAAGCTCTAGGCGAGGTGGAAACCTGGGATCGCTGTGTCAAGCCAATTTCCACAATGATAATTGGTCAGAGCGGAATTTGTGGACGACTCGAAAGTCTCCACCGTTAGGCGTGCGTGCTAGCGGTTAAATCTTCAACACCCATGCAGTCCGGGATAGGGCAGAATTCGAGAAGCCCAAAAGGCAGAAGGTGCTAATGATGCACAACCTCGTGGGTCAAGAAATCCGGATCTTGTTAACCATCGCAAGAGCTTGAAACTCATTCCCTGGTATTCCCGGTGGCCAACGGGCCGGTCTTGGCGTGAGTGTAAGCTTTGGGTACTTGGCCCTGGAAACGGAAATGGAAACGGAAAGCTGAAGTGAATGGAATGCACTGAACACTTGAACGGGAGGGTATCATAGGGACGGACAAACAATGTGGAACCTACCGGCGATGCGTTATCGACGGACGGCAGGCCCAACCCGGAACCTTCACAGTTCACACCGGACCAACAGTCAAGTGAAGGACACCAACCGTCTGGACCTTTGGCTACTTGGACGGTAGACCTGCCAAGAGGACTGACTGCAGCTTCGAATTGTGGGCCGTCATACAAATGTCTGAAAGAAAACCGATAGAAGCCTTCTGGACGAGACACGGGAACAGATGGGTCGAGTATATCCAGCGGAGTACCACCGTGTGGCCGTGGTTCGTCGTCCAAGGCGACCGACCGGATTGGGCCGAAGCTTGGCGTTGCCTCGGCCCCGGACTGGATCGGATAGGCCAGCGGGTCCAACCTGATTTTAAGGAGGACCGCCGGGAATATTGATGTCGATCCGGTTCGTTCGTCGTGCTTTGCATTTGGAGGGTTGTCGTCCCAATGTCGAGATATTATTCCCGGTCTTTTACCGACGAAGAAGCAGTCATTTGGGGCCACATGGCAGCGCATGCTAGCATATGGCAGGATGGAGATCCGAAGCTGCATCGGCAATGTCGTAATGATGGAAAGTCTGTACGCTGCCTTGTGGTGTATGTTGCTTATGCGGGTGTACCCGTCCGGCGTCCGAACGTTGGGTTACGCTGCGTGCAGTGTGCAGTTGTGCGCTACACTTGTTGGCTGTGTGGTGACATGTGTGAGACGCCATGTCGTTGGCTCGAACCGTCAAGGGAGACCCGAAGACATGTCCGTGTGGAACTGGTGGAAATCTATGCGCTGGATACTGTGGTGCTGTACCTTGAACTCGAATGGTGCTTGATATCAGGACTTTCAGGACGACATCAGCCCTTGTGAATGTCGTGTTATCGCCCGAAGCCTTTCTAGGCTCATGGACTCGGATGGATGGTATTCCGGATCTCCTTGTAGCTTCAGTTGTCGATCTGGGCTTCTAGATTTGCAAGTGGTGTCTTCTTCGGTCAATCAACCTGCGCGTACTCGGGACATCAAAGGGTGAAGTTGAGGCGTCGTCGCACAGAACGGTGTCCCGCCGCGGCCCGGAAAAGGGACCGTGTTACCCAACTCTCAATTCAGCAACCAACAGCTGAAATGGACGGAAAGCTGGCCTTGCATAAATTGCAACATCGCAACGTCGCAAGGATCTTTCGGTTCTTTGGCAGAGCGGAAACGTGAAGACAGGCTGTTGGGCGTCGTCCTCGAAACGCCGAGACGGCACGCATGGCAAAGTTGGTTGCCGGGTGGAATGGTGAAGATCAACGAGCCGCGTCTTTTATTCGGGATCATGATGGGAAAGACAAGTGGGCAGAAAACACGGCTCAATTACGGGTAGAGACGTTGGATTGTGAAGTAGAAGATCGAGATGTTGGGTATGTAGAAGAAGAGAAGACGGGAGACGAGGCACTGGGATTTCGTTCGTTGTACTCCGCGCTCGTCTCCAACTGCAACCAGGGCTTTGACGAAAGGTCGCACAGAAGAAAAAGGTTGAATATCAGGCAATCGCTGGCAGGAGTGACCGTCCAGGTTGTACATCAGCGCTTCAATTTGGTACAGGGAAGGAGCTACTTCGTACTTCGTGCAGCATCAAGTGGGACGGTGTAAGCGAAAGTGCTGATGGTTGCTTCTGTTGTTGGCGGACAAAACATTTGAGAGTTGGAAGACCGCGGGACGCCGAGGTCGGAACACCAAAGTGGAACCGCCCTTTCCGACGCGAATAAGATAAGCGATAAGCTAAACGCCTAGGGCTGTTCCATTGCTCCTGCACTATAGACTCATAGGGCAGCTACAAAGTCCAAAACAAAATCGCCAACAATGTGTTTCTTGAACATGGCTTGTTCTCAATTTCGATGCAGTTGCGATGACCTCGACGATGACCTCGACGATGACCTCTCTTCCATTTACCACGATCTCCATTCATCCGAGTCCTGAAGGCCGGCTATTGACGGTATCTAACGTCTAATAACGCACCGCATCCGGGCCGTCTCCTCTGCATCGCAGTGCATCGCAGCGCAGCGCAGCACAGGGCATGATGCAGGTTGCCTGGGCCAACTGCATTTTGACATTTAGCGAAGGGTGTCTTCATGGCATCCGGGCGATGGGAGATACTGGCCAACCTCATGGAGCCGATATCAGGCCCGTTTAATTCACGTGTGTGATCGAGATGTTGATGTCAGGCAAAGAAGTCGGCGAAAAGGCTCACGATTATCCCGCAAATAATTGTAGCACGAACTAGGTCTTGGAACGATGAAAATACAACAGGTGTTGGTGATGAAAATGCCTTCGCTTTTACATTCGCTTTGCTATGCTCAACCGCCTTCCCATTTTGCCTTCCCAGCTTTGCCAACATACGCCAACCCAGATCTTGTCCCTACCAGATACATGCCCATCATAAACTTTGCCCGCAGCGTGGAAGCTGGACTAAGCAGCCATATGTGTTTCCTTTCGTACAAGTGCCATAACGTCTTCGAGTTGTCATCTTTCATACCCGTTCCATCCCGTACCGTAGGTGCTATAGCCCAAACTCCCTTACAGCCCTCCCCCCCCTTTTTTTTTCCCAAACCAACCACCCGTCTGTATCGGCAACATGCTGTCAAACAATATCGCAAAGAATCCAAATGAAACGACAGGAGAGAAAAGAACAAAAGCCCATCATACATCCTAATCATAACCACTGAAGCCAATAAAAAGGGAACAAAACTTGTACAAGACCAAAAAGGAAAATTTGATATATCTTGTCCGGAGCAGAAGCCCTAGAAAGATTATCTACATGAAATATCATGCGTCAACCATGCCAAGGGAACACCTCTCCTCCTCCAACCTCCTCACCATCTCCCGCTCCCTCGGACTCCTGGGGTTAGCATCAATGCCTAGAATGGCACTTATCCTAGTCTTGTTAGGCTTGATTTGAGGGAGCGCATAGACTTGGTCATCAGGACTTCCAACAGGAGTGATGGGTGTCTGCGTGTTTCCGCCACGCCATGCTTGCTCCAATACTGTTGGGCTGACTCCGTTGCCGTAGTCAGCAGCTACTGAGGCCCAGAAGGATGCCCGGTGTGCCTTGTAGACTGCAGAGAGTCGGCTCATATCGACCGGCTGAGTGGAAGGGAAGGGCACCTGGGTAGCTGCCGATGTAGGCGCCGGTGGCAAGGCGGAACAGTCCAGACGAAGCGATCCATGAGAACTGTTCGGTGCAGAACGGTACCCAGAGGTGGCACTGTGAGGATGTAGGGATGGTGTGTAAGTGTGTGACGGCGCGGGAGATGTAGACCTGCTGGCAGAACCAGAGAGCGCAGGCAAGCCCAGGCTCATGGCAGCTGGCTTGGGCAGAATAGCTGGCAGCCGAGGGGATGTGTTGGCCGAGCTAGTTGCGGACATGATGCTGGGAAGCTGAATGGCATTCGGGCTGGTCGAGCTGTAGGAGTATGTTGATCCTGCAGGCGATATCGAACGGCTGGGAGCAGCATCAAGCTCACTGACCGGTGATACCACAGCGCCACGCATGGGCGGTGACTGGTTAGAGCCATGAGACGAGAGTGATGTTGTGCGCTTCCGGCGGTTGCTGCCATGGCTGAGCTGATGGAAGTGCAATCGGCAGGCAAGCTCGGTCTTCTTTAGGTGGGCAGCAATGTGCTTGTAGGGCATCTTTTGCATGCGTGTCTGGATAAGATACGCTTCCTGTGGGATGTTAGAGATCGATGAACCTTGATCAAAAGATGGCAAAACATACCTCTTCCTCGCTCCATGCCCGCCCACCACCAGTAGAGGTTGCCTTCTTGGTCTTGGTAATACCGTAGTCACGGCGGTCCATGGTATCCGAAGTAGGGGCAAACGTGACGGGTGCCGTCATCACAGCCACGGTGGGAGACATGTCGACTTGATAACGTGTCTCGGTTGCGTCTTGTGTAGTGTGGTATAAAAGTCGCGCCTGGCGTTGCGTCCCAAGAAAGGAAGCTATGTCGATAAGTTTGTTGTTAAAAATGGGCAAAACTCGCTGCTCTTAGTATCGAAAGTCGTTCTCTTCCAAGATGGTGTTGATCAGGCTAGATCTGTCCTCGGGTACAACAGCAGTTGGGCTGTATAATAACTTGCTGTGGAAACGTTGGGTGAGAATGACTGTAAAGAACCAGCTTATACGGTCCAAGGAGTGAATGCCCTTTTGAATAAATGATAGACAAATTGAACAGCTGATATTGTTGATCGACAATAAGGAGTGACTCTGTTTAGCCTTGAGAGAAGAAGCGAAGGGAGAAGAAAAGGGGACAAACACGCGACAGTGTAATGATAACAAGTGGAAATGGTCCGGCGAGGGGTCTTGGAAAAGAAGTATAAACAAGAAACCGAAAAAGGCCTAGGAAGCCCATGGAGGGGGAGGGGGAAGGACGATAATGCCCACTATTTGTTGCATGATTCTCGGACACAGGAACATCCAGTAGGGCAGACCAGTGGGGGCAAGCCACAGACTCTTGGCCTTGTTACAGATGTTTGGGGGATACCCTCGATGAGGCTAAGGGGAGAGGCAGGTCTAGGCAAGACTGCGAGAGAAGTACAACCACATCTGTGTCTCGAGGATGGAGTCTGATGTATCATCCCGAGGGCGGCAGTGAAAACATGGAATGAACTACATTCTGGAAAAGGGGCTGGATCAGAGGTTGAACAGTCCCCGACATCATAAACTCAGCAGAGCGTAGATGTGAAAGAGAGACGATAAAGTCGCCATCTCGACAATGGCATTCTCCAGCCCAGATGAACCCTTGCCGATCGAAGTCAGAAACAGGACGTGCGCAAACCTAATCTGGCAGACGACCATGTCAAACCCTTGCTGATGAGCGAAGCCTCAATGCATCGTAGTTGATCAGAGGTCTGGGCCATGTCACGCGCAATGGCTGCGGAGTTGGTCGGAAGAGAATCTCGTCACGATCACCATTCACACGGCGAGCTCCGTGGATTCGGACGGCACTCACACTAGTGGGCCCGTCCTCGCCTCCCGACATCACCGGTGATTGATCTGTTGGTTGAGATTCGGTATTAGTCTCATGAAGCGCTCTGACTCGGGGACACAGAGATGTGATTGCTTGGGGCCAGAATGCTGGGGTGCGGCACACCCATCTCACCAGCCGAGATGGTCGGTTGCCGTCTGTTTGTTGGCCGGCTCCTCTGACAATTCTGTCGGGTTTGTCCAATGGCCTCGAGGCCCAAGGTTTTCATCGACGGTTGTGCTGGTTGTTCAGTCTTCAGGTGCTTTCGTCGTGATGGCAAGCGAGCTGGTGATGGTGTTTCTGCTCAAAGAAGGTTGACGTGAATGCACAAGGGTTTCGCCCGGCAAGAACACGGAATGGAATGTCGGAGAAACAACTGGATGGAGTTGTGCACTCGCTCTGTTTGGGAAGACGATGAGACAACTGGGTTCCTTCGATACCCAAGTTTTTTAGATATCCCGAGTCGAATCGGGGTCGAAGCCCTCGCTGCCGTGGTCTGGAAGTGCAGGTACGAGGGAAGAAATGGTCGTGTGTTTGACGTTCGAGGGGCATTCCCCTCTCCCCTCAGGTGGCAGTCGTTCATGCCCTGTGTGTCACCAAACCATCTGGTGCCTGTCATTCTGTGGTGATTGGCTCCTTCCCCTGAAAAATTCCGTGTTGAGGCTCTTGCCAGAGAAACTAAAACGATCCTGGCGTCTGTGTTGGCGTCTCCTTCCTTTGAAGTTTCTTCCCATGCATTAGATCAACGAGGGGAAGGCTTGATAAAGCCAATCATCTCTGCCTGTTTCGTGTGTTTAGTTTGGGCGTCTGACATATTCTTCTGTTCCTCTCTGAAGTCGGCTGCTGAAATGTTTCCTTTGGTCCAAACAGTAAAGCAATCCGGTCATCTCTTTCCGGAATATCTCATCGACATCTCCCGTCTTCCTTTCTCCTCAGAGTTCGGAAAGTTACTGACTGGCAGATCAAAGCCTTCACGTGTGCGGCTCAGGCGAATGAGGGGATACCATCACCACGGATTTGTCGTCTTCCGTTCGGTGTCTGCGTCGCCTCCCGGTTCTGTCCATGTTCTCATTGTCGAAACACGATCTTAATGCAAAGCTGTTATGAGCCCATAAACATGGAGACTTCCAGCCAATACCCCTGCGGTTTGGGATGGAGGCCCTTAAAACTCGCCAAAAGTCTTGGCCATCTCAGGCACGTCTCACGCTATGCCTGATTGGGGCTCAGCCCCACCACACGATCTGTGGAGAACCCTGCAAGATGCGCCTCCTCACGGTCCACTCGCGACTTCGCTCTTGCCCTTCCCGTCGACATCAACAACATCAGGACATCAACGGTCAACTGGGCAAGACCATCTGCCGCGAAACTGCGCCCCTCCAGACGAGAAACGGATGCAACCGAAACATCTCTGACTTGAAACATTGGACGATCAATCTACCTCTAGGTACCAACCGTCGCTTATCTGATATGCTTCGAGACTCCGTGTGTCCAAGTCCCGTCTCTGCCAACCCCTCCGCCCTGCGGCGCGCTGGCTCATGGTCCAGTCTGCGATGGCATCATGACCAACAATAAAAGTCTCTCCTAACATCCACAATCTAAAAGCCCTCTCCAGTTACCATAGTTTCCCCGGTCCATTGACCCGATGATCCTAAAATAGCCCAGATTGCCGCCGTCCGCTGGCCGCTTTAGAGGCCAAACATGCACCTCGTCACAAACAGAGCCTCGGCTGCTTAAGCGCTTCCACTCACAGCCTAACACCCAAACAACGGACACCCAAACCTCCAACAAACCCTATAATGGAGAAGTCGCAAAAACTCAAAAGAGTCCGTTTCGAGTAAACAGGCGTCCCAGGTATAACCACTCTACAACAGCATGCGACACTGCGACTGCAGTTTCGACGGTGGATCTGTTTCGCATCAACGGTCTGGACGTCAGCTTCAGGTCCCAGCTGAGATGTGTTTGACTCGTTACGCCAGCGTACTGTTTTGACAACAGTGCTATGTAGGACATATCACTCAAGAAAAAAAAAAAAAAAAAAAAAAACATTCAGCGCCTACTGATGTCCTCTGGTCAACAACCCACCATCTTCTAGATCTAATCAGATGCAACATTATATAAACAAACCGGTATTCGTAAACGCCCATTTGGTATCATAGCATGCGGCTCTTCGCCAGGCGGGCTAACACCTCTCTTTCTGTGGTCGTAACGGTCGTTAACCATCAGCCATTGGCGCCAAGCTCCTCGGTATCCAGCGAATCCGACTGGTCGGTTGTGTAAACCTCTTCGCGCGCTTATATCAAGCACGTAGATGGAATTGTTACTGTCCAGCCAGATGACGCAAAGAGTATAGAAGGCCGAGTGGTCAGCTGGGACTGCAAAGACGGTCCGGAAGGGAAATACCCAGCTGGCAGCTTTTCGTCGTCATCTTCTTCCCTGATCAAGTATAACCCCCACCGCTCCTGGCTTCGTCCGTCAACTTTTTCTTCTTGGTTCTCCTGTTCCTGGTCTGCTTGAGCTCCTACCTATGAAGATGCGTGCCATCAGTTACAGTAGGTCCAGAAAGACCAGTCTCTGTCAGTATGAACCTCAATACGATAGGGGGTTCGACTGGGACAGGAAGTCTCTCCATAGAGCAAGCAGATATCAATCAGGTCGAGAACCACGAATGCATTTCTGCGCGTTCATCTCTGTGTGTCTCTGGGCACATAGCAACTAAAAAGCTACGGGGAGAGGGAAAAGAAACAGGCATCACGGGATGGCTAGAGGTACTTATCAAAGGTCAACAGAGTGATACGTACCGATCTTTCATCACACATACGGTAGACACAGAGCGAGAGGCAAGTGCTTTGAAATTACAATCCGAAATTCATGCCTTCGCTGACGCCAATCTTTGTCGCCTGACATCGGCCGCTCCTTCCACTTCCGTTTGGGTGTACCTACCTTCCTAATATTACGTACTCTGCGGTAAGGTAACTTTACCACCTCACTGGGTGTTCCATGGAAAACGGACGGGATCGCGATCAGGGTTCCAATACGACGGGAGTTACTTACCGTACTGGTTGTTAGGTAGGTAGGTTCAACTCCGTGTACCGCCGCGGATCTTTCTTTCATGGAGAAATTACGGTACTGCCTGTAAGTAAGGTATGGAACTTCCACATACATTGATTGTGCCGAACAATCTGCGGACCACACCGGGCAGCAAGCACAAGACGTTGGAACCATCAGAACATAAAACAAACCTATGAGTTGGTTGGGTGGGTGAGCGTTGGGTGGGTGGGTGGGCATTGAGTGTCTGTCCCTGCGGTGGTAATGGGCGGCGACATCACATGCAATGGAGGGAGGCTTACTGAGCGAGCGACCGCCAATAAATCACTTGACACAGGGCACTTCGCACATGGTACGTTTCGACAGACATCCTGATACCGTTCAACCGCCTGCTTGCCCATATAATTCTTGCAGGAAAAAAAAAAAAAAAAAAAAAAGTGTTGGTGTGTCCAACTGTGTCTGTGTGTGTGCAAGCAACTTGCCACGTTCATGCCCGTCAAACGTTTCGTGCACATGCTCACCGGCGGCGCACCGACTGGAGTTCATTCTCAAGTGGGTAAATATTGGTTAAGGTAGAAAACATCCGAGATGTAATGTCCTACACTACATGGTTGTACGTACAAGCAAGGTAACCAGGGAGAACGACCCAGGTCCTCGGGCTTGGATCAGTGTGGTACGTAGGTGTACTTCGATTCGTCGTTATGTCCCACTCCCCAAAACCTATATGTACCGCGGAGTACATAGACTGAGTGTCTTTCCTTTTGGTCATTTCTCAGAACCAGCGAGTAACTTAATCAATCATTGAGTGGGTTGTCATTAAGTATTATAGGCGAAAGGAATTACTCGATTGAGACTCTCATGTGAAGGTCAGTCAGTATGGGTGAGGCTCTTCTTTCCTTCCCGCTTGCCTGCATGTGGCTAGGCCCAGTTCTTGAACTCATGCATGTGCTCCCGGGAGAACTTCCAGATGCTGAACAGCCTGAACCAGTCGGCTCACAGAACGAGACAGCTGGCTCGTCACCTCCCGTCGTCACCTCGTCACATCGTTAAGCTCGTGTCGTGTGACTTGTGTAACCACGCCTCTCCAGCAGCCCTCCGTCATCTTACCGCGGTCGTATCTGGTTAAGGTATCCAAGCACCTAAGAGGAAGTTGTTGAGTTTTGTTTGATGTCTGTACGGCAGTCTTCTTGAATTTTGTGTATTGCTGTCTCGGAGCGGTACATGGAGAGGTGAGCATCGTGATGGTGAGGCCGGGTTCTACCTCCTCCTCTTGCTAACCACGGCATGGTCCTTCTTGTTTACATGACGGCCAGTGTTCAGCCCAAAGACAATACCGTATTAGCTGCAATCTCCCATAAGCGGCGGAATCGCATCGACAGCCTAACCAGCTACCTATTGCTTCCGATAGAGTATCTAACAGTCATGTGTAGTACCTTAGGAACGTGTATAACATGACAGTAAACATCGATCTTTTTGCGCGCAACAAAAGAACATACTACACAAAAAATGGATTAACGTTTCCCTCCCTCCCTTCCTACACTAGTTCTGCCATAGGTACTACCATATATAGACAAGCAAAAGCAAGATTTGGTTTTGGTATCAACAATCGCTTGCCTGCTTGCTGTTCCTCCGCCCGCCCATTTCATTATCCTGTATACAAGTGAGGAAAACATGTAAGAAGAAACCGTTTCCATCCAATCTACTCATCTCTGCACGTATGTGCCATTTTTTTCGTCATCATATACACATTCTCCCGCGCGTGTCTAGAACGGACTTGACGTAAAACAGACGTCGCGGCAGACAGCCCGCGCTGAACACATGCGCTGTTTAGTCGCTTGCCATCAACGCCAACCCCGTCTGCTGCTGCCGCTGCTTTACTGCTGCTTTTTCCAGGCGCTACTACTAACTCTTTGTTAGCAAGCAACCCTAGATCTAGACAGGGCAGCAGCTAAAAGACTACCAGACTACCCCATCTAAGGACTAGCCCAACCACCGGCAACATCGACCCACTCAGCCAAGCAAGAACCGTCCTTGCCCTCGACATCGACGATATCCGTGTCGCACCTGCAGCGGCATCCGACGCCGTTCTCCTTGGGGGTGTCGTAGTCATCCCAGTACTTGTCCTCCTCGATGCGCTTCTTCTCGTCGAGCGTGGTCTTCTCGAGGTAGGGCTCGCGAGGCAGCTGGCGGGCGGGCGCGTTGGCGGGGCAGTGCTGGATGGTGGTGTGGCGGTAGCCAAAGTCGCGGAAGTAGTGGATGTCGCGGGGGCCCAGGAGGGCGCCGGCGGCGAGGGAGTGAATCGGGGCGTCTCCCCACTGTTTTTGGTACTGTTAGCGGCTGAACTGGGGACCGGGGGAAATTATGGGTAAACAAGGACAGAGAGTGTACGTACACGCTCCATCCAAAAGCCACCACTGTGATCCATCATCTGGAAGAAATCCTCGTACGCCTTGGACCGGAAGAAATCCAGGCGGGCAATCTCAAAGTTGGACCAGAAATGGCACATGTTGTACTTCTCGCCCTCCATGGCCTCGGGGTCGATCTCGGGCAGCTTGTTGGCGCCGGGGTCGGAGCGCAGGATCTCCTCGGGAAGACCGGGCTCGGGGGCTTCGGGCTTCTTCTCGGGCTGGGGCTCGACAAACATCTCCCACAGACCCTGCGAGGTGATGTTGTTGAGGCGCTTGTAGGCGGAGGCGTAGCGGAAGATGTTGGGGACGGTCTCGCGAAGTTCCTTGACGGCGATGGTGAAGCCGTACGTCTTGTTGTTCTCGACCATCTTGAGGAAGGGGTCACTGGGGGTGGTACCATGTTAGTGGGATGTTTTGTGCATGGGAACACAGAAGAGGAGGGAGGGCATACTAGGTGATGTCGCAGAAGTACTTGATCTCGGGCTCCAAGCGCCAGTACCACTCGTATTTCTGGAGGAGCTCGTGCTTGTAGAAGAAGCTGTGACTGTGTTAGCAGATGTAGCTTTTGCGCATAACCCGAAACGCAGGACACATACCCAGAGTAGAATCTGCACATGGAATGGTAACTTTCCATGCCACCGTACATGACAGCGGCGTCACCCTGCTTGGCGATACCCTCCTTCGCGACCTTGGGGTCGACCCAGTCAGGGAAACCCCACATGTCCGGGCCAACCTTGCCGAACTCGACGGGGGCGGAGGTGTAGTTCTTGACGGTGTCCTTGAAGGTGTCGTCGAAGTCGCCATCGTTTAGGAAGACGTAGGGGTAGTGGTACCAGCGGTTGAAGTGGCGCTCGATGGACTTGATGGACTGGATGACACCGTCCAGCTCCTTGTTTCTCGCGAGGACGACGAAGGCGCCGTTGACGCGGGGCTTGCTGGTGTCGGGCTCGAGGCAGCCGGTGACGAAGACCTTGTCGTACTTTTCGCTGATTCTCCTGGGGAGGGGTGGAAGAGAAGTTGTTAGCGCATTGTTGGAGACCAACGAGACCAAAGGCGGTGAGGGAGCTATAGCAGAGCACTGCTTGCTGGAGCAACGTACCTGATGCCGGGAGGGGCACCGGCGGGCATCAAAATGCGCCCGGGGGAGCTTGGATGCCTGACGAACAGGACGAGGATGAGGATGACGACGATGCAGGGGAAGAAGATGACAACGCCCAAAGGCACGGATATGCTCGAGTTGCCTCGTAACCTGAGGGGTGTCCTAAGATACTGAAGGCGCTGTGCCAGTGTCCTCCTTGGCTTGTCCTTTTCGCCCTGGCCGAGGGGAAGCTGGGGCGGTCTGCCGCCGGGGAGGAGCCCCCCGAGCTGACGGAGGAGGTCCATGGTGGTGAAGGCGGTGTATGGCGCTGCCGGAGCCGAGAGGGAACGACGACGGCGAGGTGGTGCTATCGCTCTCGCAGTCGGATTGTTATTGTGTGTGTATTAGGAGTTATGGGTGGTGTTGTTTTCGTCGGTCGGTCGGTCGCCACGTTGTAGATGTCGTGATGTGTCCGCCCGAGTGTTTCTGGATTCGCGCGATTGGGGACAAATCCAATGGTGTGCCGTGATAAAAGGGGGCAGCCTCCCGTCTGGTGTCGGCACCCGATTAAAACAAGAAATAATCAAGAAGAAACAGAAGAAGACGAAATCTATCAAGAACAGAAACTCTGCTCTACCTGTAGTATCGCGACATGCAGCAGATGCAAAAGCAATCAAAGGCGAGAACTACTGAAGCGAGTGGCAGTGGAGGGGAGAGAATAGTTTCCCCCTTGTCGTTCAGGTGTTGGTGGTGTTTCGGTGTTTGTCGATTGGAGAGTCTGATCCACTAACAAAAGGTCTGGTCTGGCTTTTGGTGGTCTGGGCCAAGGGCCAAAGTCTCGCGAGAAATCTGGAGAAACATGGAATCCGAGTTCCCATCCATCCCCGGGTTGACCCAGTTGACCCCAAAAAGTCTGGCCCTCTCCATCATTCCAGGGGACTTTCAGCGCTGGCGTGGCGCCGCCCCTGCAATTGCCCGCTGGGAAAAATGTTAGTGTTGAACCCTGAAGCTTCGTCCCCGGGCCGTTGTTCTGGGCGGGCTGTCAGGCACAAGACCCGACCTGCAATGCCAGCAGTCCACCAGCTGCAGGGATTCCATCCATCCCAACATTCCGCATTGATAAGAACTGACGAGACAGCCGTCTGCCAGCTGGTCGCTTATCATCAACACATTGCCTCTCTCTCCCAAAATAACAACTTCCCACGAATGCAACACATGATTGGCCATCAAGTTTCTTGGCTGGCCCCTTTTTCCCTGCTTCCAAAACCCACTCGCGGAAAAGGGGCAAAAAAGGCCCAAGGATCAACTGAAACTTGGTGTCATTGATCCAACCAAATTCAGCGGGCGAAAGAAAGTCAGTCTCGAGACGCTGAAACAGGATGACGACGGCGATGGTTGAGGTCCGATGCTTTCCAATGTCAACACCCGAAGCGGACGCTGAGCGGGAACCGGGGATGCCGTGGGTTGGGCTTTGCTTGGACGATTGAGTTCCTGTCCCGCGCGGCAGGCAGTGAGCTTGTGCCTTGAGGTGCACTGACACACCAGCTGTTCGCCAACCGCCAAGCCAATATCGGACTGGCGAGAGTATCAGGCGATGATAGCCCAGAAATTGTACCTTCAAACTATTCCATAGTTATGCGGGTGTTTTGATTCATACAACAACTAAAACATCACTTTCCATCAACACAAGCGTCGTTCAAGTGCCGCCGAGTTGCCAGTACGCTTGGCCTGTACAGGATTGATCACAGGTTTGTGAATTGGGCAGGAGTCTACAAAAGAGTCATTGCTTGTAACAATCGCGATGCTGTGTGCTGTGTTGTGTGTTGAGGAGAAAACTAGTACAACTGCAATATCCAACGTTGGCAACCATCTGTTTGATGTTTCGTTTCTCTGAAAGTTCGACTGGTTTAATTGGATACCAGCAATCAGTTCAGTTGGCTACCTTATCTTAAACCAACATGATGGGTTGACTGGGAAGGTGCACTCAGTACATCAGGGCATAAAAGGTGGAAGGGAGCATCAGAGGAGCTCCTTCCCGATGAAATTGTAATGCCAACATTTCTTGAGATTTCAGCAGGACTCGCAATTTTATTTCTCTTCCTCTCATGCATCATTGTTTCCCATTTCCACAGCTTCGCTGTATCTCCTCTAGCACGACTCGTCCGACACATTTTCCACCTTCACCTTCTGACATGAGATGCTCACATATCCATCTCCCAATGCATTTGGCGACCACGATATTCTTAATGAGCATCTAGCTGAGCCCGCAAACGAGTTGAACCGGCCGTGACTCCTGTACTGGCGTTAACCAGCACTGCGGTGGTGATGACGAGCGACCGAGATATCGTTGTGTTTCCCGTTCCAGCAACGAACCCCCATGTCTGACTCGGCCGGTCTTCTCTAGAACGGCAAGAGTGTTGAAGTCCAAATGCCATAAATCCGGTTCCAGCTCCGACGCCAGCAGCTCACCAAGTCAGTGGGCACCATTTGTCCTGGTCGCCCGCTTCAAGTTGTTTCCCTTCGCCGCCGGTTGCTGCTCAAAGTCATGTCCGGCAAGTGCTGCACGTCAGGCCCGGAGGAAGGAAAAGAAGGAACCTGGATGACCGCACGCTTCCTCACCGTGTTGCCGGCATGTCTGAAGTCCAAGTAGACAGCGAAACCTATATTATCCAAATAAAGGCACCTACGTCTACTGCCCCTCTTTCTTTTTCAACCTCCAATCAATTCTGTTATCCCCATTTTGTTTTCGTTTGCCTTCATATTTTTTTTAATTTTTTTAAGGTCCCCTGGGCCTTCTGCACATCGCTGCATGACGCATCTGCATCAACACCTCCACCCAAGGTTCCGGTCGGAGATGCACTGGAAAGGGACAGTCACACAGGTTAAGGTTCCAGGTTTTTGGATTTGACTCTTCCCTAACTTCACTCTCACTTATGGGATTCCATCACCTTGTAACCACTTCGCTTTTAGAGCCAGCTGCCCGCAAGTCCAAGACGACTTTTGGCAGAAACAGACACCAACCCCAGATATACCACTCAAACCCGGTTCACCGAAGCCTTTTGGCGAACAAAATGGGCAGGTATGTCATCAATCCGACTGTCAAGACAAGCTCTGATCCAGCAGCCGATCCATGCAAGCGTTTTGACTTCTCGCTGACCAACTGGAAATTCAGCCATCCAGTAACACCTCATCCACGCGAATATCCAGTCCGCCTAAATGGCAAGAGGAAGCTCGAAACCAGACCTCCGTATGAGCGACCGAAGAAAGCTAGGAAAGGGAACAACCGTCAGCCCATCCTCTCGACCAGGATTTGCGACAAGGAAGATGTCGACGATCGGAATCCAACGAACGGGGACTGGGACGAGGGAGAGTTGGACAAAAACTTGAATCAACATGGCGCTGCTATCCTTAACTCTTTGGATGACCCCTTTGTGGACACTCCGCCTCCTCCTCCTCCTCGCAACAAAACTGGAAAGAGTGTTACCGAGTCAGCCACGGAGGCTAAAGCCCACAAAGACGCCGGCACTGACAACAGGAAGGAGAGGAATAGCAGCCGCGAAGAAACCTTTACAAGGTTGACCATCATCGAGGAGAAGCTTGCAGATTTACAAAATAGCTCCAGGAGGATGACTCGTGCTCAGTCTCGAAAACTGGCTCGTCTTTCCGACGAATATTCGCGGCTTTGTGCCGAGTTTTACCATATTCCACAAGATCTTTCTCCCTCGGGCTCGAGCGAACTGCTGAAGTCACACTCCGACTACTCCAACAACACCAACTCCCGCTCTAGCACCAGTTCCGGCCCCATCGAGCCTGCCATACGCCTCCGCACCCAGAAAGACTTTGAAGAATATCACGAGTCTCAGAAAATCAAGTTCGTGCGCCTAAAAACCGAGGATTACCAGATGTGGGAGGAATATTGGTTAAAAGTCGACAGACGAGGAAGGGGAGAAAGGTTGCTTATTGCACTCGGGACCAAAAAGAGACGACTGAAGAAGTACTGGGATTGGCTAGCGCAGCGGTCGGGCGAGATGGACAGGGAGTTAAATAAGCCGTGGGGTTATACGAGGGTTCCGTCCAGGAGTCCTAGTGATAACTTTACGGGGTTTTATGGGAGGTGGTGGTGTCGGTGAGGGTCTACTTACATACTATGCTGGACTAGAATGGTGGAAGGGACATGAACGCTCCAGACACAAGATCAGCTTGTGTAGGATGGACTTGGACTTGGACTTGGACTGATAGCGAGGAGCGACATGTGTCACGCGACGGAGGCTGGGAGACCAGACCCATTTGGAGCGAGAGCTTGGATGTTAGTTAGATCATCGGGGTGGCTCTCGATGTTTTACTTGGTTTAAAGACACGAAAATTGGTTTGCAAAGACAGGAATAGCCAGCCAGCCAGACAGCGGTAGAATCCATATAGCGATTATGATACCAAGATCCGAGGCAGGGAATACACGTATATCTACGTCTCACACCAAGACTCTCTTCCTGATGATGGAACATTGTACCACCTTCACACACTATCCTTAACTACTTCCATACCTCTAGGTACCTCCAGGTATCTGACGCTTTTCGCAGGTTTCCTGCAATGCCTTCACCGGAGATGCAAGTGAATTTCACACCGACATCGCGTCTAGAGAAACTCTGTGCCCGCGGACCTGCGGATGCTGTGGAATTGAGAAATCCACCTGGGAGTCATTCACCGTGCATTCCATGAGATGGTAAGGACTGTGAAGGTGGAAGAGAAACCGACATGGACCTTGCTGAAGGTTTTTGGGATAGGCCTGGCCGCCAGGCACAGGTTTGGACCTGCAGATGGGAGTAGGGTACCTCACCGGGCACTTGATGGTGAATGTCGGGACCAACCCTCCTTTGGGTCCATGCCTGTCAAAACAACCCCTCTCTGGCTTTGCACCTACCCCGCTTGCTGCTTGGGAGGAAAGTAGTATCTATATAGATAGAAGGAGTCTATTGAAATTACGGAAGGAAGGTTCGATTTACGAGGAAGCTAGTAACTTGAGTACCCTAGGCTTAATGGGAAGGATGAATCAGGGCGGTTTACCTAGGTATATTTAAGACCGGCCTCCCTAACCCTTTAGAGGTTCCAATTTTCCTCCTCATCTTCATCTTCTTCCAATCCAATCAATTCCAATTCTACTGGCTACAGTCTCTTTTCCTTGACAGTGAAGGCGAGATGCAGGTGAAGGACGGAAACCTTCCAAGGTTTTCGGGATGACTACATGCATGATGCATCCGCCACATGTTTATTCCCATCTCTGGCATTATCAAAGGTCTTCGTCCTCGCCTGAAAGTCGAGTTCTCTTCTTTCTTCCATCATCGAGATCACCCCTTTATAAAGATATCGATAACAGTCTTCCACAAAGCCTTTTCCAACGCTTACCACTACAAAGGTAGTAAGTACGTTACCACTCTACCTAAAATATCATTGCATTCAATCTTTGCTTACTGACTTACTTATTCTCCTCTAAAGCATCACCTCTTAACATCATAACAACAAAATGTCTTCCCAGTCCTCCAACAAGATGAACACCGGCGGCAAGCCCAAGTCCAACGCCAACAAAACCAACACCACGACCACCGTGGTGGTTAAGGTCGGCGACATCCTGGTTACCGGCACCAAAGTGACCATTCCGGCGAGCTTCGGCCGCCGTTCTGGTCCCAAGGTGGGCAGTAAGACTCCGAAGAACGCTGTCAGCGGTAAGTCAAGGTTTATGTCTTCCGTCCAAATCCGTCCTCATGTCTTCCGCCGCTCCTTGAATATTGATCAGTCCAAGTTCCAATGGCAAAAAGAACTGGAAAAGCTAACAATTGATACCTTATCTTTCTTACAGACGACAAGCCCAAGCACACCTACGGCGAAGATGGTTATTGCACCTGCCACCCTGAGGGAGAGGATGGTCGTCTGGAGGATGACGACTGGTCGGACATGGAGGAGAGAGGCGCTTGGGAGCGTGACTGACCACTTGGAAGAGATACCCAGCCGGGGAATGACGGGAAGAATCGGAAAAGTCAAAGGAGGGACTCGAGTGAAGACGAAGCAAATTGAAAAGAAGGAAGAGGAGGGAAAGAAAGATCGAGAAGGCGGACGGAGCTACAGCAGCAGCAGCAGCAGCAGCAGCCCAAGATTCCCGCCATGGTGCTTACAGCTACTCTCCTTCCGTTCGTTTATCTAGTCTACGTCAGATACCTAATAACTTGCCTCTTCTCCTCAATTATTACATCTCATTTGCTTGTGCAACTTTACATACCTGTAGCGTCCTTCTTGTTTCGTGCCTCAAGGGCCTGGCCCCTACGCTACAACCACCTCGACAAAATGACCAAGAACGTCGACAACAAGTCCCAGCGCAAGCCCAAAACTCCATTTGCACCAGCGGCGAAAGAAACCCCAATTTCTGATTGACTTCAGCAAGGGGCTGCACGGGCGAAGAGCTCACTTCTCACCACGCTAATGGTGACACAACCATCACATGCACACACACACGGGTTGACGGCAAGCCTCAGTATGCTAGGGTACGTGTCTTGTACTTCAGCTCAGGTTGTCACCATCTCGGCGGCGAGCTTTTGGAAAGAAGCTCGTAACTTGTGTGTTTGACCATAAGGATATGACATAGCGAACAAGTTGTAGGAGATCCGGGAGGAAAAGAAGAAGGAGAACAGGCGTATCAGTACAGGTACCTACCTGTACGTGGCGTGAAATCAGTCGCTGATACCGAGCGAAAAAACAGGAGAAGCCTGCAGGACCAGATTCTTACAAGGTTCCAAGTTCAGTTAAGGTAAGGTATGTTGATAATCGAGGACGCAGGTAAATCAGGTTTTATGCAATGTAATCCCTTCACCGGAGATGCAGGTAGGTACCTTATATATGCAAGTGAAGTCCGTTTTGACTTGACTTTGTGCAGATAAGACTGGAGTCATTTACCGGACATCAAGGTTTGACGGTGAAGGCACGGCAATAACTTGAACCTTGCATACCTCTAGACAGACATGGAGATTTCCAGGTTCTGGACAGAGTGGCCCCGCAGGTTTATTCCCTGGCAATATAAAAGACGTTCGTCCTTGCTTAGAACTGAATTTTCTTCTTCCTTTTTTCTTCTTCTTCAGCAACCAACAGCTGCACGTTTTGTCGAACATCGCTCACAACTTTCACAAACCAACGATCGTCTTTCGAGGTCCCAACCTTCAAAACTACCTACCTTCTACACATCCTTCGATCATCCAACCAAGAATCCACAATGGATAAGTTCCAGAACCTCGACGAGCTCCGGAGCAAGATGGACCCCTACGCCCACATCGAAAGCTGGGCCAAGACCCTCGAGAAGAAGACGACCCAACCTCAGCCGGCCAACCGCGCCGCTGCCGACCAGAACGAATTAATTGATATCGTCAAAGATGTCAAGGTCACATCTTGCTTCTTCAAGGATAAGAAGTACACCTTCACCGAGGTCGACGGCGTGCTCCAAGAGACGGCCGTCCGCCACCGCCACGGCCGTGTTACCCGCACTAAGAATGGTAAGGCCTTTGTCGAGAAGCCGAGTAAGTTATTCAATGAAATCGATGCCTCCTCCCCATTATTGGAAATAAAAATACCTCTTGGTACCTTCCTAGTATGGGCAAAGCTGACACACCTGTACTTGCCTTCTTTTGTAGACTTCAAGTAGAAAGCGCTACCTGCCACTTTTACCGATGGCCCAATTACGACACCGCCTGCGACACCAACATAGCTCCCACACCGGTACCTACCTGCTACCTATACATGGACATTGTTCCTGTGAAGCCCATCGGGCACGTCTGCACGTACGGACAATACCGTTTATAGGGGAGACGACGGGTGTTCGGTTTGGACGAGAAGGAAAAGTTGGGAATAACTTGAGGTTGTGGATTTGGCTTGACCAGGGCAACTCTCCTACTGGTACGCCATTTGGGCCCCTTGGAGAATTAGGTCGTTGTAGCGCAGCTATCTTACCTACACAGAGGTAGATAATTGAAGGTGCGAGCCGAACTGGACTTTGAGGATCATGATCATGGTTTTTATTTCTTAATTTGTTTTTCTGCCGAACTTGCTTTTCCACACCCGACACTAGATCGCCATGGAGGGAGTCGGTTTCAGTTTTAACAGGAACAAATCTCATATCCTGTTTTTTCCCAAGGAAGAAGAACAAGCATGCTGTGCGCATATTGTCTTGGTATAGGTAAAATCACGAATACTGAAAAACCAAGAAGTCTGCAAGACCAGATCATCACAAGGTTCAAAGGTTCCATAATCGAAGACGCAGGTTTCCTGGAATGTAATGCCTTCACCGGACATGTAAGTAAAAGTAAGCAAGTGAAGCCTCCTTGCTCCGTGCAGAATTGCAGATAGGAGTTGGGAGGGCACTGGGCCGTGCACCTGCCAGCCATGCACCTGCCAGCCAAGCCAGATGGCATGGGTTAGCCTTGGGAAGGAGGTACTCAGTGGATTAGGCACTGGGAGGATATGTACATGTAGTCCGACTGGACTCGGCCAGTGGATCCCAGACTTGGCCTAGCCATCATCATCCATCACTGCACACATTGCACTGCAGACCTCATCGCCTTGACAGGAGTCATTCACCGGGCATGAGAAAATGAAAACCTTGCATGAACAGTTCCAGAATGGAAGTGCAGGTTTATTTTCCAGCAACCATAAAAGCCTTTGGTCCTCGCCCTGGACTTGACTTTTCTTCTTGCTCCTTTTTATTTCTTTCTTCATCAGCCAACTTGATCATTTACCATCTTTCCAAAGCTTCCCAACTCTTACTTACAGGTAGTAGTCTATCGGACTTTGGACCAAGCTGTCGATCTTGGAATACCAAACGTCGAACTTCCAAACCAAAATGGACGCATACAAAAACCTCGACCAACTCCGCAACACGATGGACCCCTACGCCCACATCGAAAGTTGGGCTGAGACCCTCGAGAAGAAGAAGAAGACCCAATCCAAGCCGGCCAACGCCGTCACCGCCGCCAGCCACAACCACAACGAGTTCCCGATCGACTTCATCAAAGATGTCCAAGTTACCTCTTGCATGATCGAGGATAAGAAGTACACCTTCACCGAGGTTGACGGCGTAATCACAGAGACGACCGTCCGCGACCGTCACGGCCGCATTACCCGTACGGAGCACAAGAACGGAAAGACCCATGTCGAGAAGCCGAGTAAGTCATGAATTAAAAGGAAAGGAAGAAAAAAAAGCTGACACATCTGGATGGTTAGACCTCAGGGTACCTCGAGAGAGTACCACCATCACCACCACAACAAACGACAACGACGACTACGACGCCGACGGAAATTTATACCGCCCACGCCCGTGTATCTTTCGCTTGAGCCGGTGTATCACCCTTGCGTCCCGTTCAAGCCCGCGAGGAAGGTCTGCTCGGCCTCGGGGCGATGCCTGGATCCAGAGTATTGGGACATGGTGGATGGGCTGTGAACCTATTACCTAAGGGAGGAAAATTTGAAAGGATCGAAAGAAGGAGTTGAGCGAGCCCGTGACTCAGTCGTGAACAAGAGCAGAGGAGGGAGGAGGGAGACAGTTGAGGAGTCATAACCTTACCTTATTTTTTTGGGGGGCTGGGCTGTAAGAAAGAGGTGTGAAAAAAAAAAGAGAAAAAATGTGTCCCGGCTAGGGACGCCGATTTGGGCACCTTTTCTTTCTTGTTTCTTTGGAGTTGAGCGAGCTCGTGACTTGCAGAGGGAAGGAAAAGTCGATGAAGACGGGCATGGAACGAGCTTGTGGCGCGTGAGGACGCGAAGGAAAAAAAAAAAAAAAGAAGAAGGAAAAAAAAAAAAAAAGACAGCGGAGGAGGGGTTCAGTGGAGGACATGGACATGGAGGAAGAAGGATCAGATCAAATCTCAGCAACAGTAGGACTCACTTCACTATACTTATTACTATTACTTACCTAAGCCTCTTTCTCCTGCTGGTTCCAAATACCCTACACATGGTGTTGGTTGCGCTTCTGGTTCCTGGTTTTTGCTTCGTTTCCCAGATACCCTGCCATTACTTCGGTGGTGGTATCCGAATGGGCAGTTGCGCGCTGAAGGATGTGTCTGGTTTACCGACAACCCAATATATACCTAGTCTGAAGTCGAATATCAAAACATTTTAGGTTCAACTCTTCCTTGCTCTTTGTAATAAGTGACCGTGATGATGATAATTATGGTGCTGACGGCCCGGGAACTTGAGTCCCTAAGGTACCTTACACAATCGAAGATGGAGTGAGTGCCAGTCTGCAGCTTTCTATCATTAGATGCGAACTTCATCGGTAAGGTAGAGAGGTACCAGTTACCTTACTCGCCCAGCGTCCGAACGGTTTCGATCCCGGATTCTTCTTCGTTCTTCATGGACACTAATTCTGACAAACATGAAATCCCAGTGGCAAACAGAGGCAGGCAAGCGTACAACCTCGATCCAACCAACATTTTTTTTCCATTTGGCTCATCATTGCTCCTCTCCTCTCTCTCCTCCCACTCACTTCGTCAACCCAACCCAACCCAACCAACCAAGTCTGTTTCCTTCCTTCTTGAAGGAAAAAAGAGAAGCCAACAGATGAGCACAGCTAACATACCTACATAGACCGCGGCAGACCTCCGATGTGACCACCATCCCGCGGTGTACGACATGGATGGCACGCTGTCGGCCTTTTTTTGTCTTTGTGTGAAAAGAAATTTTTCCTCCATGATCTGCCCCGGGCGCGAATCGATGTAGTTCGATGGTCGGCCTGGGGTGGGAGGTGGCAGAGCTGGGACGGCATTACTGTTAACTGCGCCATCCGATCTGACCGACCGACCCGAAGGTCGTTGTTGGCTGGGGGTGGTGGAAGGAGCTTGTATGGGACGGGACCTTATAAGACGGGAGTCACTTACTTGTTGGGGTGGGTAGAGGAATGGGTTGGAATTGGAAGGTGCGGGTGGTAGGTGCGTGGGAAGAGATGGGATGGAAGGAAGGACGGGAGCGGTTGCTTGCTGGCTGGGAGAGTACCTAACCAAGGCGGCATGGCATGCAGGTGTGCAGGCAGGCAGGCACGCCTTGCGCGGGTGCAGTTAGGTGACGCGGACTTCTGGCTCTGAACTTCCATTGGGTTGGCCACATCCATTTCCAATCGAGTCTTGGACCATCTATCTCCCACCTTTGCTCTTTTGGTGCCATCGCAACCCAATGGATTTTTGGACGCTTATTAAATACGCTATTCAAGATGGGTGTGTGGTATGGGGATGAGATAGGATAGAAGAAGGCAGCGGGCAGGTGTAGTCGGCAAGCAGGCAATTGTTCCGGGACCTGTGGACAGAATGGGATTCGGGACCAGCTCGAGTTAGGACGAGGACGGTCTTGTTGCTTGAGCTCATCAGCTCCGAGCTCAGAAAGGAAAAGTCGAGCTCAGAATAGACTGGCTCGCGCGGGCATACAGGGGAATATTTGGTGGCAGCTGTAATGCATACATGGCTGTGGAGGAAGGCATGCCCGTATTGGAGACTGGAGGATGCGGCAAGTTTTCCCCTTGGTGAAGCAATTCAGAAATTCAGGTTTTGGATCACTGCACTCGTATGAAAGGAGTAGGTATCAAAAGATGACTAGCTACGAGTCGGAAATATGCGAGTGGCGCCTATGTACATCTAAACATACTCCACACCATGTCTTCATCTGCATCGTCATGTGCATATCCCACATCTGGTTTTCCACAACACACTACCCAATCTTTCTCTTCTCTCTCACAATCCTCTTGTTTGTCTCCCATAACAGCCAGTCGATCCGTTCACGCAATCCTGCACGTGCTCAGCCAGCGCTCACCACCCCACTACCATGTCTCCCAGTCTGTGGAGCTGCATGGAGGACTGGAGGGGAATTTCTTCGGATTCCAGACGAGCTTCTTGCGCAACGCTGACGGAGTGAACGCGCCAAATAGCGCAAAGAAGAACCTGCCAATCCTTTTGCAAGCCCTCACGACGCAGGGAGGTAGTTTGCCCATGACGGTGAGTGACCAAGCTCCCACCTTGTCGCAATCAACCCAGCCACTGGCGAACAACTTGAAGTGGTCCCAGAACGACCACAGAACCCTGACCACAACCCTCCACGGGGCCGGCTTCGGAATCTCCCTCGGCTGTCGTCCCTCAAACCACGGGTGTCTCACCACCTCCTCGACACTCACCCTCTCCTCCGGCTTCCATCTCCAACATCCCTCCAACAGCGTCCAAAACAACTCAATTTCCTCCTTCTCCATCTTCACTTCCATACCCTCCTTATAAACATTCCGCACTTGCATGTCCTCGATGAAAGGCAGTCTCTCCTCCATCTTTGTGCCTGACTGCTTTTCCTCCTCCAGCATTTTCCTCGCCGCCTCCGGGAATATCTCCAACTGCCTCATTCGCATCATGCGTGCCTTGAGCCAGTTCCGCGTTCCCGACTTTGCAAGCCTTTGTTCTGCTCGACCCTCGTACACGGCTTTCGGATCGACGACAGGATCAAGCTGGCCAGCGGGTTTGTCGCCCCACACTTCGTCCAGTGGCGTCTCGATGTTGTTGATCTCACGGTACTTGGAGCGGTAGGGCTCGGGGAGGGGCGAAAGACATTCCTCCCACTGGGCCACGACCGAGGAAAGGTCAGCCTGGTCAACTTGGAAGGGGTTGCACGAGACACGAAGGTGGGCGAGGGTGCAAGCTAGAGACCAAATGTCGCTGGCAGGACCGAGTAGTGGGCGAGAATTGTGGAAGGTGCAGAAGACGGACTCGGGAGCGGCATACGAGATGGGAATGCCTGTTGTGCCTTCCTTTGGTGGTTGTGTGAAGGGGAAGGAAACGCCAAGGTCGATGAGGACGGGGTGGCGGGTGTAGAGCCCAGATACAACTGGGAGAAAGGCGGGGGCGACAATGTATTCGGGCATGTTGTCGGGGCGCTCGGCAGAGGGAAGTTCGTCAAAGAATGTGTCGTCGGAAATGCGGATAATGCGAACTTTATACGGCTCGGACAGAACCTCACAAAGTTCCGACTCAGGCATCTCGTCGGCTCCTGGCAGTAGGCGGAGGAGAATATTGGAAGGTCGGACATCGCCATGACAGAGGCCGCGCGAGTGTAGGAAGCGCAGAGATTCGACCAGCTCGAAGGCCATGTTCTTGATCAGGGCCGGGTGGAAGCCGTAGCAGTCGGGGATGGTCTCCATTGTACAACCGTGCCAGGGAAAAACAAGAGCCAGGTGGCGGCCGTTGGGGCCTGTAATCCAGAAATAGTCGATTGGGAGGCAGATGCCAAAGGTGTCGAGGGTGGAGCGGCCAACATCGCGGAAATGGCTGAGGATTTGGAGGTCAGGACAGTCGGGGCTAGACTTGTCGGCGGCGATAACTTTGACAACGCGCCATTTGGTGACGGTGCTAGGCTTGTGGTGGGTGTCTTGACACAGCCAGACCGTGCCGTAGCCGCCGGCGCCGAGCTTGTTGACAACGCGGAAGCGGCCGTTAGAACCGGGACCGAGTCGGTCGCCGAGGACGATGGGGTGGAATCCCCCTTTTCGGTAGCATTGGGGGTGCTCAGTATCGGAGTCATCGCTGGGATACTCGAGCTCGTAAGGAAATTGTTCGGTGTCAAGGGAGGTCATTGTGACGGAAGATACGTGTTTCGTACGCTTTTACTCGTCGATGCGGTGTGTTGAAGCCGGGGCGGCAGCTGGCCGAGGAGGTCAACGACTGTTGTTGTTGGTGGAAGGAAGAGATGAGCAATTGGACTTGCTTCGGCAACATTGGAGAAGGCTCATCCTTTTAACGGCCGTAGAATGGACTGTTCAAGGTCGCAAATGACGTGTCGCTCGCGGCCGATGGTTGAAGGGTGTTCAGAGGTCACACTCAGCCCATGTTCACGGGAGAGTTGAAGGGCTCAGGCTTGGAAATGGGAGTGCAAGCTGTTAGTGCGGGGCAACGCTGAAGTGAATGGAAGGTGTAGTGAAGAGAGTATGGAAGGAAGTGGAAGGCACTGGTGTCTATCAACACAGGTTCCGCGCCGAACCTTCTTTGTTCGGTTGCGCAGCAAACGAAACGAGAGCAACAACGACCCATGAGTCGAGCACGGACTGTGTGACCAAGTCCTCGACGGCAGGCCTGGTGAAGTGTCTATTCAGGCAAAGAGAATGTCTTTTCGCACCGTCATAAGCGCCGTCGCCCCACCCATCCCGCTCTCTTCACCAATCAAATCGCTCGTATCCGAACCGCGGTCCACTCTCTACTTCGCAATTGTATTCTTTCATAGTAGATTTCGTACTAGAAATCTGGGTATTACATTCTTTCATGACATGATGTCATCTCCCTTTTAACTGCCAGCGACTGTCAGCGAATCTTGTGCAGCACGAAAAGTGGCCTGTGCAGGGGTCAGAATGTGTAATGGGTTGAAATTTGGGAGTTTGGCGAGCGCGGTACACGTTCGAGCCCAACATCCGGAAACTTGACAAGGCAACGAATAGGATTGTTGGTGGTTCAATGCTTGGATGTGCTGTCAACAGGTTGTTATCGCAAAAAGGGTCTGGTAATAAATACGTCGATGTTGACTTGCGTTGGGTTAGGTTTTTGCGCAAGGCATACCATGCAGCTGGTGGCTGAATGCATTTGTACCTTAACCAAGAGCGGTTTGCCAGAGCTAAAAGCGGGAACTAAGGGATGCGAGCGATTTGAGTGGTCGAGAGAGCGGGAGGGAGCGGGATGGGTGGGGCGACGGCGCCTAAAGACGGGACGTTTATGACGGTGGGAAAAGACATTCAGTTCTCCAGGCAAAAACCTGACCACCTCAACACCCGTCTGGTACTATCACCACGCCCAGTTCCAATTCCTACCATGCACAAAGGTTCAGTTCTCTCCTATAAATATACTTGCCTACCTGTCGAAGCTGACGAACCTTCAGATGGGTACTTGCGGAGTCGCCCTGGCCACCATACAGACAGCATGTACAGCCCAAAGGTTGGCCATCGAGCTGTGTGTGGCCTTGGCTTGGACCATGGACCAACGGCTGTCAACACTCTCGAGCCCTTCACGTATCCCGTCGGGATTCACTCTTCACGCATCCTCCAAGGTTTCCACGGTGGGAATATTTTATCTTGTGAAAGATGGCTAATAAAATGCACGAGTTCCTGTGCGCTCCTGGCCTTTTTCTCTCCATCACCAACCCGTCCTCGAAAGAGCGCATCGTACCAAGACCAACATAACACATATTACTCAACACTCCGACATCATGGCTACCTCCATTTTCCGGCCGCCCTTTCCCCAGTATGACAACAACATCCACCAGCTTCCAGACAAGTGGATAACACTTGACGAGGCCTTATCACACAAACTCTCCAAATTAAATGCGAGGAGAGGGAGGAGAAAGGGAGTTGAACCACTTATAGCGGATGACATCGAATGGAAGTATCGTTTTATAGGCAGCGTTATATCCAAAAAGAGACAAATTAGGGTATCTTGGGTAGTTAACCCTACCCAGTCCAAGGATTAGCGGTATGAGAACGTTAATATCCCAATCTCTATTACGGAGGAAATTTGCCGAGCTGAAGCAGATCGTCTTAGCTTAACCTATATTATAATTAGGCAGCTCGCCCACGAAACGCGAAATATCTATAAGAATAGTAGAACAATTACATACTTCGATCTAGCAAGTGGGCAGAGGAAGAACGCCCAGCAAAAGGCGGACTCGCATTTTACTGTCTATATGGGGAGGAGTAAGAGAGAGCTCCTGCTCCAAGGCCACATTTATGTGGTCTGGGATGCCTTAGAATTTGGCAATCTCAAGAAAATGGACGATCCCGCCAACCAAAGAAAAGAAGTTAGCACGGCCGATGGGGAGGACTATGTGTCCGAGGAGTACTGGTCTCTGACCAGAGATGAGTTACGCCTAAAGAAGACGGAAGCCGATCCAGCGACTGCGTCCTCTTCATAAGGCCTCAGTTGGCCAAAGGATAGTCCATGTCCATACCCCTTCATATGGAGCAGACCGTCACGGGCTTTCCTCATCACCATCGCGGTCAGCATCTCCTTGAGCACGCCAAACCGTCTACACCATTCGACCATCACCTCTTGCATTCTTTTCGGCGTTACGGTATTTTTTTCGGCATCATTTCCACCTCCAGCGCCTTTTGGCACCTCTCATTTCCTCGACTCAGCGACATTGTCACCGCTCCGTTTTGTTTTCTCGACAGACATACCATGCTTGCACCACTTCGTCACTCAGCCTCTTTTCTGCATTGCCCCTTGCGATGGCTTATTCGACCGCCTGTCTCAGCAGCAACAGTCTGTTCATCTCCATCTCCAGCTTTCAGCAACAGTCGACATTCCCAGTTTCCAAGCGGACAGCAAGCACCGGTCAAGTGATCAAGCGACCATCACATCGGAGGTCAGAGTTTGCAGGAACAAAGTTTAGGGAAAGTCAACAAGCGCTGGCCAGCAAGCAAGGAGGACAAGCGTTTCCCAATGTTTCCTTGCTATTTCCCAGTACCATCAAGCGAAGCACAAATTTGGGAGTTTTTCTTTCGGGTTCTTAGCGTTAGTTGTTAGGGTAATCATTCGGCGTGGAGTTTGTGCGTCTTTGTTTCTCTGTTTGTCAACATCATCAAGCGACCTACTGGACTTGCTGTCTTGCATTCTTTGTCACACCGTCTACCCAAGCAATAGGGGCTCCATTCAAGACAGATGTTGTCTCATGCCTTTGCCAATGCAAGCTATCAGTCTGGTTGTTAAGAAGTTTATCATTATGCGCTTTGCTCAAACACCTATCTTTATCGCTATATTTGGATGCATACCTCTATCATGATGAGCTTGTTGGTTCATTACCGATTTGAGCAAAGCAGTTTGCTGAGACCTCTACATCATGTTTGCGAAACTGGAGCAGGCAGAAGCTCAAGCGGCTTTTATTTCCAGAAAGCTTTTCACCACACATGCAAGCATTCTTGAAACCTCTCCATGCAATCCTTCTTTCATCACTTATATATCGCAGTGCCCTACATGATCCTCCTTTCCCCTACCTCACTCAGTGACCAGTCTCCTCAGTAGATTTTGTTCGTGTCACATCCTCGATCTTTCAGTGCCACCACCGGCCGTTCAATTTAGCGGTATAAAGCCGTAACGGGAAGCCTTGAACATACCTACCACATTATAACATGCTTGAACTACCATTATCTTCAGACGAGTACCTCCACTACCGAGTCACCGACCTTCAGTTCATTCCCGACTTGGACAGGCAGGTTCCCAACCTTCCAAGTCTCGGGAGTAGGCGCGCGGTCGCACGTCGAAGTGATTGTACCACCTCATGAACAGGCCGTCTAGGACATGAGCGTTCTTGACCCATCAACAGACGAAGCCGCGGCGGAGGCACATGCAGCGAATGTTGGGTCTGCTGAGATGTCGGTGTAGACATTCACTCATTGCACGACATGCAAGGCCAGAGGCGTCGCACGGCGCCTGTGCTATGAATCTCAACAGGCGGCCAAGAGCTCGTCATGGAGCGCCCCATCGGACACCTGAATCACGCTGGGGTGGTTATACTTTGGGCGACTGGTGACGCTACGTTGACAGAAGGACAGTCTCCGTGTGGGACGCGCCGCTTCGTCAATAAGAAGAAGAAGGCGGACTCGCACTTCACGAACTTTTCCAACAAGAACAATTTGCGTACACGTAACCTTGGATTCAATCGCAGCAATACAAACCAGGGCTGAGGCTCGGCGTCTCGAACGCCTCGGACACTTGAGGGCCACCAAGATGATCCTTCAGGAGGAGGCCAACTACCTCACATTCAAGCTCGTCACCTGCTGTTCGGTCCGGCGTACGCCACGAGACAACCCAGGATGCCGAAGTCGGTACCTACCGTAGCGGAAAAATCAGGAAGTTAGGTAGCCTACTACTTGAGAAAGTGGCCTACTTAATTCAAGTAGGCTACTTGGGAATAGCCACCTCTGATTGGCCGGATTTTTGGTCCGCTATAGCCATTCGCTAAGCTTGGAAATTCAGCGCATTCTTTCCCAAACTCCAAAGTTCTTTCCCAACCTCTAATCGCTTATATAAACGGAAGCCACGAACTTCTTCATCAATCAATTAGGCCAGTGGCTCAATGGTTATTATCGTTGCTCTCATTCTTGTGGTTGCCAGTTCGATTCCAACTGGTGACAAGTTTTTTTCCGTCGCGCGAAAAGTTTCGCGCAATTCCCAAACTTCAAAGTTGAAGTCTTCGAAACCCCGTACCTTATACGCCCACTAACCTAACTACTAACCTAACCACTAAAACAATTACTAAAACCTCCTAGGACGGCTTCTATAGTATTATTATAGAAGGCCTTCTAGGGGACCTCCTTTTTTCGTTCGTATATTGAAATTCTGACCAATCAGAAGCCGCCCTCAGCAAGTAGCCTACTTGAAGCAAGTAGGCTACTCTTTAAAAGTGTACACGTTAACCAGAGTAGGCTTCTTACACTTAAGTAGGCTACTTAACCTCCTTATATTTCCGCTCCTGTATATATCGCCCAAACCAACCTAACCTAGCTTCAACACGCCCGGAACCTCTCACCCGCAGGCCGACCACCCTGCCCTACGCTCTGTGGAACATATCGGAGGACATTGTCTGGAACGATGCTGCTACATGAGTTTGCCAACGAGGAGGAAACAGAGGCGCCGGTACCGATCAAACATCATGATAGGGCCGCGTATTCACAGTTCAAGCTGAAGAAGACTGCCTGGAGCCTGACAAAGAGGTTCAAAGCGACGTCGAAGCCACCATTCCCACCATTCTTCAATACGGAAGTCGGGCGGGCAACTTCACTTTCCCGTCACCAAAAACCGACTTCCACAACGGTTACCTACTTCACCTTTCCGAGACCACCGTATTCGGAGTTCTATGACGAAATCCACGCCTTTCCCGTAAGGCAGTCCAAGTCTTCCTCAAGACTACCATCCAACAGAAGGCAAACGCCAAACGAAAGAGGTTCATGGGAGTCCGACTGTGGGGGACGCCCAAGAGGATGACCAGCGAGAGATCGCAGGAACCCGTCATCGTCGCCTGGATCGCTGATCCAACTCTGGATGACGACCGGTACGAAAAGGAAGGTCCCCAGATCTCGATAACAGTGGGGATTTGTCGGGAGGAAGCCGACCGACTCGGCTTAAACTACGTCGTGATCAGGGGAGCGGCCCACGAAACGCGCAATGTTTACGAGGACGGACGGACGGACGGTGACCGTCTGGGACGAATCAACCGGCCGCTTTATCAACAAGCAGGATGAGGCGGATTCACACTTCACTGTGTGGATGGGTAGGAGTAAGACGCACTCCTACTCCAAGGCTACATTTATGTGGTCTGGGACCCTCTTAAATTCGGGGGTCTCGACAGAATGACCGACCCGTTGCAGCAGCGGAAGCACGTCAATCAGCGGGATCGCAAGCTCGTACTTGAGGAACAGGGTCGAGAGAGGGCCGCCTGTGAGTGGTGGCTTATCTAGAGCCAGTGCCCCGGCGCCTTCGTTCCTCTTTCGTGGCCGGTTACTTGCTCAGTACCACCCGGGGAGCCGAAGCAAAAGTCGGAGCAAAAGCGGTCGCGCAAATCCCACAACAGCGGACGTTCAAGCTGTTGAGCAAGCGGCAGTGAGGAGGGCGACGAGGGCTAGTAGGAGGGGTGCTGCAGCCGAGCCTCAAGCCGAGTCTCAACCCGAGCCTCAAGCTGCTCCGGCACCACAAACAAGAGCTCCCGCTAAACAAGCATCTCGCCCATCTGCACCCGCCAAGCAAGCATCTCGCCCAGCCTCAACTGGCCCCGCAGCCCCCAGTGGCAACCAAACCCGACCAAACCCTCCTCCTCCTCCGGCAATCCTTCCTCGGCCTCAACTTTTGTCACCTACCTATGTATACTTCCTATTCATTTGTCTACTTGGCTGTCATAGCCAACGTTGACACCCTTTAGGGCAATAAAACCAGGCCTTCGGCAAGATGGGCTCACACAAGTAAGTCGAGACCACTTCGACACACCTCAGTGAGAGGCACCCACCCCCATTTCACCGCAGAGGCGAAGGGTCATGTCAAACCTTTTCAAGGCGCACGCTACAAAGGGAACATCACGATTTCCAAGAACTCGTTCACTAGTATCCATCCCAGTCCCAACTCCCAAACAGAACGGCGCCGTGTTCCTCACAAACCTCCCTACCGGGACCACCAAAAGATCCCCTGTGAAGAGGTAAATCGCCTGATTATCCGTGCTGGTGTTCACAGCGAAATCAATCAATACCCACGCTGCGGACGGAACCGTCCTCACATACTACGATCCCCGCACCGGCCGAAAGCGAAACAAGACGGCCGAGGACGACCTCTACATTACAGTGTATACCGCTATGGGTTAGAATTTCGACAACACCATCTCATAAAGACACCAACATATTACCGTCAAGATCATGAATTATATCAACTGGCAATCCAATCATTTGTATATGAATGCACTAAGCCATATTACCACCACATACAATCACCCGGACGCAAACACAAGATCCAAAATGCGAATCTCCTCTGCCACATCTCCCAAGGTATCCTCCCTGGATCAGGCACTGATGTCAAGATCAAGTGGCCCAATGACGTCTACGTGCGGGATCCCAGCACGAAATGACCAACATGAAGATGCACCGGTCCATCTTCCGGCCTCCCTACCTGGAATACCATGAAAAGATCCACGAACTTCCGGAAAAGTCAATAACACTTGACGAGGTCTTGGAGCACAAGACCTTCCAGCTTAATACTAGAAGGGGAATACAACCACTCATAGCGGACGACGTCGAGTGGAAGTACCGGTTTATGGGCAGCATCGATCCGAAGAAGCTGTCACAGGGCTAGATCACATGCCTTATATCATGCCCTGGCTGGCGCACACCTTTTCTTGCTCTCTTCCTACAACAACACATATCGTACCTCAGACCTAACGGCGCCCTTGCCCCGTGATAGAAGCGAATCAGCGTCTCCTGGGTAGTCGATCCTACCCAGTCTAAAGATCGCCGGTATGCGGAGAACGTCGACGTCCCAGTTTCAATCACGGAGGAGATCTGCCGAGCAGAAGCGGATCGCCTTGGCTTAACCTGTATGGTCATCAGGCAGCTAGCCCACGAAACTAGGAATGTCTACAGGAACGGCAGAAGAGTAACCGTTTGGAACGCGTTAACCGGCCGCGTCAACCGGCCGCTTTGTCAATAAGTAGGACATGGACAAAGCGGACTCACACTTTACCGTGTACATCAAAATGGGGAAGAGCAAGAGCGAGCTCCTGCTACATGGACACATCTACTTCTCTATGGTCTGGGACCCATTGGAATTTGGCAACCTCGAGAAGATGGACGATCCCGCCAACCAAGCCAACGGAGAAAAGCATGGTTTCTCCGTGCTTCTTTTCCTCTCCTCACCTCAAATCTTCTGTCATAGATGGAATCTTAGCCTTCTCTTTCGACTTTCCATACTAGCGCCCTTGCACTTGAAGAGGAGGTATTGGTCGGTCACTGACAAAAGCTGAGCGAGTTGCGACCTACCTAAGCAGCAAGAGCCGATGAAGAAGTTTCTCGTCAAGGTACTGAGCACGTTTCATGTTGGAAAGGCGGGGACTTTTACCAGGGCAGCGCATCGAGTACTGCCTCGATTAATGACTTAGCTTGGGTAACGAGGCCCAGTCGGCCGGCCATGAAGATGGAGATCTTGAAGCGATTTGTCGGGAATCGGTTGCTGCTCGGGATGTTGAAGGAATAGCTGAACTGCTGAATTGGAGGAAATAGGTCTGTTATTCGAGGATCATGGTCTAATGGAGGACTGGATGGATATGGGAATGAACGGTATGGAAGGTTAGAAGAAATAAAAATGGAGAATTGAAGAGTGATTGTGCAAACTTGGATTTCAAGTGATCCGTTTGATGACGACTGAAGACTGACTGGAGGTCATTGAGATGCGGGCCTGCATGTCGTGATTGTCGTGCTCTGCTGTGGTTGAGTTGATGTTGTTGCCCTTGGTGCTGTGATTATGCGTTGTTTCCCTGTGGCAGCGCTGTAATTTAGAAGGTGCTGCGTGAGCTTGGCGTGGCGAGGGGAACTGCCCCCGTCATTTGTGCTACGCGGGAAAGGACTATGATGGAGGACACTCACAGGATAAAAAGCCATATGAGCAGTTATATTTACTTGAAGATTTTGGATGTTTGAAAGGACGGATAAAGAATGTTAAATGACATTTTCTCAGTCAAGGACAAATGATCAAGTTTAGCAATTAACGCAATTGGTTTGACACAGGTACTTGCAGAACCATCTGGCAGGAGCCTTGAGTGACCCGCTTTTTCACGGACAACCATCACCATGGCACTGCATGAACCATGAAACACTGCAGATGGATTGCATTCCACATTTGTCCACAAACGCTACCAATCTTTTTGTTTCACTTGCTTGACAAACATCTAGCTACATTCATTCAACGAGGTGTCTTGCCCGAATGATGTACCCTCCGGTACACCGTCCTCTCTTCCTCCTCCCCTTCAGCTTCTTCCTTCCCATTATTTTCTCTCCTCTCAGGCTCAAGCTTTCAGCTTCTTCCCAGCCGTATCCAGGCCAACTCACCCAACTCCTCCCCCATCCCCGACTCTGCATGCCCAGTCCTCGCACCGAATCAGTAAACCCCTCTCATGGAGCTCGGAAAAAAGAACCCGCCATTGCCCTCCCCGTCCACACCCCTATCGATCCTTCTCTTAATGATCCAAGCCTCCGGAATGATCATGAGAAACCAAAAAAAGGAAGCGGAAAACCCCTCGATCTTGCTCCAAAGCTTGGAGCAGGGACGCCAGAGATAGCGCCAGAGGAAGGCAGGACCTCGTGTGCGGTCGTTGGTTTCGTCCCAGAAGTGGACGGTGAACCAGTTGGTGATGGAGAACTTGACTTGTCCCAACCGGGTGATGAAGTTGTCGTTGTTGACTCTGTTGGTTGGCGCAGGCGGGGCGGTGCTGCTGCAGCTACTGGTGCTTCTGCTTCTGCTGTCATGGATGCCAGCCCTGCGCTCCTTGCGATCTCCAAACCAAGGATGTTGCATGACCTCCTCAATTGTCGCCCTCTCCTCCGGCTTCCACTTGAACACCGTCATCACCATGTCCCAAAACACGTCGATTTCCTCCCTAGGCACCTGGTACTTGAGAAAAGTGCGCCTGAACAGATAGTGTCTCTCAGGCTCTGGTACCGGAGTCCACATGGGCAGTTGTCCTTGAAACCTCTCAGCCTGGATGACGACGTTCGCTGCCTGTTCGGGAGTGAGGTCCATGCTGCGGTCCATGAGCATGCGGAACTTGAGGAAGTCTTCGGCGCCGCGCATGCGGAGGTAGTTCTTGCGTGCCTCGGCGTTGCGCTTGGCGGTGGTGGTGATCCACGATGTTTCCGACTTCTCCTTTTCTTGCAGCTCTTCCTTGTCCTCGATGGAGTTACGCTCCCACTCAAGACAGACGCCGCGGAAAGGTGGCGGGACGGGACCCATGGAACGCTCCATGCTAGGAATGGCGCTGGGGGCGTTGTTGTTGGTGCCGAAGGGGGGGAAGCCCATGCGGATCTCGAACATGGCGGCGGCGCAGGACCAGATGTCGGATTTGATTCCGATTAGCTCTTGAATGCGGCAGAGGTCCTCGGGGGAGGCATAGGGGCCCGCGACTCCGGACGTCGACTGCGCGGGGTGGCCGGAAGAGGAATAGGCGACTCCGAAGTCGACCACAGCTACGTCGGTCGATACGAAGCCAGAGCCGTAGGAAAAGTCGACGCAGCCTACGAGGTACTCAGGCATACCAGGCTCTCCTTTGGCGGGGAGCATGTTATCGTCATCGTCGTACATAACCACCGGAGCACGCACCGGCTCTCCCAGAAGCTCCATCAGCTCCTTCTCCTGACAAGAGTCGACCCAATCCTTCAGGCGAAACAAAATGTTCTGCGGACGGAAATCGCCATGACAGATGCCCTGCGAATGGATGAACTGCATCGCCTCAAGCAGCTGGAAGCAAACATCCTTCATCAACTCGTCACAATGCCCATACGCTTTGAACAAGTTCGTCGTGTCCGGGCCCAACAGCTCCATCACCAGCGCCAAATGTCGGCCATTGGGTCCATCAATCCAGAAGTGCTCCGCCGGGATGACAATGCCGTTCTTCTTCAACGTGTCTCGATCCACGCCCTCGAAGAGCTCCAACATCTTCAAATCGGCGCAGTCCTCCGTGGACGTCCTGGCGGAAAGGATCTTGACGGCGCGCCATCTGCGGATGCGAGTGTCCTGGCAAAGCCAGACAGTGCCGAAGGCGCCGAAGCCGAGCTTGTGGACGACGCGGAACCAGCCGTTGGGGCCGATGCGGTCCCCGATGAGGACAGGGTGGTAGCCGCCGGGGCGGTATTCGTTGGGGTTTTCGACGGCGCCTTTGGGGTAAGGGTTGAGCTCGTAGATCCTGGGCGCGTCAGAGAAGCCGCCGCTTGAGGCGGTGGATGGCTTATCGTCGTTCTTTTTGGAGAGAGAGGGGTTGTTGGCGACTTCGACTTTTTGGGAGCAACCAGAGCAATACGATGACAGGTAAACCTGAACATGTCACACAGCCACTCCATTTGTTGTTGTCATTCACAAGCTAACATATTGATGTCCACAGAATTCTGATTGCGTCTGGAAGTGCGGCTAGAGGTAAACGATGAGGTAGAAACGACTGCTGATGTAGGTGTAATCATACACATGGTACCTATACCCGTTCATACCTCATATATAGAGCTCAACTGTCTTGAGACGTGTTCTTGAGAATCTGACACAGAATCATCCAAGCTGACCCTCGTACAGGCTATGCAGTAGCTCTATAGTAGTGGCCCTGCTGTCCCATATCAAAACTCAACACCAGAATGGCTGGCATCTCAGACTTTGAGAGTTTGGGGAGAGGTCGGATAACCTTGGTCCCAGGTCAACCTACAAGATGTTTGGGTCAAGGTTCAATTCTCCAATACCGGCTGTTCAGGTTCTATTGTGAATGGCTTCTGGTGCAGCTTCTCCTTCACCTTACTGCGACTTCTCAGCCATCCAGGTCGAGGCCCTGTCGCCGATGTCGAGTATTACATTCACCGAGCGCTTTCCATATTCCTTGGTTCGTTTTCCACACCTTTAACGTCAACCCACCACCACCAAAGCCTTTAACCGAACTTCTTCTCCCTCCATCGGCATTGGTGCGTGCGGGTAGGATTACTCCTTATCTCGGACCGGGGCTCATGCGCCTTCCTTCCTTTGGCTGTCATGGCTTTTTGACTTGTCCTTGTTTTACTGTCGGCTAATGTCACATCTTTTTCGACATCCTCGGCTACTCAAGCCCTTTCTTGAAGTCAAGATATTGTACTGTACTAGTCGTACGTACCCTGGCAACTACCGTCGGAATTTTCCCTACCGTCGAACCTCGACCTCCATTTTTGTCGACCTTCGACATTGTCGTCTTTTTGTTTTGTCACTTTGTACGACTTCGACTTACTCCTTTTCGACCTCAACGATCTTCCTTTTTGGCTTCGACATTTGCCCTTCTACCTTCAGGCTTCAACTCTTTTACTCTCGACTTCCACGACTTCCATGTCTCTCACATCAATCAGCAGTCAGCATTCTTCCAGCGATGCATCGGCGGAGTTTGGGCTTACCAGTTACGAGCGGATAAGATTGGAGGTATCAGCAAAGGCGTTAGTGCGTTGGCTTGGACGGCTTCATTCACGTACTTGGTTTTTCGGACATTCGCATGGTTGTGACGGGGACGGCGGATCATTTCAGCTTTTGTCAGAGGTATTGAGACTTGAAACATTTACAGCGTTATTACCATCACTTGTTTTGTCCCAGTCATAAATTTTTATACCTACCTTGAGATGCGTGTCGTTACTTGTGATCCTTTTCTCCTATTGTGATACAAGTGTGTCGTGTCATTGCCTGTTAAGTTTAGGCCTGCTCAGTGGAATGGCTGGATGCGGGATCGTGATGCTTGGAACGCTGATAAGCGCAGAAGTACTTTAGTACAGAACACTCGCATTTGCTTCGCTCACAAAGCTGTGGAAGGCAGCAAGTGGGCTTTGTAACTTTTGCAATTCATTACTGCATGTTTCTTCTCCTCTAACATCCACTCAAGAATCCTCGTCAATGTCGCATAATGTAGGCTGGTTTTTGGGAGGTACTTTGACCACTAGCGACAAGTGCTTAGCGCGTTCTCCTTGTGTCTGCCATCGCCAGGCAACCCACTTTCTGCAGGAAGCAACTCACAATTCCATACTGGGAAAGTTCCGTCTATTATTTTTGACGTCGATGTTAGCATTGGCTCTTTTCTTGGGCTTCTTTTCCCTCTGACCCACCGACCCTCCTGTCATGTTTAAGCCACAGACAATCATTAAATAACTACTACGAACCTCATCCACCTCTTTTGCAATTCTCTCGCCATCATGCCCATGGGTCGCACTTCTTACCAACGCTGGGATCCGAAATCCCCAGACGAGCACCTGGCCCGGCAGTGGCTTCACTTCATTGTGAATCAGCTTTGGCGCGAACACACACAGATCAGGTGTTGGCGACTTTGTGCTACCTATTTTGGAGGTAGTAACTCCGCCGGCTTCAAATGAAACCTAGAGGATATCCAGTGAAGATGAGAGGGTGGCGAGCAGGTCTAATTCACTGGACACCAGACCTTTGGCTGACGAGGGACGGTTCCCTTCACCTCGGCCTCCTAATTTCGACGTACGAAGTGAACCTGAACAGTTGAGTCTACCCGTCAGAACCTGGCTTGGTCACTCCGCCTGTTGCCGCCACGAACTAGCTAAGCGAGGTACGTAGGTAAACAAGAAGCTAGTCATGTTCGTTGTTGCTCTAACTTGAACCTGTAGATTAGACATGACCGTTCATGGAAATCTCGTGCTGTTGTCGTTGTGCCTCTGATGTTCCGACATTCGCTCAACATCATGCCAGCCGGCATCACAACCTTGGGAGCGGCAGAGCTTGGGCCTGAACGACAGAACCTGTGGGCGCACGGAGATATAGGTCAAAGGTTTGGCTCTCCTGAACCGCCGTGAAGGTGTCCTCAAGAGCCAATTCACCGCGCATTCGAGGTCAGGTTTTCTGACTGACCGTGCGGTTGACATTCACTCCTCTGTCCTGACCCCTTCGGATAATTATTTTCTATCCTTATAAGATGGCACTCCCACCTCCCAATCCTCTTCCGGATTTTTTTCCTAGGTCATCGACACATCGATCTTTGTCAATTTGGAGAACATTTTACAGGTCTACCACCTTGACAAGTCAACCATCTCGCATACATCCACCACATCACTTACATCGACAACTTAGATCGACCAAGTACATCGATTACCTATCTCGTCACCACCAATATCGACCAACCCTTACATCGACAACATAGATCGACTACATCAATCGATCCCATCTTACATCGATCACCTCTTAGAGTGACCACCTCTAACATCGACGGACTCTACTGCTACCAACGCCTCCATCCTCTCAATTGCCTTTATCTCTTAGGCATAGTCCACATCTGTGCTCTTTCGATCTTCAGTAACCTCCAATACAAAACCACAATCATCAACAGGTATGCTTGCCACATCCCCTGACGATCATCCACAAGCACAACACTAACAAGAAGACAGACCATAGGTACTCATCATCAAAATGCCAGCCACCTGTGACAGCCCAAGGAACCGCGTCTGGAAGCCAGAATACGGCATTCCCAAACGCGGTATCACTGTCGAAAGACTCTTCGAGCGCTTGAAGGGCAAGCGCGACCTGTCGGATGACGAAGTCGATTTCCAAAGGATCGCAGACCCGTCTCCAGATCATCCGGACATCTGAATCTACTGGGCCGAAAACTGGGCTGGCAAAGCCGGAGAAATCACCATTGACCGCATGCATGGGACTGAGAAGGTCCTCCGCGAGGAGGCAGCCCGGCTTGGCTTAAAAGCCGTCATTATCCGCGCAGGTGTCCATTGCGAGACCAACCAATACGCTGCGGACGGAACCCTCCTGACGTATTACGATCCTCGCACCGGTAGAAAGCGAAACAAGACAGCGGAGGATGACCCGCATGTCACCGTTTACATGGGCAAGGACCTGGACAGCCTGACCTTGCAGGGGCATGTTTACATTGTTTGGGACACCAAGGTGTCCTACAACATGAGGCTTGTACGTGACCCTAGCGAGAGGGTCAAGGTGCAGCCTGGTCGAGAAGCTGTTCCTTCGGAATACTGGTATCTTTAACCAGTTGGCCCCAACCGATCCTCTCGCGGGCCTTTCGGCCTGAGTCTGGCGCGTTTGCCAATCCCTCAGCCGTCTGGTTTCTTGTTATTCATTCTGTCGACTTCCTCAGCAGCAACTCCAGTTTGTGTACCCAGTGGTACGTAGTGTACCTGTTCAGTTTTGCTTTCTTCTCGACTTTTCGTTCAGCCGACTAGTTTTCGGCTTCAAGCCACCCATTTCTGGAGCCCACAGCAGCCATTATCAACACCATCTTCCGACATCTTCTTTCGATACCCTTCTCTCATCACTTGCAATTATTTTTTCGGTCCGGCGCATGCAGTTATGGGCAGGGTCTATTTATGACTCGGTAGCAAGGAGTTTGGGCGTCATTTCGGCGAATACATATGGTGTCCAGGCAGCGTCTCTTAGGGATGGAGCGGTGGAGCCAGTAGCTATCACCTGATTAGATGGGCTTTTCTATTGTCAGCTTTGCGAGCATGTTAGGTGTTTTACAGCGTTATTCAATTATTGCTTTCTACAGTTGTCCTTGCCATTTGCCTTTGTTGATCATCTACCTGTGGTGAAATTCCCAATGCGGAACGTGAACGAGAGTTGACCATCGGCTACATGTATCATGAGGCGAATGTATATCGTTATATATACCTCTGCTTATTCACAACTCCTTCAACTATCTACCTACCTTACAACTAACAATCTTTCTAGTTACAAACCCATTGGCAGCCCACGAAATACAAGGGTTCTGGACGAGCGCCCAAAAGGTCCTGACCATCCAGGAATCAACGTCTACTGGCTCGACAACTGGGGCGACAACCCAGTGTACGGCGAAGACTCTTACAACAGAGTCAAAGCAACCGAAACAATCTGTCGAGCGGGGGCGGCCAGTCTTGGCTTCAATGTCGTTGTGATTCGTGCTGGACTTCACAACAAACGGAACCAGCATGCCGTTGATCCTCCAAAACGACGAGTTTCCGACCTACCTACCTTGGAACCTGAGACGGGTGTTTGCCCCGAAAGGGGTAACATCGAAGAATATCAAGCAGATCTACGAGCGGTCCCGCTCGTTATCGCATGAAGCCCTCCGAGATTCCGAAGTTCGTCGATTGGAGCTACGGATCGGAGGAGCATCCAGACATCTCCAGATCAGTCCACTGGCTGGAGACTTGGGGTGAGAACGGAAATTATGATGGGAAGAAGAGCTTAATGCTCGCCACCGAGGAGATATGCCGGGCCGAGGCTGCGCGCCTCGACCTGAACGCTGTCGTAATAAGGACCGGACTCCACAACAAAAGAAACCAGCATAACATCGATGGCACCAAAAAAACGTACGAGTGCCAGTACTCCGGCCTAACAAAAAACGATGTGAAGGACGCCGATTGGGACTTCACTGTCTACATGGGGTACCACCACGAGGACCTGATCGTCCAAGGCCACATTTACGTGGCCTCCGATCACACAGCCAGAGGCGGATTGCGCCTCAGTGCCGAACGCAAGCATGTTGCTTCTCACGAGAAAATATTTTCCACCGCAATATCTTCCCACAACACCAAAACGGCTTCATGTTGTTGATCCGAACCGGATTACACAACAAGAAGAACCAGTACAACCCGGACGGGACCATCCTCACATACGAGGATACCCGCACCAGGAAACCCAAAAACGATGTCACCGATGCCGACTGGCACTTCACGGCCTACATGGGCTACGACGAAAACAACCACATCATTCAAGAGTCAAGACCACATCTATGTGCCCTGGGACGATAACGTCACCTTTGGCCTGCGCATCATAACGAATCCCGCAGTCGAGCGCAAGCACGTTGACCCCGATAAGGGATACGTCGCTTCAGAGTTCTGAAATGTCTTAGGCGGACTCGACTTGGCTCCTCCCCAATCTCAGACCTTCAACGTTTTTGTGTCCGTCCAATCATCTCTGTTCAGGTCCTTTCTGTCCGTTTTCTGACAGAATAACAACTCAAACCGTCCGCACAAAGAATGACCTGCGCTGGGGGCGCGTAGTGAACGACATCGCAGATGCTGACTGGCATCTGACTGTGTTCATAGGGCACGATGTCGACAACTTGATCGTTCATGGACACATTTATATCGTGTGGGACCATACGGCCATGTTCGGAATGAGGATCGTGAGGGATGCCACCGAGCGGAAGCATCCGCACGGTGAAAGCTAAGGTATGGTCCCACGGCCTACTGGTCCCTGTGCTAGGCCACAGGGGCAGTTCTTGGGATACCAGCTCGTCATCGAAGTCGATGCGCACCATGTCGTTTCGACAAGCTCCTTGTTTCGTCAAGTCTTCTCTTCCTTTTCTCTCTTCCTTTTCTCGCTAAATACGACCATCGCCTTGGCCAACTTCAAAGTTTCCGCCTACAGGGAAGTCAGTAAGTCGGACTCACTGGCGGTCTTCCAGTTCAGCGTCTCTTTGGAAAGGGCCATCGTTTCGGCTTTTTGTTCGGCATTCTTGTATCGTCTTGTCTTAGCGGTCTTCGTCAGCGTGGAGTTCAGGTGTTTGGGGAGCTCCAGGATTTAGTTTGAAGAAGTTTTAGGGCCTCAATAGGTATTGGGCTTGTTAGGTGATGCCGAAGAACATAGGGTCATGGAAATCATCAGGGGTAGTGGGTACATGGTAGGGGTGAGAGAGAGTCAGGGGACGACAGCAGGATACGATCTCCTCAAATACCTGGACCTAATGTATTGAAATTGTCTCGAAGATTTATGTGTTCTGGTCTTGTGATAAGTGCTAGTGTCGCCATTAACTAGCATTGCTGTCGTGAAATTTACGCGTTGCTCATTGTCGCGGAGGCCGAAGCTGACGGAGCGCCAATGCCACAGACCCACGGCGCTCCGACCTCCGGAGATGTACCCCCAACTTAGGCTTTTGTTAACAAACGGATATTAGTGCCTCTTTACAACCTTAAAAAATCCGCAGGGCATTTTCATGCTTTGGATGGATTCGGATCTACGCTGCGATATGTCTGAAAAGTGAAGGTTGAGGCAAACCCGTGGAGTGTCCAGGTGCAGAGTACCTGCATGTGCGCCGCCGACATGGCTCCGTGCTGGACCCATTACAGAGGACCATCGGTCGGCCTTACATCCAGCCAGCCAGCACGCTTTTGCAGAAACGAAGAGCCAGAGCAACGGAATAGTTGAGATGAGATTCTTTTCATTTTGGTTAGTCGCTGTCATATAATTGCTGTTTTACAGGCGATACACAACAATTATGTGGCATGATCGAATCAACAATCCAGGGGCCAAAGCCTGCAGCGCGCTGACCCATTTTCCAGGATGCGCATGCATGCTAGAACACCCACTGTCAGGACAACGTCAGGTACCCTTACCACAAACGTTCTTGCTTCCCACCGCCACTAGGTGTTGTGAACCGGAGCTCAGACAAGCCTGACGACTCCCCAAGTGCTTCAGTCCATCTAATCTCAATCCGGCGACGGCACGAGCAAGCCCTGCGAAGGGAAGTGCTGGATGAAAGCAGTAAGGCAAGTTGTAGGGATACTGAGATTGATGGATTTCACCGCCGGCCGACAGACAGTTCCACTGGTAATCGATCCGCAGTATCAGACACCTTTATGCGGTTTTAGGTCCTTGACATTCGATTAGAGTGCTTTGGGTCTCTGGAGCCAAACGTGAGGGGGTATTCCATCGTGAAAGAGGCTTGAAGCTGGAGTTTCAAAACACGAGAGAGGGCTATTGGTACCTCTATGAAGACTGTTGGTAAAAATAAGAGAAACCTGTCAAAAATAAGGATGCACAAGGGTAATACTTATATAACTTAGCGGGTCTAATATATTACATTAACCAGATTTTCTATAAAGGATTTCTAGGCACATAGAACTCAATACAATACACAATCTTCTCCCTACTTCTAGAATACCCCTATACGTACTAATATTCTATAATTAAGAGTCTTATACGTATTATCACCAATTATAGCAAACCGAGTAGGATATAATACTTAGTAGATATCGAAAAAGGCAACAACGATAATATTTCTCAATTAAGATTTTATTAAAGTAGGCGAAACTACCTTATTTAAAACTAAAAATTGGCTCCTCTAGGAAAAGGGCTTTAAATTGAAGGCGATAAGTTTTAATCTATAGAAATATATTACCAATAATAGTATTAGAGAAGACTGGCCTACGGAGTTGGTAAAGCCGGAGATCTCCGAATTCCGGGAGATCTCGGGAGCCCCGGCCCCAGGAACGGTTATAAATAGCTAGTTTTAGCAGAATATTCTAGAATCTACCGAGGATTCCCCGGCCGCTAACACCTAGGCTTCCTAAGCGGCTAGAAGGGCTATAGCTCCCTCGCCTACGGCCCTAGCCCCGGCCAGGCCGCTTGCCTCCTATACGGCCCGGAAGTTAGGCTTTATTATAAAGTAGGACTATTACGATTATTAATTAACCCTTATAGAATACTGCTATAAAAAGAAGGATTAGGAAAAGTTCTTTAAAAAGACCCTTATTTTAAAAGAATAAATAATTAAATATATAGCGAAGTATTATTAATTAATTTACTTCCTAGAACCGGCTACCTTAATTATTTAGTACGATAAATTCTATTAAATTATTAAATATAATAAAGAGAAGGTTAGAAACGACGCTAGGGTTAAGTACTTCGCTAAAATTTTAATTATTATTTGCCTTAAGAATTAATTTAATTAGTTATTAGAATAGAAATAGATTATAGCTATCGGCGAATTCTTTAAAGTTAACGAATATATTAAACGAAATAATTAGATATTTAATTTCTTTAAAGCGGTAAATAAACTTTTTAACTCCCCTTTTACTTATTAAATTATTATATATCGTATAAACCCAGATAGTAAGATTTATACGTATTAAAAAATATCCCGAGAATTTAAATAAATTATTACCGACGCGTTTTTATAAAGTAAAAATCGCTTTTAAATTTTAAGAGGCGGCGTATTCGGTATTAGAACTACTTTTACCGAAGAGATTAGAAGGGACGCCTATTTTAATAATTCTTAGGAGTAAAATAATAATAAGAGATTATTTAATATTTCTTATAATTAAGGAGGAAAGTGGACGAAGAGGGCTTACTTTATTTACGAACGTATAGGCTATAATTTAGAAAATTATTAGTATATTAATTAATTTACGGCCCTTAATTAATAGTAGGAATCCCCCTTCCTTATAAATTGCATTAGGGAAAATTATTCGAAAGATTATAAATTCGTTTAATAAGTAAAGGAAATTCGAATAAAAACCCTAAATAAAGAGGTAGTAGGAATTACCTTCGACGAAAGTATTAGCGGCGCTTAATTAAAAAGTCGGCGTATTAATAGTATTAATTGCGAAGCGAATTTCTTAATACTAGAACTTTAATATAAGGGGCCTAAATACCTACTAAGAAATTTAGCGATTTTTAATTCAAGTATAATAATTTATATTTTTAATAAGGTTAGCCGTTTTAAAGGCCTTATAAAGGCGGCGAAAGGAAATTACATTTAAGCGGGAGATAAATTTATTACAATCGAAGGGTATAGAATAGTCTACTTAATTATAAATAATAACGAAGGTTACCCTATAAGTTTTAAATTCGACAACGTTGCGTTTATATTAAGGATAGTTTACAATTTCGTTTCCCTAAGAAAATTACTAGAAAGAGGATTCTATTAAGATTAAACTATTAAACCCGGTTATTTATATTTTCGCTTAAATAATTCCTTCGTTTATAATTTATCTTTAAAATTTAAATAATTTATATTAGAATATATTCCCTTTAAAATACGTACTAATTAATCTTCTTTTTACGTACGATTTTATTAATTTATTAGTAAGACCGTTAAAAAACCCTAAAAGGGCGATACCTTACATTAGTACTTTCGGCTTAACTACCTTAATTTAAAAATATTAATTTAATTAATTAATTAAAAATATAGAGTCTATTTAAAAGGCCTAAATTTAATTTATTATAATTCTTATACGGTAGCGAAATTAAAGCGCTAAATACGAAGGGAGGTTTGCGACGCGCTAGAAGGCTTAGGAATAAGACTCGCGATCGATGTTTTCAATTATTCGGTTATAAAGGCCGGCGGGGGAACTATTTTTAATTTAATAGTCGTTATAAATCGTTAGTCCGGGTACGTATAATTATATTACTTATTTAACCGGTTAACGAACTCTATTATTACTACGCTTATATTATTATTTAATAATTTAGAGTTATATTATTAAATTAAGGTAAAAATAGTCGAATATAATAATAAGATTATAATATTGAAACTTTATATTATTACTTTCCTCTCCTAGAGAAGAACGATTATTGAGCCTTCGGCTCCTTATTTATAAGCTTAGAACGGCGGCGCCGAACGTTCGGAGGGTATAATTAAAGAGAAGGCGGTAACGATAATAGACGGTACTTATTTACCTTAAGAATTTTGGAGAAAGATTATAATAGCAGTAGCCTACTTTATAAATAGAACCCTACGAAGGGAATTCAATTAGAAATCCTTAGAAGAACATTTAACGGCGTATATAATAAATTGAGACGGCGGGTAATAATAAATAATATTTAGATTAGCCTACTTAAAGGTATATAGGTATAAAGTTTTTATATTTATAATCAATATATTATATAATTAAAAGAGGACTTAAAAGCTAAAATAATACATTTAAATTAAATATTTAGTAGGCTATTAATTAATTAATATCTACCGTATTTAGAATTTATATACTAATAGGGTAATTACTATACGAAACGTCGTATTTAACGAAGATAAGGTTTTTATAAATAATATTTAAACCCTCTATAATACTTTTAATATATCCTTCGAAGAATTAATTATATAATTAAATAATTTCTATTAATTAAATATTAATATTTCCGAACCTCTCTTTATTAAGTAAACGGAAGACGAAGACGACGAGGACAAAGGTTTTGTAGTCGAATTTATATTAATTATTATCGACGCTATTAACCTATTTTTAACCGATCCAATCGAGTTTATATTTATTTAAGAGTAAAAGGAGGTATTAAAGTCGTATAATAGTTAATAGGATACAATATTAAATAAGGAGGAGGAGGTTAGAATTATATATTTATCTCTTCTAAAAAGTTTAATATTATTTTTTATTAGCGGGTTAAATACTTCCTAACTATAAGAGAATTAGCCGATTTACAACTAGTATTTTAGATAGGTAGGAAGTTTCTTAATTATACCTTCCCGTTTTAATATAATTATTTTTAAAGGTAACCCTATTTCGAAAAGAAGGTTAGACCGGTTGCGTCTTATAAAACTTGGGGTAGAAATATTAGAGGAGGAGTTCTCGCTAGACTTGAAATTAACCTATAATAAAATTAATTATTTTAATACAATATACATATTAATTATATTTTAATAACGAAACTTTCCTCCTCCCCCTAAATTGTATAAAGAATTGTATTATTATCCTTTCTATTAATTTAGGGAATTTTTTCACGTTTTTCCTTAGTAAAGGACCACGGGGTCATTAAGGGAGCAGGGTAGTTCATTACAAGTAGGAGCAAATCAGCTGCTCAGTTAGGTAATATTAGTCATAGGTGCGAACCTTAAAGATAAAAAGAGAAAGAATCTCCTTCGAAATTTGAAAAGAGAGATAGGCAACTTAAACTAGACAATACTCCTTCTTAGAAGAATACATTCGAATTCTAATCCTAGATTCGTTTTCCCGTATTAAGTTTATTCTTCCTTTGCTTCGTGATCCCCTCTTGAGAAGATTAACGTTTAGATTTACTCCCTCAACTTCTTTCGGAAGATCCGTTGGAGTATAATACTTTAGTATTAGCTCTAATCTCCTCTAGGCGGTCGATAATTGGTATGTGAAGATCTCTTCGTCTTTATTTTACGGATAGGATCTATTTTACGGTAGATCTGCTCTCCTCTTTAAGGTATTAATTCTTATAATCTTTACGTCAGTTAAATTAGTTTTTCTGTAGTAGGGAGCTGGTCTCTCTTCCTATATAGTGTTTTCCACTCCAGATCACTATATTATCTTTTATTAAATTAAGTAAGAATATATAATTGATTATAAAGAGAAGAAGTTATAAGCATAGGTCGATAAGAGCGAATAGAGGATTAATAATAAAGTCCCCTTCGATTCTATATAGGTATATACGTATAAATTTAATACGGAAGGATTCTTCTTAAAGTATAAAGTTTATTTAATAGTACGAAGAGATTAGTAAGAATATAATAGCGTGCGCGATACGTACGTAATTACCTTCGCAATCCGTTCCTTACAAATTATAATAACTATTGCGGTTTACTTCGATTTCGAATTTAAATAGTATAATATTATTAATACTTTTATTAATATATACTTTAATAAATTTATTTATATATAGGCGCCCTAGGGATATAAACGGAAAGGAAAGATATTAAAATTATTAAAAGCTTTTTACAGTTTACGTAAATCCCCCTTATTATAGTAGAAGGAACTTACTAAAACCCTTTTAAAAGTTAGCCTCTTAACTATTCTTATAGAGCCGTATATTTATATTTACCGTAGCGTAGTAGTTTTCTTCTACGTTAATAATATTATTATTGCTTATAAGGGAGAATACTTTAATTTAATTAATTGGGTAGTCGTTATACTTAAAGACTACTATTAATTTATAGGCGGTTATAACCTTTAATAATTCTTTAGTATCGAAATCCTTCAAAATAGGTTAAAATAATTAATTTAATTATTTTAACGATAATATATTTTAAAAATTACGGAGAACTTCGTATGGAATAGGAGAATTCCTAGCACCCCTATAATATAAGAAGAATTAATACCTTCTATAGAAATAGCCCCCTAATATTAAATTAAGCGGTATTAGAGGGCTATTAGCGAACTTTTTTATTTAATAATTATTACCCGGTTAGATTTATTATTTATAATTTCTCAATTAATTCGTTTCTTTACTAACCCTAATCCCTATTACTATTATACTACTAATTAATTTAAAGCCTTTATTAGAAGTACCGTAAATTATATATTATAATTAGGGGGTAAATATAATTTCAACGTACTAATAGATTCGTCCTTCGCCGATAATATATTTAATTATAAGAATTTTTAAGGGTTTACAATATAATTATTTAGAAGTACAATAAATTAGCGAACTAATAAATAAAATACGGTTACGACTTCTACTACCGAAGTAGAATTACTATTCTTTTTTTAAAGAATAAAAGAAAATATATAAGTAAAGCACTTCCTCCAAATTCTTACAGTAAAGTTTAAACTTAATATTATCCCCTTAGGATACAATAATAAATAAACGATCCACTTTATTACGAAGGAAAATATTAAATTCTAAACTAAACTTAAATATATTAACATTTATAATTACTAATTTAAGGAGGGGTAGTAGCAGGGTTTCTTCGAAATTTATTACGTACCTACTAAAGAAATAATCGCCGACGGTTTAACGAAAGTACTACTAGCTAATAAATATAGGGAATTTATAAGCCAATTGAATTTTCAAAATATTAAGGGAGTAAGGGAGGAGTTAAATAAGCCGTTACCCAAAATAAAAGCGAACTATTTAATCGTAAGGATTTACAAAGAGGATTAAGAGGAATAAACTCTATCGAATAATAAAAAGGGAGGAAACGGTAATTATAAGTATAAATTGCCTACTTATACAATACAGTAGAAATAATTTCTATAAAATAAAAGGGTCCTATATAGTACGCGATCTATATAAGGAGGAAAAAAGGAGCAAAAATATTAATCCTAGCAAGGTTCGAACCTACGACCTTTAAAGATAATTTATAAACTACTAATAATATTAATAAATATACTATAAAATATATTTAAATAATAAGAATAATTTAAAATTTAACCCCAACACTCTAACTACTAAACTATAAAACCCGGGTCGTTATTAAAAATTAGTACTATCGACCTTCCTTATAAAGGGGAATTAATAGCGGGTAACACCTTTAAAGGCGACCGTTAGGGGAGATACGAAAAAGGGATTAAAACTATAAATAGCTTTATATACCAGTTTTCTAGGCACCCTACCTAATATAGCTAGGGGGGTATATTAGAAATAAGGATGCATAAGGGTAGTACTTATATAATTTAGCGGGTCTAGTATATTGCATTAACTAGATTTTCTATGAGGGATTTCTAGGCATACAGAATTCAATATAATACACAGTCTTCTCCCTACTTCCAGAATACCCCTGCACGTGCTAATATTCTACAAAACCCTACCCGCACACACCCTCAATCTACATATACACACCGCCCCCCCACATGACAGCTGACATCGAAATATTGTCGTTTTGTATGGTAAAATCCAGTTTTCTCGTATTATATGCCATCCCTGTTCGATCTGACAAGTGCGCTGAGACCGCCAGAGTCGTGATACTTTCATAGTGTTGTGAATCTCCCCTCAAACCTCGATATCCACAGTCACACATAGGCAACATACGTAACGAATCTACTATCTTACTAAGAAAGAGTGTAAATCTGGAGTGCGACGTCGCGTTGCATCAAATACCTCGTAATCGCTAAGTCTGGGCGACCGCAGTAATCTAGAAATTTTTGCGAAATGTTACGTGCATTAGAAGTATGAAATTTAGCGGGTAAAACGGGGATTTTTCATGTAGGTGTTATGGGTGGAACCCGGGCTGTTAGGGTAAGGGTTATGTTAAGACCGGTGTGTGTATGTAGGTTGAGGGTGTGTGTGGGTAGGAATACTCAAAAATAAGGTAGCGCTGATATAAGAAGCCAACTTGAAGTCATGTTGTGTACCTAGATAGGTTCCATTGTTTCAAAACTGCAGAGGCCCGAGGATTTCCAAACCGCACGTCCAATCGAAATCGATGCAAGTGAGCCCCTCACACGAGAAGGAAGGAGGAGCATCACGGCGTCTAAATCGCCCTTTCCGCAGCAAGTTCACAACGAAAGGGTTGCAAGCATGAAGCACAGTGTCCATCCGCGCTTTCACTAGAGGTACCTTCCAGGTACAGCGCAGCTAATCGTGAAACTCTCGGTGGGACATCACAAACGGTAAACTGGAGGAAAAAACACCATCACTCATTCACTCATCAGTATCACCACCATTGTCGTCGCCACCCCCTTGAAATTGACCCAAACCGCGCATCATGAGGTGGGATCTAACGGCAACGAAGATTGAGAACAACAGGAACAGAATCTGATACTTTGATTTACCTAGGGAGTGTGTCCAATCTTCATCATGAACCCCCTGTATGGTGGTGATGCCGGGCAGAAAACAGCTGTGCTTGTGGCTCAACACACCGAGGCCCAGCCTGCAGGGCACAATCACCTCCATGTAACATGTATGTGCGGGAGCAGTCATGGCCGCCACGACGCCAGTGACATCGACCCTCTCACCCCAAGACGCTCGAAGATGACAGGCACCATAGCAGCAGAAGAATGCGCAGAGTTCTTCGGAAAGTGGTGGTATTTGGTTCATGTTGCCGGCCACTCGGTCATCGATCCTGTCTGTGAAAGCGTGATCCTACGAGAGATACGACTGCAAGACTAGAAGCCACAATTCAAAGTAATATTAAGTGTAAAGAGGAAAGGGGAAACTAAGGTACCTATCAAACGAAGGCATCGCGAACCCGATGGTATAAGTCGGTCCTGCCTCTCATTCCCGCCTTCCCAATCCGGAAGCTCTATCGATAAGCGATAAGATAAGACTTGCACCTTCCATCCGATGTGTTACGATCGTGCAATTGCCCAGTGGCCAGTCCTCCGGTAACCAGTCCAGCCATGCCATGACACTGTCCTCATGGTCGCTTTCCTTCGTGTTTCTTCCCCTCGTCTGCTTCCCTTCCCTCCGGCTCAGAGCCTCACCCCTCAATCAATCTTCTTCCCCTTCTCCTCATCTCCCTGCTCACCTCCTTTTCCTCGCCAAAATCCCCAAGGCCAGTTCGAGGATAACATCTTCATCCACCGCAGCACAACCGCTCGCTGGGTAAGAGCGGCCCAGATTGCGAACGTGAGGATAGTAGCCGGGATGGTAAATGCCCAGTACAGCGCAAAGTGCCTTGGCTGATCCCAGCCCACGGAGGGCATCGCGAAGAGCGCGGCGAAGAAGGTTCCGGGAAGGAAGAACATGGTCAGAATGGCGATACTCTTCATCGCTGAGCTATCTTCCCTCGCGGCCGCCGCAAGGTCACGGCTGGCAATGGCGGCTTCGATGTTGGTTTCTGAGTCTCGCTGGGAGAGGTAGACTGAGAGCTGCGGGAGGGGCGGGTGTTAGACCGGTAGTCAATATGAGTTTGGAGATGGCCTTTCTCTGTTGGACAAAGAAGTACCTTGGTACCTGTAGCTGGTACGGAGATATAGGAGTCATGAAGGGGATATAGGGAAGCTCACCTGTGACGCAAGATTCCGGGTTCGAAGCTCCTTGTCGCGTACGGCCTCTCTCATAACTTTAACCTCCTGCCGTAGGAACTGAATGGCCTCCAAGATGTTATCGGTGCTTTGGACAACCAGCTGGGTCTTGGCCGATGGTGAGATTTCTTCTGCCATGACCTCTAGATACTGCCACAAAGCCTCCATGCCGTTCAATGTGAATGTGGTAACAGCCTCGTAGGTCAGAGAAGACGCTATTAATCCATTTTGCTTCACAAACTTTTCTCGCTCAGTTGGCGTACCATTCGCCAGGTCGTATACATTATCGAAACGGCCATAGGAGGTTGTCGTCACCACTTCAGATAAACGCCTTTCAACGTAGTGAAGGTAGTCGCGGCAATATTGGAGTGCGTATACCGATAGAGCAAACGGTAGATACAAAGGGGAGCATGCATCTTCCTTCAAATCCTCCAGACAATCGAATAGGTCATCCACCTCAACTAATTGGGGTAGTTGATCGTCGTAAGCGTCCTTTAAGGCGACGCATCTCGAATCAAATGCAGGATTTTCTTCGTGCTGTCGAATTGACAACATAAACAGAGAATCGTAAACTTTGAGTCGTATTGTTGCTATACCGCCGTTCGCAATGCTGCTCGAGAACTCAAAGTAGCTATAGTAGTGCATGTGAAAGATTCGATTGAATAGAGGGTCTGGGTTCAAGGTCCTTATAAGGTCCCAGAAAACCGACTTGTTCGTGAAGAGATAATTGGAGCCTTTCGTAGCTACCACAACCAGTTTGGTCCCATGACAAGTACGCCTGTTTTCTCTTTGAACCTCGTTATTAGGCGTGTTGAAGACCCGGCCACCACGTTCAAGGAATTTAGCCAGAAGCAAATCATCCACGTATTGGGTGCGCGAATAGCCTACTCCTGACTCGCGCAAATCTGGCAGGACCTCGATAGTAGTCGCATTGTTGTACCGTCTGTCAGGTAGGAAGCCGAAGCGCCTGTTCTCTTTGCTTGCGAGAGTCCGTAGTCCATTCATCTCGACGGTGAGTTGGTATCTGTAAGGGAAAGATGGGAGACAAAAGATGCCTGAAAAGCATAAGTCAAAAAGGAAAGGAAACAGGATCCTGCCCCGTGGGTGTGTCCATCCATGTCCATCCCGGCCTAATGTATTTGGATTGAAGCAGCAGTCGCGGCCTATGCAGATGCCACGAAAGACAATATCCCTCGTGGCGAGGAAGTTTTTCCTCTCATCGGGCGCTGCCACTTCAGCTGTGATGGCATGCGACCCGCTGTCCAATAACACTGCCGTGCTGTACTTCGACTGGGCAATAGTTCTGCAGATCGTTCAGCCCCAGCCCCCTCCACAGTTGTTACCCTGGGCCTTCGAGCCAACCATAGCCACCGCCACATAGCCCTACGCAGAGCGGCCATTCCCCAAAAAATCATTGTGGCCATCGTGGCCGAAATGATGCCTTGCCAGGCGGAATCCATGATGAAGTGTCCAGGCAGGTTCCTGTCGAGAGATGCCATGGCAAATGCATCGGGCAGCTATCCGGGGAACCGCATCTCCCACGTTGATGCCCAACACCCGCCGCCGTACAAGATGCCAGACAGAAGCGGGATTGTAGCTCCAGCCTCGTGTGCACGCCAGATATTCTCGCTGTTCGAACGCTGTGGTGCTTGCTTCTGTAGCCATTTGCTTGTGTTCCAGGAAGGTCCTGGACCTGAAGATGCTCCCGGTAGAAAGGCCATGGTGAGAACCGCAATCGTTTCCATGGCTGAGCTGTCTTGGCGAGCTGCTTGGGCTATTTCATGAGCGGTTTCTGCTGCCGGTAGTATCATGACATTCGGAACTTGCACCTTGATGTTGGTACCCGGCCAGCCCGGCCTCTGGACAGCTGCTTCTGCTCCTCGCAGACAAAAATCCCCACGGTCCAATGACCGTCTCGTCACCCTCCTTCAAATTTCTCTCTCTCTGCATCTTGAAGGTAGAAAGAACGAGGCCACCGGGGGAAGGCACAGTTCAAGGCTGATTCAAGGAGGGGAACCACCTGCAGAACAGGCGAAAACTGTCAGGGAAGGGACCAGACACCCCGACGCACATACCCGCAGGTCCAATCGACAGCAACGTACCCCTCATTTTACGAGGAAAGGACGAGCATTGTGAGCGCTCCCTGGTATTGAGGTAGGCGCGGTACGTACTATGTGCACCTGTTTACACAGGGCACTGGCTACTTCCTGACTCAGCTGGAGTCGTTGATACGGTAGGCGTAAGCTTAGCCGGTCTGGTATCCTGTATTTAGTTAGATTCTAGCCTCCACACAGTAGGAGGAGGCTATTTTAATCCATTATACTATCTTTACTAATATCTTTATACCGTACCCATTATATTCTAGTGCCTATATATTATCGAATTGACGACTAGGATTATTAACGGCGATATTTGTATTAAGCTATTTGAACTACTAAATTTTACTACGCCGACTTTTAAATTAAATTCGTAAATTAATTAAATGTAAGTCTATTATTACCCTACCTTACTCTAAATTTAATCCGACGCTCTATTTATAAAGAGAATGTCTTTTCGCACCGTCATAAATGTCTTCCGGCACCGTAATTAAAAAAGGCTTTTAGAGGTAACTCAGCCAAATTAAGGCCGTAGTATATAAAAAGTACATCGGAATTTTTATTTATTTTTCTTGTATAATATGATGTGTTGGGCGTATTTAGGCGCCCTCTATAGCCCTTAGTATATAATAAAAGAAGAAAAAACTATTTATTTACTTTAAAATTAGAATATTTGAATTGAGTCTTTCCTTTAGATAAATATATTTATAGCAACTAGATTATAAAATAGAGTAGAAAATGATAAAAATTCTAATATTATTTTTATACTGATAACTTCTTGTTTGGTAAAGTTATATTTAGTGGTATTTTTGATAACGGTGCCGGAAGACATTTATAACGGTGCGAAAAGACATTTTCTTTATAAATGTAGAAGGTTAACCCTCTAAAACTTAACCTGTAAGATTTCGATTAATTTAGAAACTATAATATTAAATTTTATAAATTTATACCTATCCTAACTAAATTCTATAAATCCACGTTTATTATTAATAAATTTAACGTTAATAAAAATTTTATTATTAGCGGATTTAACGCCCTAATACCGGTTAATCCCTATTAATATACTTATTAATTACTACGTTTTCATCTAGTAGGCTACCTATATAGTACTAAAATTATAAAAGATAATTTCAATAAAGCCCGCTAATATTAGCTAGATTTCGACTTTAAAATCCTTATAGACAACTCCCTAAAGGAGGAATTTTATTTAAGTAATTAAGCGATTAAAAAATAATTATTTATAATTTTCCTCGCTTAGTAGCGGAATTTACTTAACGCCCTTAAAAATTAAATTTCTATAAATTAGACTTTTATAAATTAGATTTCTATTAGAGAGACCGCTAGTACTACTATTACCCCGCCCCCGTAATTTACTAGGGAAATCCTGTTAATTATACCCCTGGGCGAACCCCTTTAATTAAATCGATTTTTATTATTAAAATTGAACTAACTTCTATTAACGAATTAACTTTCGACTTCTTTAAATTGGTATTAACTTTTAAATCGACTAATATAATTAATTAATTTATTAGAATCCTTTATTTTAAAACTTTCTTAACCCGTTTCCCGTATTTATAAATTATTAAGCCCGGACGAATTTACAAATTTACCAATTCGGTTAACTAATAAACCTTTGCCTAATATCCCCGAATAAGCTAATAAGGAATTTATAACGCGAAAATCTATACTTAAAAATTAGGTATTATATATCTTTAAATTTAAGAATAATTAAATCGGACTTAGAGTAATTAATATTAAAAATTAAATAAAGCTCCGCCTATTCTAAAATTAATCCTTCGCAAATTATAATTAAATTTAGAATTTTAATTTTATATTTAATAATAATATTAAATTTAACGGTAATACTAAATTTAATATTAATACTCCTTAAAGATTAATAGAACGAAATTTAGTATAGGGCCGTTAATTCTTCTACCGATTTTAAAACTTTTAGAATAAAATTCTTAAACTGGATTTAATTCTAAATTCCGACTTAATTTTAGGACTAGACTTAGAATTAATAAGATAGGCATTAACTTCTATAAATTTACCATTAATTTCGGCAAATTAATATTAATTAATAATAGTTCTAAAAAATTTCTTTATATTTTCCCTAATATAAAATTAATAGAATTTAATTTAAGATTAATAAAATTAAATTAAGTTTTTTTAATTTACTATTAACGAAGAAGAAGAATTAGAGGTAGCTAGAAGATTAATGCCTAATCCGCCTAAATTACTAGGTTTAACTACTTTAAATTAAAATAATTTAAATACTATACTAATTAACGAAAAGTAGGCCAATTTATTAGCCGCCGCTTTCGAAAGAATAAAAGTAGCTTCTAATTAAAATATAGTAAATTTAATCGTTTAAACCTTCGTTAAATATAGGACGGATCCCCCTCTTGCACTAGCGTAATTAGCGGCTAATTCGTTATTTATATTATTACAAATATTTGATATTAAATATTTCGACCCCTCTTTTAACGATTTATTTAAAATAAGCGTTATAACCGACGGAAGGGATATTAAATATTACGACGTCTATATATTTTATAACAAATTCCTTACCTTTAAAAGGATGTATAGCGAAAGGGAAATTTAAAAAGTCTAGACTTAATATTTATAAAACCTAACGTTAATTTAGTATTTTTATATCCTTTTTAACGATAACCGAAAGTTCTTATTAATAGGACGGATTAAAATTATTTGTAATAAATTAAAAAAACGCTTCAAAATCGATTATTTAAACGCTATAAATTATTTTCGTAAATCTAAATTTACCCTATATAATATAGTAAATAGGAAGGATATTACTTTATGAGAAAGTCTTTTCGGACTGTACAAAAAGTCTTCTTACACTGTTAATAAAAAGGCATATTTGTATAACTCTGCCAATTTAAAGTAAGAGGTATAGGAGTGGGGTTGGAATTTTTGGTATTTTTTACTCTATAAGACAGCATTTACAAGGATTTTTTATCTAGCCTCTAGCGTCTTTCTAAAACGAAATATTAAAAAGGAAAATATTTTATTCAAGAGAAACTCTATCTGTACGTGGTGAAAACTCTATCTGTACGTGGTTCCACTTTTTTTTCCCATACATATCCCTAACCCTCGCGCGGCTATAGGTGTTACATATATTCTTTCGAAAATTTCGCCTAGAAATCTGAGTATTACCATTCTTTTATGCGTGATATCAGACCGCAGTGCCCAGCCCAGATGTACACCCCCATATCGCACTTTATAGGGTATTTTACAGTATACTTTATAGGGTAGTTAACGGTACGGTCGTATATCGTACGGTCGTACATCGTTTAATTGAGCGATTAATTAATTGTATTCAATCTATATTAATTTATATAATAATAATCTATTAGAAATCTATTGTATAATCGCTTAGTCTCTTACTAGAAGGTTCCTAAAGTTATTATTGTATACTAGCGATACGTATGCTACGCTATGTGCCTTGCGTGTTAGTAGGAGTGTTAGCGGCCGTACTTCCTCCTTTTATTCCTCTTCCCCTTATTCCTCCTCCTCTTTTACCCCTGGTAGTATTACTACCCCTCTCTCCTCCTCCTCTTCTACCTCTTTGTATACTACTACGAAGGCGGCCTCGTTTAATTTATATAGCGGTTGGGCGGTCGGTTCTATCCTTTGCTTTAAAGTTAACGCCCTCCTAATTAAATATATTTCGTTGGATAGAGGGGGCGATTTGTATCGAGATTGTAGGGTTTTGGCCTGCCCTGGGCTGTTGGCCGCGGGTAGGTTAAAGGCGAAGCCTTCCTCGAAGTCGTAATAATTGAATTAGCGTAATTAAGGGAGGGGGAGTTTAAATATTAATTAGCGTAGTTAACCGGAGAGCGTAAGGATTAATAGTAAATGGCGTAGCGTTTCGAAGGCGGTTACGAAGGCTCTCTATACAGTCAAAGTCGTAATATTTGAAATATTCATCCTCGTTAGTAAAATTTCTAATAAGCTATTAGTGGGGGTGAAAGTCCTATTTGGTTAACTTTAATAATTTGGGCCGGGTAATAAGGCTAGGGTATAATATATATGAGTATAGCAAACTAAATTACTTATTAAATTTGCCTGTATAGGGCTTTAGTTTATTAGGGTCTGGATTTATAACCGTTACTATAATATTTAGAGTAATATAGTATTATCTAATAATCAATTCGAGCGCCCGCGAGTATACTTAGTGCGGGGCCTCCCCTAATTACCTTATATTGAGGTATTAGTATTATATAAGTTTTAACTCTTTTTCGTTATACTTATCGATTCGGCGCTTTATTATATCGAGGAGGCGGAAGCTCTATGTAATTGCTCTTATAATTGGGCTATTGCTTATTATAATATAATAATTAGTATGTTGTATAATGTAGGGGAAGTAATATAGCTGAAAGTATTGGGTAGGGGAGGGGAGTAGGGGAGGGTATAGGAGTGGAGAGTTGGGGGATACGATTATTACCGTTAATAATAAAATTCTTTAAATTTCGGTTGGTTAATTCAATTAGCGATGTAGTACGATAGTTAAAGTTAAGCTTTTCGTTAATATAGTAGGTAGCCTACTCTTCTTTAATGGCGATATATATATCGTTTAAATACGTGATAATTGCGGTCTATTGCCTAAAGAAGCTTTTAAGCCTCTTTTATACAGTATTAAAAGTTTTAATAATATAAATATAGTATATATATTTTTAGAGATTATAAAGATTAGACCGTAAGTACTCTATAGTATTAAGTAGAGTACTTAATTGAGTAATACTATTTGCTAGTTTATTTATACGTATAATAATACGTTGATCCTCTTTATTAAGCTCGTTTAAAGTTGTTATATTATTGGGTAGATGAGTTGGCTGGGTTGATTGGGCTGCTGGCCGTACTAATACCGATATTTCTTATTGGAATTGTGCTTATATTATAGCGGTATAAATATTTGTAACTTAGGTAGCGATTTGTTTATCCTATTTGCGTTTGATGTTTAATATTACGTTTTTATTGATATAAAAGATATAAAGTTAGGAATTAGCGTTTGGATAGACTCGTTTAATAATTGTCTTTATTGTTGGATTGTAATTTGTAATAGTTATTTTCGGCTTATTAGCACCGATAGTTTGACAACGAATATCGATTTAATTTATTAGCTAATTAAACCTTTTTTATTTCTTATTATGAACGAATTTAAAACTATAGTTAAAAGTATACCTAATACTAGTTATACCGATAATCTAAAAGAAGGCGAGGCCTTTATTATTGGTTTTATACGTATTATTATATAATTGAACAGTAGAATATTAACGCTAGAGTTCTTTACCCTATAGATTATTCTAAAAAAGAATAATCGGTTTATTCTCTTAAAATTTCTCTTCCTAATTAATTTTAAAGTAGACCCCCTTTTCTATAAATAATTTTATTGTAAGTTGGAAGGGGTTATAACTTATATTAACTTACTTTTTGAAGGTATATCGAAGGTTCTTTAGCTATTTAATTGTAAAATAAAGTTTTGGGAACTATTAGCGTAACAATTCTACGATCTAGCGGTTCCTAGTATTAGGGCGGTTCAAATACTATACGACGAAAGTTTTATACTTAATTTTGAAAATATTATAGATCTATAACGTTTTAGTAGGAGGATAGGTATAGAAATTATAGCCTTCTTTAATTTTAAAGGTCTATTATCGTAAATTAGTCTTTCGTACGTAAGCGGTCCTTCTTTAAAGGTAACTCCTTTTACTTATTGATATATTGCGATTATATATATTAAATTTACAGATTAGCCTAGTTGAATAGATAAAATTAACTCTGGTATAATTAAAGTCTGGAATTTTATTAGTATTATAATGCTTAATAGGTTAGTATCCTATTTCTTTACCCTATTATTTGACTATTACGGTAAATTTATCGAGGGTATTATATATAGTGGTAAAAATAGAGTATTGTTCGTCGTATATACTATCGCCATTTGGATCGCCGCCGTCGTCTCTATTATAGGTATTTTTATAGGTATTTGGTTTATAGGTATTTAGCTAGGTAGAAGTAAGTTCGGTTACTAAGGGATTAAGATCGATCTCTATAGGCTGGGTAGAGGTAGGCTTAATTAGGGTATCGCTAGCGAGGAGGGCGGGGTCGATAAAACTATCGGAAATCGTGGTCGTAGTACTACGGTCGTACGTAGCCGTCGGTTGGGTCGCTATATTAGCTATTTACGTTACGATTAATTAGGGAAATGTACGGAAAAAATAACAAATTATTTCTTACCGTTAACAAATGTTAACGCTTTATTTATTTAGGGATATTTCGTAATGTGCGATATAGTAAATTGATTTCGTAGATAGGGGGTGATAATGTGAGAGGTTTGGTGGAGGATGCGATACGACGATATGTATTAGAAAATCGCTAAGTTTGGTCTGGATTATTGGGTTGGGCAGTGTAATACGAAAAGTGGCCTGTGTAGGGGTCAAAATGTGTAATGGGCTGTAATTTGGGGGTTTGGCGGGCGTGGTACGAGAGGAATTGGGCGGGGCGGGGGAGGGGACGGCAGGGTTAGGGATATGTATGGGAAAAAAAAGTGGAACTACGTATAGATAGAGTTTTTACTACGTATAGATAGAGTTTCTCTTATTCAAATCTTTACCCTTTAGTCTTAACTCTCTGCCGAGTAACGTTGTGATGTAGTCCTAGGCGCTATATTATAGAGAAAAAAATAAGAAAAATTCCAATACTACTTTTACTTACGTAAGCCTTCACTTGGATAAGTTACACCTAGTTTTATTTTTTTACTACAGTACAAAAAGACTTTCTCTACAGTCCGAAAAGACTTTCTCTACTTTATTTATTTAAATAATTATTAAAAACGCTAAAATTTGCAATTTCCTAGAGTACGCCTAAATAATTACCGTTTTTAAGGTTTTTAACGGCGAAATCTAGTCTAAATTAGATAAATTAAAGGTAAATATAACGTTAAGCACTTTCTTCGAAAATATTTAAAATAAAGAGAGCGTTTTAAAGTATAGAATTTAATATTAGAAACTAGCCTCTATTTTATTAAAGATCTAACCTTAACGTTAGAATAACTATATAAATTAACGAGGTAGCTTTAATAAATAAAATTCTAATAATTAGAATTATAATTATATTAATCCGATTTATAATTAAGCTGGGTATTCTAATTAAATTAATTAGTTTTAATATTTAAATTAAATTTAAATCTAAATTGTAAATAGGCCTATATATACCCTATATAGTAATTCTAATATAACGTCGTATAGCAATTCTAATTCGACTTTGTATAATAACCTTAATTCGATTTTGTACGGTAATTCTAACTTAGTTAATCGATTGCGGTAATTCTTAATTCTTAAAAATCGCCGATTACCGGCCCCCCTTAGTAGAAGTAGAAGATATTACGCCGACGTTAAGTAGGCGATTAATAAAATAGTTTTTACGTTTAAATCTTATTAAACCTATATTAAAAATATAGAGGAAATAGAGGAATACGTAATTAATAGAATTAACGATAGGGATATAAATTATATTAACGATAACTACATTTATAACAAAGTCGATAAAGGGTAAGATATTTACTATTTCGTAACGATAAAAAGCGTTCTAATTATTTATTAATATTATTATTACCCTTAAAGTTTCTTTAATGGAAATAAGTTCTATTAATATACCGCTGCCCGATATAGAAAAATTAGGTTTACAATTAGACTTTTCGAAGTAATATACGTTAATAATAGGATAGTAATTAGTATGGTTATTAATCCCCTTTAATAGTAAGCTTAGCCGGAAAACGGTAGGCGCCCTCGATAATAGAAATAATATTAGAGAGTACGTTAAAATAATTATTACTACCCGTTAAGAAATTAATAATTAACGTAAGGCCCGATATTAATATAAATTTCGACTTCTAAACCTAAATTTATTTACGATTTTAGATTATATTTAATCCTAGCGACTATTTTATTAAATATAATATATACGCGGATATAAGCTATTTAAAATCCTTCGCTAATAGACAATAAATTAACGAATTTTATTCCAACTTATTTATTAAAAAAAAATTAACCCCTTGATAGGGTAGCCTAGGTGCTTCCAAATACCACGATGCAATATGTGCAAATCGTAGTATTGAGAAGTAAGAAAAGAAGATGTTTTAGGAAGAAAGGCGCAGCCGAAGGCTAGCCTTCGAAGGAATCCCTTTATAGGAATTCCTTATCTTATCGCGAGGGCCCGCTTTATACGGAGCCTTGCGATTAGCGCGACCTAGGACTTGCCGAGCCTAGAGGGCACGGTAGTGCCGGTTACCTAGTAGGTAAGGTAGGCAATTATATCTGCTATACCCTATTTATTTAATTAATTAATTAAATTAATTATATATATAATACAATCTTCCCGCATTAAGTCCCAGCGCTACAAAGGGAATACTATTATCTTCAATAGGAATAGCCTCATTTTCGTCTTTATAACCTCCTACGATCCTTTTTATCTATAAAGTGGACTTTGCGCTAATTATTAATACGAATATAAAATGTACCCTCCTTATATTCGTCCGGCCGGTACTTTTAATAGTCTTCTAATACTTCCTTTAAATTCTTTAACTCTTCTATATCTTTCTACTCGTTATCCTTATATTTATAACCTTTCTATTTAATATAGTATTAAAAGTTGCCGTTAACTTATTTGTAAGCGGTAATCTTATTTACTTTGTACCGCGGGCTATTTTTAAAGTCGCTCTAGGAGTCTTCTACTAGTTTAGGAGGCGGGATCGTACGTTTAAATAAATCTTCGTCGTTTAGTACTGTAAATAGATAGGCGATAAAAATTATAGGATAGATTTTCATCTTTAAAAGAAGGTCGAATTTATACGCTAACCGACCAACCTTCTAAAGGATAGTAAAAGGACCCGAACGCTATTATAAAGTCTTTTATAAAGGGCGACTTAGTAAATAATAATTATAATATAATTTTAAGAATATTTTATCGCCAATCTTAAATTTAATTTACTTATAAGTAGAATTATATTATATTTTTACGTTAGTAATAGCAAATATTATTATTAATTATATTTTTTAACGAATATAGTCTCTAATTACGGGGTTATTTTCGAAGGAATAAGTAAGATTGGTAAAGCCGGTTATAATATCGAAGGGACCGATAAATTTATAATTAAATAGATATTTATAAGGGGACGCCTTAAGGCTTTTAATAAAAGTACTATTCAAATTCTATTATAAAAATAGGATTATTAAATTAATTATAACCTAAATTATAGGTAAAGGTATAAAAGTAGATAGCGATTTCAATAATTTAATTCTTCTTTTCAATTACTCTATTACTAGGAGGGTAATATACAATAATTATAAATAATTTTATATTTATTATTTTCTATATTCCTTTTTAGAAGGCTAAAGTGAACTTCTTATTCCAATTAGAAATAATACTAATAAGGAATCCCTAATTAGTAAGGAATAATATCCGAATAGTAATAATAGTTTATTCTATTATAATATATATAGAATATTTAGGAATAAGGAGTAAACGTTTTAAAATTTTATTAGTAATAGGTATAAAGGAATTAAAGGTATTGTAGTTTAGTATTTACTATAGGGTATCTTTAGAGGATACCCTTAGTAATTTAACAATAAAGTCGATAGAAATGATTTTTATTAGTAAAGCTTCTTTAAGTTAAATTAGTTGGTAATTACCGATAAAGGTATTGTAGTCTATTTAATTGAATTAATAGGTAGGATAATATTTTAAATATTATTTAACTAAATATATTTTATTCGGAAAGGAGATTCTTTAAAGGTTGTATATTATACGGTTACGCCCGAAATAGTATTTATTATCGTAAGCTACTTCTAATATTTCTTTTATAAATTTATAAAGGATGTAAAGGTTTTTAATATTATTAGGTTATTAATTATAAATGAGGCTATTGCGTATAAAGAAAGGATAGCCGGCTTTAGAGAAAACGATATTATTATTTTCGGAGACTTTTTTATACTATTTTAAGTACTCTATAATTTTAGTGAATTTCTTATTAGAAATATATACGATTATATACATTTTATATAATTTTAAATCTATTTATATTTCGGAGAAAGTATATTAAATATTATTTAGGAAATAAATAGAGTCTTCTTAAATGTCGTCTAGTACGGATATTCCGTCCGGGTTACCGGCGTTTTTAATAGCTTTTAAGCGGTTAAATATATTAGGAACGAAATTAAATTTACTGGGGATATAGTATATTTTAAAGTTGTAATTAGGAAGGTAAATAGAGGCGTTAATTAGTTTCCTATTAGTATAATTGATAGAAGTAGTATATAGGGATATTTATTTAATAATTCCTTTAGTAGCCAAATAGTTAATTAACATAATAATTAGAAGGTTATATAAATATAATTGAGTACGAAATTTCTTTATTACTTAAATTAGGTAGGCGATTTTTATTTCCAATAGGCCGTATTTTATTTCGGCCTTTATAAGGGCTTTATTAAGGAATATAATAAGTAAAATTTAGGGGGAAGGAATAAGGGTACCCGGGATTTAGGTATATCTATCCTTTAAATAGAAAAATATTACGCCAAAGCTATATTTAAGGGAGCCGTCGACCTATAAGAAGATTTAGCGGTTAGGGTCGAAGTGGTATAAAATAGTAGGGTCCCAGTAAATAGTATTTTATAAGGCTTCAAAAACTATTTTTTCTATAGCCGTAAGAGTATAGAATATTTTTATATAATATACAGCTCTTTTAACTAATTTATTAACTTCGACTTTATTTAATTTCCATCCTTCGGCTAAGAGCGCAACCTTATAATTCTAAAGGGGTTTAATTAATTAAGCGTAATAGGGGATTAAATAGCGTAAGAATTTAATATTTTTAATATATTATTCGAATACCTTTAGGTTATTAGGAAAGGTAAATTTTTTAAAGGCCGCGATACGTTCTTTAGTAGTAGAGAGGCCGAAATTATTAATATAGAATCTTAAAAGTTCGATATTAGGGTAATTAAAATATAATTTCTTAAGGGATAGGACAATATTTTTAAAGACGAATAGGGAAAAAATCGTATCTAAATACTTAAAATAATTATTAATTAAATTAGAGGCAATAACGATATTATTAATATATACTTTATAATAGTTTTTATACTTATATAATAAAATGTCTATAAATTTTTAAACGTAGGTAGGAATATTTTTAAAACCTATTTAGACGACTATTAATTATTTAAAGCCGCAATAAATTATTAAGGTAAAGCAGTTTCAATACTAGAATTAAACGCCGAATTAGTAAAAGAAAGAGATTATATTAATAATTATAATAATAATTTTTCTTCGTATAAAGGCGATAATTTCGCTTTAGAAGGGGAGGGGGTAATTATTTAAAATTATTAAACTATTGAAAATTTATAAATTAATTACTAGTTTACCTTTTAAACTAGTTTTAATTATCCTCTATACAATAAATATTAGGTAGGCGAACAGCGTTATATACTTTATTTAATTTATTTTACCCTATTTATAAAATATATTAAAAATTTCATTAATTATAACTTAATCTTTTTTACTTACAGGATATATTCGGGCTACGACCCTATAGTTTTACTAATTATTTACTAACAATACTTTTATTATATTTTCTTTTAGTATATTTATTAATCCTCCTTCCTTCTATAATTTAGGGAAACACTTTATTAACTTTATTAATACCTTAAAAATTCGCTTACTTCTAGCGAATATATATACGCCTTCTTCGGTAATTAATTTAAATACTTTTTCATTTATATAAATACTAAAGGTAGAATATTTTTCCGGGAATTTAGGAAGAGGGGGTTCGGTTGTAAATAGCGGGGAGGAAATAATATCCTTAAGAGTGGCGGAGGTTTCGGTCGTTATATTAATTACTTTAGGAGGGAAGAAATTAATTAAATCGATATTAAAATTAATATTCGTTAGGACGGAGTAGGTATAGTAGATAGTTTCGATTATTTAATCGATTATTAGCGTTAAATTAACCTTTAAAGTATTTAATACTTATATAACTATAATTATTTCGTAAATTCTAATTTAAGAGGCGGTAAAATATCCGTCCGTATTATATTCCGTAATCTTACTAACCTTTTACTTTTAAGGAATAGTTAACTCTTTATTTATAATATTCTTTATTAATATAATACGGGGGGAAGATACGTTAATTACCGTACTAATAATTGCGGAATAAAATGAATCGAAAAAAAAGTTTCAATTTTTAAGGAGAGCGATATAATAAATTAGTACTATTCTTTTTCTCTTAACTATAAAATAACTTTCTTTTAAATAATAATTTTCTAGGTATAATAATTAAGTAATTTACGTACTTTAAAAAATATATTAAAATTATTTTAAAGGAAGTAAATTTCGGTTATTTTATAATTAATATAAGTTTATTATAAATAAAGGAAGGAATTGCCTAAAAATAGATTTAATTCTAAATTATTAATTACTCAGCCCGTTATAATTATTTTTAATAAAGTAAAGTTGCCCTTTAAATTATTACTAAGTAAATAGAAGGTAAAAATAACTTATTTAGTAGGCTTCGTAGTTTTACCGCCAATACTTTTAATTTTTATTATATAATTAATAAATATAGTATAATTTAGCATTTTTAAAAACTTACGGCCGATAATTATTTTTCTAGCCCTTAAGTCTATATAAATTTCGATAGGAATCGAATCTAATTTTAATATAATTATAATTCGAAGGTGGGTAAATTTAGATAGTAATCCCTTTTTAAATAATTTATCGACTTATAATTTTACATTTTATATTAGGGTATCTAACGTAGTAATTAAATAGACGGATTCTGCTGTAAACTAGGCGCCCGCAACGATTTCTCGTTTTTCGTAAGAATCGAAGTATTTAAATAGGCGATTTCGGGATAGGAAGATAATATTATAGTAAGCGTACTTTCTAAAAGTAATATCTAGTAGGGAGATAGCGAAGATTATATCCTTTATATATTTAAATTTTAAATTACAACCCTTTATATATCTTTATTTTACTTTTACTAAGTTAAATTCTTTTAAATATTTAGAATAAATTAATTCGCTATTATATACGTAGAAAACCGAATCGTCGGAATTCGAATTATAAGCCTTAAAATCGCTTATAAAATTGGCGAATTCTTCCCTAATATCTTTCTTTTTAGCGTAATAAGCTTAATCCTTAGTATTATAATTATAGCTACAATTGCGTTCGAAGCTATAATCGCAATTATTATTACGATAATAATTATAATTATTATTACAACTACAATTACAATCACTATTATAGCTACGAATATAATTACCGTCGTAACTACAAGTATAATTATTATTACGGCTATAATTACGCTTATTATAACTACGGTTACGACTATAATTATAATTATAATTACAATTATATCCGGCTACGAAATTAATATCGCGGGAATTATAATTATAGTAATCGCGGCTAAAATCTTCGTAATTACAATTATTATTACGGCGGCTAGTACTATTACTAGAAGAATATTAAATACGGGCGAGAGCTACGAAAACGGTTTTAATTTTTTCAATTTCTTAAAAATATTTTTCTATTTTATTAAAAAAGGGGGGAGGGCGGAATACCATTTTAATATTAATACTTATATTATCCTAAATTTATATTATAATATTATATTAATTATCGCCAGTCTTCAATAAAATACTTATAGCGCGTACAAAGCGAAATTATTTTAATATATAGTTAGTTATAATATTATTATCCTTATAAATATTATAAAGGTAGAATCGTCTTTTATTAAATTTACAAGTCGCTATAGCGGAATTAAGTATAAATTTTTTTACTAGAATAGTAATTAAATGAAATAAGGATTAACGAAGTTAATAACGCTTAATAAAAATAAATTAATTATATTACTATAAATAAACAGTATTTTATAATAATATAAACTATAAGCGGATTAATTACTTCTCCGCTTCGTAATAAATAATTTTATCTTCGAAAATTATATAAAAGCGGTCGGCGAATATAGTAGAATTAATATAAACGATATCTTTATTATCTTCGATTATACTTATATTAGTAAGGTTATTAGTAAACGGGTTAAAAGTATTAATATCCTTTCATTTAAATTTAAATTTATTATCGATATTATCTTTATTATTTTTATTATTATATTTAATATTACTAGTAGGGTAGTAATTAGGAAGAAGGGAGGTACAATAGTTGGGAACGTACACGTAAAAATAATCGAAGTTAAAATTATCACCTTCGTCCTTATTATTTTTATTATTATTATTATTATTATTAAAATTATTTACAATAATAGGGTAAATATTAGGAGGAATAGGGGGTAGAACGCCTTTAGCCTTATTAAAAGAGGTATAAGCTTTAGGGGGTCTAGCCTTATTAGTAGTATATTCAGTGATAGCGTAATTCTTAGCAACCTTACTAGCCTAGATACTTTTTACTACGAAAATACATATTTCCTCGAAATATTTATTATAATTATTAACCTATTCTTTCAATAATTTACAAAGGTTAGTATCGCGGTCTTTAATACTAATAATAAATTTTATAAAGTTTTTTTCGTTTAGTTCGGCCTTAATTATACTAGTAATACGCGGGTTTAAATAAAGATTAAGGATAGGGTATATACGAATTTTAGGAAGTAAGTTACTTTATTTATAGGGGACGGCTATAAAGTTAGGAACCTTTTAGCAATTATAAAAATAGAATAATATTTTTATTTCTTCGAACTCGTCTATATCCTCAATTAAAAACTTATAATATAAAATATATTTATATTAAAATAGTCCTATAATAGAAACGGCTAAATTAGGATTAATTAAATAAAAATTTTTATATCCCTTATAAGTAGAATAATAAATAACTATAATGTTAAATCTATTAAACTAGGCGTTAGGAAAGCGGCTAAGTATATTTATAATTAATTACTTACTTTTATTATAGGTTTAAATTATTTTAACCGGATTAGAGAAGGCGTTTATAATTTTTTAATAATTAATATACATATTAACTTTTAAATTACCGATTTTAAAGGCGAAGTTATTAATATAAATATTTTTTACTTTAGCGGCGGCTAAATTCACTTTAAATTATTCGTAAATTTTATCCTTAAATTATTTTATATTATTATTAATTCCCTTAATTATATCGTTTATAGTAGTAAGCCGTTTCCAAATTTTTTTATTAGAAATATACTTAAGGCCTTTATTATTATTATTATAATTAGATTTATTATTTCGGCCGAATATAATTATATTACGGTCGTCGTAGGGGGAAACGTACTTTAGAGGGGAAGTTTTAGGAAACGCGAATATTTTGGGTAAATTAAAGACTACAAATAATTAACGTAACTTCGAAAAGGAAAGCGTATTAATTATAAATAATATAATATTATTAATTAGGCCTAACTTAGGCTATTAATTACTTATTAAACGTTAAATAATATTATATTTTTAAAGGAATATAAATTAACTATTTAAATATTTTATATTATAAATAGAAGGGACCGACGCTTTACGGGGCGAATAATGTATAATCGTAGGATTAGGGTCTTTATTGGCTATAATACTTAATTGAAATAGATAATTAAAAAGGAGTATTACTATAAGTTTATTTATTTATAATTACGGTATTTAAAGTATAGAAAATAGGGTAATAGTAGAGGAAATAAATAGGAAAATTATTATTTATTAATACTATCTTTCGACGAACGATTAATAATTATAGTAAAGGAGGGGGGGGTAATAACTATTTTATAATAAGCAGTCGTAGTACTACCCTTCGCGTTGAAGATTCGAGAATATTCGGATTGGAATAGTATAAATATTTTTATATATTCGTTCAATACGAGCCGACGCGAGTACGATAGTATATTATAAGGAAGTGCGTAATAGGGATAAATTCTCGATACTATTTCGCGACGAATAATTTCGAATTTACTAGTTGGAGGTAAGTGTAATTATAGGGTCGATATCGTTGCGATATAGGATTTGACGATTAAAGAGGTAAGTTCGCGTTAACGAATTTACTGAATTAATTAACGATACTTAATTATTAAACCGGGGCGCAATTAAAAATAATTTAGTTATTACTCGTATAATTATAGTTACTATTTAATAGGGTAGCTTAAGTGCTTTTAAATACTACGATGTAATATATATAAATCGTAGTATTAAGAAGTAAGAAAAGAAGATATTTTAAGAAGAAAGGCGCAGCCGAAGGTTAGCCTTCGAAGGAATCCCTTTATAGGAATTCCTTATCTTATCGCGAGGGCCCGCTTTATACGGAGCCTTGCGATTAGCGCGACCTGGGACCTGCCGAGCCTAGAGGGCACGGTAGTGCCGGTTACCTGGCAGGTAGGGCAGGCAGTTACATCTGCTATGCCCTATCTATCTAATTAATTAATTGAGCTAATCATATATGTGATGCGATCTTCCCGCATCACCCCGCTATTTATATGAAGAATAAAGAATAATTATTATAAATTATAAAATTATATTATTTTACTTATATACTTCTAAGGCTAGGACTTCGACAACCTAAAATAACGAATAATAGTTCGAATCGAACGGGAAGTTTCCCTTATTAACGATTTAGCTACCCGCCTATTAATTAATATAAATATCCTAAGCCTTAAAAGAATCGATATTTTTATATTAAAACGTTACGCTTATATTAACTTTTATAAAATCGAAATTCTAATAGAAATAAAGGTAGGGAAAAGGTTTAACATTAATATCCGCGCTATAGAACCGATTCGACTTACTTTTAAATTTTTTACTACCTTAACTATTAATTATACTAAAATTAATAATATATAAAATCATATTTTTAAACTTATAAATTATGAAAATAATTTTGGTACTTATATTTTATTAATAATTAGATCGTTGAAAATTATTATAATCTATAATCTTTACCCCTACTGTATTAAAATCTACAATAATTAATAATTCGGCTATTTCATTTTTATTAATCCAGATTACTTTATAGTAGAAATTAATAAAAAAAATAGAATATAAGCTGTAACCTTTGTATACTACGTGCCTGAGAAGTACCTACTAGACTTAACTAAAATTATTAAACTATAAATCTATACGTATAAAATTAGAATCCGAATCTATAATTCAAACCTTAAAATTATAAAGGCAATATCCAAACTAATTAACGAATTTAAAAAATATTTTTAAAAATAAAGGTTTTATAAATATATTATAGGACGAATAAATATATATTAATTTTAAGCCCGATTAATATACAAGAATCCTAAAATATATTAGAATTTACTTATAAAGACTAATAGCGAAGGATATAATTGGGACCTAAATTAAATAATTATTTAAAAATAGAAAGATTAATAAAATAAAGTATTAAATACCATTTTTATTCCTAATATTCGTAGCGTAAAGAATAATACTAGACGGTATAAAAAAAGGCCGGATAGTCGTTAATATACGAAATTTCAATAAAAATATTATCCTTAACATTTACCCAATAAAGATTTAAAAAGAGATTATCAGTAATATCGCCGCTAAGAACGCGAACTTTATTACTATTATAAACGCTATTACCTTTTATTATTAATGGTAAATTTACCCCGAATTAAAATAGGCATTTATAATTACAACCTCCGAAGGGTAATTTATATTTAATTACGTATTAATAAACTATAGAAATTTAAACACTTACGTTTAGTAGTAAATAAATTTAATATTTTTAAATATTAAAGCTACGGAATTTTATTATAATAATATTATAGTTAATTTAGCGACTTTGGAATAATATATTAAAGATTTACATTAGGTATTTTAATATTTCCGCAAACGAAACGTATTTATTAGGCTATTAAAAACCTTTGTAGCCTTCCTTAACGTAGTAATCTTAAGTCGCTTCGTTAATAGCTTTGAAATATCGACGATTTAAAAAAGATTGGTAACGATATTTAAACTAATATTCCTAACTACTTTAATTTAATTAAATTATTTTATTAGCTTAGCGACTTACTTACATAAAAATATCCTATTATACAGCATCCTTATTAATTTATTTAAAAAGAGGAAAACTATAATATTATATTAATATAATTATAAAAACGTTAAATAAAAAACGTAAGCAAGGGTAATAACCCTAGCCCTACTAATAGAATAGGAATTAACGTCCTTTAACGCCGTTAAAAGAATATTAATTAAAAAAACGACCTTTTAAATTTTCGTTACTATAAAGCCCTTATTTATCGATTTTAATGTATTTAAATACAGTATTAATATTAAAATATACTACATTAAAAATAATAAAATTAATAAATTTCGAAATCCGGATTTAAACTTAATTACTACCTACCTACTATATAAATTAATATAAATTATTGTATTTATTTTTAAAATTTTAACGGTATCCGAAAAACGATATTAACCTATAGAAATAGAAGTCCTTAATTTAATTTAAGCGTTAATTAAATACTATAAATAAATTAACATAACCCAAATTCTACTAATAATTATATATACTAATTATAAGGCTATTATTAATCTAATCCGTTAAAGTATAAATATTATCAATTCTATATCGTTAAATATATTAAATAAAAAATTATTAAAAGTAATAGAATACGCTAGTACCTTTGAAAGTAATATTAACGTTATTATCACGGTGTAAAGGCACAAGGTAGATAAGAATATACGTAATTGCACGAAGGAATAAGAGGAAAGGTTCAAGGGTGCGATCCCAGACTGGTCTTTATAGAGGCCAGTCTAGGAGATTAGTTCTGCAGCAATCTTATAAGTACTATAGAATTGGCACAACCTATATAACGATAGCGATAATAAGGCTATCGTAGCCTTCTATAAAGGCCGTAATAGCCTTATACTATGTTCGGAGCTATAGCCTAATTCTTAGCTCCGATAGTTACTAACTATATACTTCTAAACTATTATAAAACTAACCCTATAATACTACCCCGGATTAAAACAAGTTGTATAATTAACTAATAATATATAAAACGATTGAAATACTTATTAATCGTTTAATCTACCCTATAAAAACCTTTATAGCCGCCGCTACTCTATATAGCGACCTCCTCAATTTTCTATACTTTATATCTCCTATTAGTACCGGCTAATCCGCTCCTACCTCCGTTAATAGTAGTTAGTCCGCTTTTAACTACCGGCTTATTATTATTTTACGCCGCTTTTCTATAATAATTTAATTTAGCGGCGCTAGTTCGTTTAAATAATTTTCGTAGAATTTCCGTACCGCTTCCAAATATATTACAACGTTAATCTATTTTTATTAATTTAGTACGTATAGTAGTACTTATAGGACGTAATATTCTTATCGTTTATTTTCTAAGTTCTATTTATAATTACCTATACTATTAAAATCCTATTTAATAAAATCTTTCCCGTTATTTGTCCGCTTTATAATCTTCTCTTAATTTACTTTTACGTCCCCTTTAATACGTCCTTCCTAAAGTTTTACTTTATTAATATAAAATATAGGATTATATTTTATATTAATTGGGAATTGAAGAGTAATTGTATAGCTATTAGCCTTTAGGACTTCGAATAGCCTTTCTTAGAGCGGAATTAATTTAATATATAGTCTTCCGATTTCGAAATTCTTTATATTCAATAAAATTTTATCCCTAACTTTATATTGCGGGGTATCCGATCTCCTCTTATTAACGTTATCCTCGTACTGCTTCTACGTTTCCTTTATTTTAATTATTATATAATCTAAAATTATTTTAAACCGGTTAATAATTTTAATAATTTTAAAATACTTATTTTATTAAATTTTTAATATTTTTAAGGGGTACGGCATAACGGGCTTAACCCCTATTCGGGGATAGAATTTATAATTAATAAAAAATAGTAAAATTCCTATTATCTCTAAAATTAAATTATTAGCGGTAAATTCCGCTATTAATAATTAATCGACTTAATTGTTTTATATTTAATTAATAAAAGTTCGTAAGTATCTTTCTATTTCTATATTAATATATTCCGTTTACCCGTTCGTAGTTAGGTAAAAAGTAGAAGAGAGCGTAAAATTAATTTCCAATTTCGTTAATAACGTTTTTTAAAATTACGAAATAAATTAAGAATTTCGATTAGATATAATAATATTAAGTAAGTTATAAATATTATAGATTTATTTTATAAAGCGGTCCGTTAATTCCTCCGCAGTCAACCCTACTATAGGGATGAAATACCGTATCTTTATTAACCTATTAATAATTATTATAATATATTGGAATACCTATTTATAGTATTCGTAGGGCGTTAACGGTATAATATAATCGATAGAAATATCCTTCTATAGAGCGAAAAATACTAGTAAAGGCTTTAAAAATCCGTATAGCGCATATTATAACGGCTTCGTCTTTATATATATTAAGTAGGTCTTATAATAGGTTTTTACTACGTTATATATCCCCGGTTAAAAGAAAAATTAAAGGAGAAGGCTATAAATCTTTTCCCTTCTTAAGTACCCTACTCTTAGCGTATTATAAATACGGCGGATTAATTAATAGTAGACTTTAATATTTTTGGGGTTAAGGAGAATCGAACCGTAGTAATAAATCCGGCCCTATATAGTACGGTATTTTACGAACGAAAGTTTTTTAAAGCTCCCTTTAACCTCCCTTAATTATACTTTCTTTATTAAGTCCGTTAAATAGGCGAATATATCTTAGAGAAGGGTTAATTTCTTATAAATTTCCGTTATTAAATCGTTTACCGACGTTTCGTCTATAATTTCTAAATTATAAAGGCAAATTATCCCGACGAAAACCTCCGGATCCCCCTTATCTTTTAAAACGTAGGAATTATTAATAAAAATATCCTTCTTTAATAAAATTTTATTCCTTATTAGGAAACGTTTATTACTTTCGTATTTTAGAATATCTTCCGGTTTACGGTTCAATATATTAAGGCGGACCTATAGCGAGCCCGGTCGGTATTAAATAATAAAATTAAAACGGGAAAAAAATTATAATTACCTTATATACTATAATATTAATTATTTACTAATTATAAACGATTTTAATCCTTTATAATCTATTAAGACTTCGAACGGCTATTATATTCCCTCTAATTCTAATTTCTACTCTTTTAATGCCTTAATAATAGCGAATAATTCTTTATTGTAAATATTATAATTATATTCCGCTAACGAATATTATTAATTAAAATAAATTATTAATTATAATACTCCGTCTTTATTATACTAAGAAAGAGTATTACTATAAACTTAATTTGAAGTATCCGTTTCTACGACTATTTATTTAAACTAATTATAAATACGTAATACTAGTCCGCTAATAAAAATTCGTTTAAATGCGTCGAAAAAGTATTAATACTAGTCTTCTTATTTCTAATTTTTAATAGTCTTTTTTATTAATTTATATAATAGTCCCGCTAGGATAGAAAAGTATTTAATAAACCGCCGATAGAAATTGGTAAATCCTAAGAAACGCTATAGTGCCTTTTTAATATTTAAAGCCTCTTACGAAATAATTATTATTACCTTTTCTAATTTTTTTTAATACTTTTAGGGGTAATAATAAGCTTTAAATATTTAATTTATTTTATATAGAAATCGTATTTATCGATATCGATTTGTAGGCCCGCGTCTATTATCTTCCGTAGGACCTTATTAATATATTCTACGTAGTTTTCTTCGTTCTCCGAATAGACAAAGATATTATTAAAGTAAGTAATAGCGTATATATTAAAAATATTATATAGGACGTCGTTAATATAATTCTAGAACGTCCCCGGTACCTTTTATAAATTAAATAAGTATATTAAAGATTCGAAAAGCTTAAAGCGGGTAATAAACGTAGTAAACTATTCGTAGCCCTCCTTTACCCGTATCCTATTAAATATATTAATAATATCGAATTTAATAAAGATCTTTACTTTATAAATAGCGTTAAGGGTTTTTTTAATTAATAGAATCGGATACTATATTTTTAAAGTAATGTTATTAATATTACGGTAGTTAATATAAATACGGACTCCCCCGCCCGGCTTCTATACTAATAGGATAGGTAAAGCGGTAGCGGATTAGGAAGAACGGATAAACTTCTTTTTAAAGTTTTTATTAATCTACTTTTTAATAATAGTAATTTCGATAAATAATATCGGTCTAAATTTAGCGTATAGTAGTTATTCTCTTAATCTAAATTCGATTTTATAATTGTATAAATAGTACGGGGGTATTTTATCGGCTTACGTAGGAAGAAAAGCGTTAATATATAATTGATAATAATTTATTAATATCCCTTTTATTTCTTCCCCAATCTTTTAAGGCCTATCTACTTTATCGAAGAATTTTTAAACGTTTTCCTCTATTACTTTTATTAAGTGAACGCAACGGATAATTTTTTTATAAAGCGGTACGTCCTTAGCCAAATCCCCTATTAAGGTAATAAATTTGGTAATTACTACCGCCTCCTTTTTTATCTTAGATCCGTACTTATTAGCTATATTATTAATAAAGGAGTAGAGGGAATATAGAAAATTATTTTTATACTTCTCCCTTCGCCCTTCGATAATATTTTCCGCGATTTCGTATATAAGGTCCATTTTCCAAAGCTTTAAAACGGTAATTAACCTCTCTAATTAAACGTAATTAATAACGTATAACTAGAATTGGTCTTTTTCGTAAATAAAATTGAAGGTAGCGGTGTTAAATTTCCTAATATTAATAAAGTTTATACCGTCCTTAATATACTCATTTATTAATTTAGGGAATTTTTTTACGTTTTTTTTTTAGCTGAGGACCACGGGGTCATTAAGGGAGTAGGGTAGTTCATTATAAGTAGGAGTAGATCAGCTGCTTAGTCAAATACTATTAATTATAGGTTTAAGCCTTAAAGATAAAAGGAATAGGAATCTCCTTCGAGATTTGGGAAGAGAGATAGGCAATTTAGACTAAATAATACTCCTTTTTGGAAAAATATATTCGAGTTCTGATCCTAAATTCGTTTTCCCGTACTAAGTTTATTCTTCCTTTACTTCGTAATCCCCTCTTAAGAAGATTAACGTTTAAATTTGCTCCTTCAACCTTTCTTAAGGATTCGTTAGAGTATAATATTTTAGTATTAGCTCTAATTTCCTTTAGGTAGTCGACGGTTAGTATATAAGGATTTCCTTGTCTTTATTTTACGGATAGGATTTATTTTACGGTAGATCTACTCTCTTCTTTAAAGTATTGATTTTTATAATCTTTATATTAATTAAATTAGTTTTTCTATAGTAGGGAATTAATCTTTCTTCCTATATAGTATTTTCTATTCTAAATTAAATAGTAATAAGGACGAAATAAGTTTTAAATTCCTAATTAAACTAATTAATACGAATTCGAGGAGTTTTCGGCCGAAATTTCTTATAGACGTTAAAACTATCCCCACTTCCCTCGGGATATTAATTCAAAAGCCGAAGGTTGAATAATAAGTAATTAATTACTTCCCTTAGTAAAGAAGTCTTTTATTCGATTTAATAGAGATTTTAATTCCGGATATATATAGATTTTAAATTCCTTATCCAATTTGCAACTTATTAATATCCTTCGACGAATATACTAGCCCCTTTCCCCTCTTTAATTAAATTATAATCGACGTAAAATACGAAGACGAATTATTTCGAAATATTAATTTAATAAAATAATAGATTAGAAATTAGAGAATTAGTAGTCTAGACTATATAATAGATTAGAAATTACGAATTAGTAATAAATAATAAATCCCCCCTTTATTACTTCCGCCTATATTCGGTATAAATATTTATAATTTATATACCGAATTCCTCTTTAGAATAATTACGACTTTTTTAAGGTATATTATATTAATATTTTAAATAGTTCTAATTAACCTTTTATAAATAGCTGGCTTCTTATTAGAAGTAAATATAGTTGGAAGGGTAGTATTTATTTCCTATTATAATAATAATTATTGTTAATTAAGCGAAATTATAACCGGACTTCCGAATTAATATAATATTTAATACTTTAATTACCCTAATCGAAATACAAATACTTTAATTTAAATAATATAAAGGTATTTGAAGGATGAAAAGTATTTCGATAAAGGATATTAAATCTACCTATTTTTAAATAACTATAATATAACCTTATATAATTACTAATATATTTCCCTTTCTACTATAATATTTTGATTTAAAGATCCCTATTTTATAATTAATTATTATTAAATATTATATTTAATATTTCTTCCTCCCCTTCCGCCCCCGGTATTTAGAAATCTACTATATTAGAAATCTTTAATTCTACCACTCTCCTTACTAGAAGTAATATTATAATTTACGTCCGTAATATTAGCCTTAAAAAGAAATTTAATAGTAAGAAAGTTATTAAATATTTCAAATTCTTCGAAGAAGAGGTTAGATATATTAATTTTAGTAATAATGAATTTAAAATTACTATTTAGATCAATTAGTATAAAAAATAGCCTAAGGACGTCGCTAAGGGAATTTTCTACTAATTTAAAATTAATATTAATATTTCTTAGGAGAATTATACTTTAGTTTTTAAAACCGCTTATAGAATTAAGGATTTTAAATAGACCGATAATACGTCTATTATTTTAAAGAAATTCTATATTAAGTATATCTTTTATAATAAAATAATGATTATTAACGCTATTTTTAATTATTCTACCCTTTTCGCTTATTAATCTTTTACTAATTGTAATAGTATTAAGGATTTAATTATTAAGAACTTCTATAAGAAATTGTATATTAATATTAAATATATAATTATTACTTTTATATACAAATTTAAGGAGGAAATTTATTAGATAGATTGGATTATTTTCGCTAGTAAATTTAACGATGTTATTATTAAATAGTTTAATAAAGTCAATACTTTTGAATCTTCGGCCTCTTCTAACTCTAATAAAGAGGAAATTATTATTAAAATATATAAGTCCTTTAGGAAGGTTGTTAAATTTGATAATAATATTTCCTCCGAGGATAATAATACTTTAATCGTTAAGAAAATTATTTAAATTATTACGAAGGAATTTACTAAGAAGTAATCTATTATTAATAGGGCTATAAATAAATTTGCCGATAACTTTAGGAAATTAGTAATCTAAATTATTTAGAACGTTCTTCCCCCTTCCTAAATACCCTTTCCTACCCTTTAATAACTTATTATCTTTTACCCTTTTTAAATTTAATACCTTTTTATCTAAATTAATATTATTTAAACTAATACTATACCTATTAATAATTTTAATCGAAGTAAAATTTAATACCCGTTATCCAGTAATTACTAATTTTCTAATAAATATTAGAAGGTTTATTATTAGTATAGAGGAGATCATTTTATATATAAGTATATTAAGAAGGATATAGATTTTATATACGGATATTATTCTTTCTAAAAGGTTTAAGTCTTTAGGGGCATACTATCTATCGTCTTCTTTAGCCTTAGTTATAATTACGAGAATTGTATAAATTAAGAATTATATTACGCTATATAAAGATAAGAGAAGGTCGGAAATTTATTAAAATTTTTAATCGTTTTAGAACCGAACTATCCTATTTATACTAACTTTAAAACTTAAGAACTTGAATATTATAAGGGTAGAAATTTTAATAAATTTAATTACGTTCTAAAATTTAATATCCTTTATTAAAGTATTAGAAGAAAGTAGGAAGAAATATAGAAATCGAAGGGAAAGAAAACGTTAATTTTAATTAATATTATTTAAATTAGGAAATATAATTATTTCTATAATCCGATACTAAAGGTTTAAAAATAGGTCGCCTCTATATATACTATCCTAATTAAAAATAAGGAACTCCCTAATCAATTTCCGAAAGTTATAGAATTAATTAATTTAAGAAATGAGGTTAAAATTAATATAATACCCTTAACTTCTATAATAGTCGTTACCTTTAAAAAAATTAAGAAGGTTCGGGTTTCCAAAAGTAATTCTTTTAATAATACCCCTATATTTTTATTTATCCCCCCTATTTTAATTACTAATATAATTAAAAAAAGAATTAAATATAATATTAATACTATAGAAGAAAAGTAACATACTTTTAAGTTTATTATTAAGATGGCTAAAAAAGTCTATTTCTCTAATTAATTTAGAAATCTTAAAGTCTATAATAATATTACGGATTTAAAGGAGCTTTACCCTATAGCTACGAAATTTATAAACGCCAAAATTTCAATTACTATCGAAAATATCGTTAAATATAGCTCCATTAATATTATAGCTATTTACCGCTAAATAAATCTATTCGCCGATACTATTTATAATAATAATTACGACTTACCTAAGCCTAAATTTAAATATAACGGCAATATTACCCATAATAATACCCTAAAGGCTAATAAATTCATCCCTATCGTCCTTAAAGGACTTATTGTACTTAAAGGACTTATTTAGGTTAATACTATAAATATTAGGCAGAAATTTATTCGTAGCTATATTTTAACTAATTTTATCGAATTAATAAAGGAAAACGTCTAAACTATTTATAATTAAGTTAATTAATTAATATTCGTTAACGTTCTTTTAAAATAATAAAAGATTAATAAGTTTAAGACTAAGCCAATTAGGAGGGTATTATTCCGTAATACTTTTATTAACGTCGTTAAATATATTAAAATATTTACCTTAATTTTAGGGAACGGGGTTACCCGATTTTTTATATTACTTATATTAATAATCTCCGTTAAAACGAAAGGAGGGGAGAAGATTACTACCTTACTTAATATAAGAACTAAATATAATACTATTTATAAGGGATTAGTAGATCGTTTCGGTTTAACGAATATCAATATTGAAATTATTAATATTAATAATAATAATAGTTAGAAGGGATTCCTTAATAAGATTTATAAAAAAGTTTATTTATTCGATAAAAGTAAGGAAGTCTATTTCTTTATTACCGAAAACTATTTATTTAATTATAAAATTATTTTAAATCTCCCCTTTTTTTAGGACGCTAATATTTATATAAAGTACAATAAAAATAAGAAGAATTATATTTCTATTTCTATTAATAGGATAGTAATCCGCGTAGTTTTAATTATCACCCCCGAAGTATATAAAAGCAATTAAAATTTTAAAGCCTAGAAATTAATTAGAATTGAATAATAGGTTTAATTCCCGAACGGTATTTATAACCTTTATATAATTCGGTAGAAATAACGCTGTAAATATTAATTCTTTAATAAGGATAAAATTACCGAATTAGATGGAATTTGAGGAAAATAATAAAAAGATTATTATATTTACGGATAAAATAGTAGAAAATTTAATAGAAATATTATTTAAAGAGAAGGAAAAGTATAAAGTATTATAAAAAGTTTAGGGGATTATTAGAAAAGGAGATACTAATTTTAAGGTTAGTTCGGATTTAAAGAATATTATTCGGCTATATTTAAGAGAATGTCTTTTCGCACCGTAATGAATGTCTTCCGGCACCGTAGCCCCACCCTTCCCGTGCGCCAAGGCACACTAATGCACCCCAAAAATT
>MU839117.1:0-380323 GCA_030685235.1 Copromyces sp. CBS 386.78 | reverse complement strand
ACTCAGAGTCTAAGTTCCTGCGACACGAGAACGCGGCTTTACGCGAAAAGGTTCACGACCTTCAGGAGGAGGTCCAGCTGGGCCTCGCCAAACTAGACGCTGCCATGGGACGCCGCGCGCGCGAAGAAAACGAGAACCTGGAAGCCGGCGACTCCCGTCCTGATCCCCGAGATCCGCACGACGACCGGAGTCCTTCCCCCGATCGCGGTCGCAGCCGCAGTCAGTCTCCCTCCTCCTCGAACGGTTATTGCAATTGCCCTAGGCTTTTGGCCGAATTGAACGAAGTTAAGGAAGAGTTGGATAATACTAAAGACTCTCTCATTATAGTAAGGGCTCAGGCCGAGGAGCTGGGCACCGAGGTGGCTATTAAAGAAGGCGAGATCATAGACCTGAACGCCGTAATCGCCCGCCTCACTAAGGAAAACCTGGACCTGCGCAAACAGAAAAAGAAGGTTACCATCGAGGCAGCCCCCAGGAACATCGGTCAGTACGACCACTAGCCCGAGACTACTAATGACGACTCAGATCGCGAAGGCATTCCAGCCTCCAACCTCTCGACTATAAGCACTAGTCGCCTGTCTGCTAAGGAAAAAGACCCGCCGTACTTCTATAACGAAAAGGATAAGGATACTATCTCCTTTAATATCTGGTATTGTCGTATCTAGAACAAGCTCAAACTTAATGCCGATCACTTCTATAACGACGAGGCTAAGAAGATATATATCGAAAACCGTACTGCTGGCAAGGCCGCCCGGGACCTGGAGCCGTACCTCGGCGAGGGACCTTACTATATTAAAACATCGCAACAGCTGCTGGATCATTTGAAGAACGAGTACTACGACTATAACCGTAAGGAAAAGGCGATCTTCGAGTTCAACGAGCTGGTCTTCAAGATGAACCAGGATTTCCAGGACTTCCGCAACTCCTTTATTCGCTTGGCTGGTGAGTGTAACCGCCCGGCTGACACTTGGAAATAAGAGTTTAACTGGAAATTCCCGACAGACATTCAGAATGCCTTGCTATTCGGTTACGGTAAGGATACGGTTAATTTCCCTACTTTCGTCCGCATGGCCAAGAAATGTGTAGAGAACAGCCAACGATTGTGGAAGAGTAAGCAGAAGGAGAAGGGTAAGGAAAATAACGGTAATAAAACTTCCTCTTTATCCTCGAACACCTCTGGCAAGGCTAAGGGTTCTTCTAATTCATCCTCATTTGTAGTTAAGGGCTCGGGTGGCGGTTTCCGTCGTCCTCCGGAGATATCTAAAGAGGAGATACGTAAATTGCTGGAAGAAGATAAGTGCTTCGTCTACAAATAGACTAGTTATCGCTTTAGGGACTGCCCCAATAAGCGCAGCAGCACGAACCGCATTAACGAGCTCGTGGAGCAGTTCGCCCGCAAGGCCGAAAAGGAGGATTCGGAAAAGTCTTCTAAGGCGAAAAACTAATTACCCTGGGTATTGTAGACTCCCTCCTAGGGATTGAGTTAATGAGCATCTGTCCTAGAAAGGACCTAAAAGAGATAATTGAAAAGATAGAGGTAGCAGAAACAAAGGTAGAGAGAGATTTCCTAAACGGTTACTTGGGCGGGGAAGCATTGCTTACCCCCTGTACTATAGTAAGCAATGGCAAATTATTATCTATAATTAATATACTTATTGATTCGGGAGCAAACGGAAACATCTTTATAAGTAAGACCTTCGCCGATAGACTTATCTAGAACCTTCGAATCGAGCAGCTCCGGGGATTTAAGCCACACGCGGTGGGGGGATACGACGGACAGTATAGCGAAACCATTTAGCTCTGCCTCCGTAGTACCCTTCAGGTTCAGAATCGCATCCTACCCGACGAAGTGATGATTGTCGTCAACTTAGGATACGATCTCATCCTAGGAAAATATTGGTTGCAACGACACCGAATACTGGTAGACGTAGCAAACCGGCGCCTGATCTTTCCCCAGACTAAGGAAGAGGAGCAAAGGGAGGAGCAGGAAGATAGAGCAGCTTTGGCAAAATAAAGAGCTGCGACTTTGAGACGGATCCAGCAAAGGATACAAGAATTGGAAACGACAACCGACGGAGCCTACCCCGAAGAGCCTAAGCCTACGACTACCCGACCTACAGAACTTTTCGAAGAATTAAAAGTCAGACCTATCAAGAAGGGGGAGATCGAGGAGTTGGTCAAAATAGAAAGGGAACTGTACGGCCTGTACGCTCCAATTAGTTACGATACAGGACCCGGCCTGCCTTCGAGACGAGAGTATATTGTAATACTGGACGCCGAGAGGGCTAACGACCTATATTAAGGGGAGGATGCTCGAAGCCGTTATCGACTGAAGAGGGATGGCGTAGGTTGGTATAAGCATTATAATAATTTAGCCGTCGTAGGTGCCGAGGCCTTCCTAAAGTTTTGCGAACGGGAATATATAGGTGTAATAAGTCTCTACGAATTGGACCGATTTATCGAAGATTAAAAACGGAAGGATTAGATGTTAAAAGAGGACGACGCTGAATTTTGAGAGAGGGCAAGAAAGGAGGTTCCCGAATACGCCTACTAATATTTGAATATCTTTAGCAAAAAGCAATCCGATACTCTACCCGACCATCGGCCTAGCGATTATAAGATCGAGCTAGAAGAAGGCACTAGACCGGAAGAACTCGGTTATAGCCCACTATATAAGATGACGTTGGACGAGCTGGAGGCGTATCGGAAATACGTTAACGAAGCCCTAGCGAAGGGGTTTATCGAGAGCAGTTTAGCGCCTTAGGCGGCGCCTATTCTATTCGCGCCAAAGGCTAATGGAGGACTCCGTTTCTATATCGACTACCGGAAGCTTAACGCTATTACCCGAAAAGACAGATACCCGTTGCCGCTAATCGAGGAAACTATAGTTCGGATTAGCTAGGCTAAGATCTTTACGAAGATAGATATCCGGCAAGCCTTTTACCGAATCCGTATACATCCGGACAATAAGGAGTTGACGACGTTTAGGACTTGTTACGGGGCTTACAAATATAAGGTGTTGCCCTTCGGGCTAATAAATAGGCTATCTACCTTCTAGAGATATATTAACGATACCCTAATAGGATATTTGGACGACTTCTACAGCGCTTACATCGACGACATCCTAATTTATTCCAATTCGCTGGAAGAGCACAAGGTACACGTTAAAAAGGTACTGGCTAGATTGGAGGCGGCCGGCCTCCAGGCCGACCTAGACAAGTGTGAATTCCACGTTGAGAAAATTAAATTTCTAGGATTTATCATTGGAAAGGATGGCGTAGCCGTCGACCCCTAGAAGATAGCTGTCGTTAAGGACTGGCAGGTCCCTACCAATGTCCGAGGAGTCCAGTCCTTCTTGGGATTCTGTAACTTCTACCGGAAGTTCGTGAGGGATTACAGCCGGATCGCCAAGCTATTAATCGCGCTTATAAAGAAGGGTAAGGAGTACTGCTAGACCAAGGACTGCCAGGCAGCCTTCGAGGAATTGAAGGCTAGGTTGCTAACAGCGCCCATCCTTGGCCATTTCCAATACGATCGTCCTACACGTATAGAGACGGACGCATTTGACGGGGTGGTAGCTGGAGTCCTCTCCTAGGAGGTCGCAGGGGATTGGAAGCCGGTCGCATTCTTTTCCGAGACTATATACGGCGCCGAATATAACTATTCGATCTATAATAAGGAGCTGATAGCTATCGTCCGAGCGTTACAGTGCTGGAGGTCGGAATTCGTGGGATTGCAAACCCCCTTTTTAGTCATCACGGATTACGAAGCATTGAAATACTTTAGTACGAAGCGACTCCTTAACCTACGTTAGGCCGGATAGGCCGAGTTCTTAGCCCAGTACTATTTTATTATCTCTTACCGGCCGGGCAAGGATAACGGAGCCGCCGACGCCCTCTCTAAGAAATCCGAGGACTTAAAGACTTAGAAGGCTAGACAAGAGGCGCATCGTACGATCCGCATCTTTAAGACTCTCGACAATAGGACCATAACCTACGCGGACGATATAACTGCGATCTCGATACTGGAGGTACCTATAGCTATTATAGCCACCGTTACTAGCCTTATGGAAATCGACACGGAGGTATTGCGGATACTAGAGGACGGGGAGCCCCCGTCCCGGGACGAGGTGCTGGAGGGGTATATCCTACTGGATCGGCTAATCCTCGAGAATAAAACCAGCAGGGAGCTCGAAATTTATCGAGATATGGCTCGTCGGGGGGAAAATAGGTACCAGCTGGTCGCCTATAATAAGATCCTAACCCGTCACGGCAAGATAGTAGTGCTACCCGGTACTTTGAGGGCACAAGTAATATATAAGCTTTATTCGAAAATTACTACGGTATACCCTGGACGAAATAAGACTAGACGGCTGGTCTCAGTACAATATTGGTAGCCGGGGATAATTAGGGACGTTAATCGTTACGTCGCCAACTATATAATATGCCATGCCTCGAAAGTTCCTCGCGACAAGATACCCGGAATACTACACCCCCTCTCCGTCCTAGAGCGGAGCTGGACCTGCCTCGCTATAGACTATAAGACGATGCTAAAAGACCGACATAGGTTCGATAACGCTCTAGTCATCATTGACCGGCTGAGTAAGGTTATATAGACTATCCCGTACCACACTATAGCAACGGCTAAGGATGCGGCACGTATATACTACGAGGGACCCTACCGCGTTTATAGTCTGCCTAGAGAAGTGGTGTCCGACCGAGGCCCCCAGTTCATCGCAGATTTCACCAACGAACTAGCCAAGATTCTCAATATCAAATGGAGATTGGCTTCCTCTGGACACAGCCAGATAGCGGGCTAGGCCGAAATCATGAACGAGTATCTGGACCAGAGGTTGCGGCCGTTTATAAACTACTTCCAGGACAATTGGTCAGAAGCTATCCCGGCTATAGATGCTATATAAATGGGCATGCCCTACGAAAGCTTGGGGGGGTTATAGCCGTACGAGGTGCTTCGAGGATTCCTAATGCCCGGAACTCTCGATTGGGCCTCCCGCTCCACTTTGACAGGGCTCACCGCGAGGGAGAGATTCAACAGAGGAGAGGCGTAGGACCTGGTTAAGAGGATCCAAGGGTACGTTACGAAGGCCAGAGAACTAATAACGTCCGTACAGGCACGGATGGTCAAGCAAGCCAACCAATACCGTCGCATGCCGGATTTCGACGTCGGGGACAAGGTTTTTATTATTAAGCGGAACCAGCTCTCCGACAGGCCTAATTAGAAGCTCGATTTCCCTGTCACCAATAGGTGGTTTAGGATCGTGGGAAGGCATGGTCACTTATACCGCTTAGAAGTCCCAGAAGGGTGGAGAGGGTCCGACGTATTCTACGCAGACCGCCTAAGGAAATATCCCGATAACCCTTTGCTAGGCCAGTATACGGAGGTACCGCCGGGCGAGTACATCGGAGACGACATCGAATGGGAAGTTGAGGACGTGTTGGCATCTAGGATACACCGCGGTAGGCTCCAATATCAGGCCAGCTGGAGAGGCTGTGACCCCGATCCAGAGTATTACGATGCGCGCAATTTCAAGAACTCGGCCAGCCTGCTCAAGGCCTTCTACGATCGTTACCCGGAACAGCCTGGACCGCCCAAGAGACTAGAGAGATGGCTGCAGGCGGCGGAGGCGGAGGAGTTTGATGACGATTACGAGGAGGATAATGTACCGGTGCGCAAAGGGATGAGGTTGACTCGGCGCAATATTGGGGCAAGGAAATGAGTTGGCAAGGGTTGACTTAATCGTATAGAACGGGGTGGTTGTCAACATGCCGCGGTGGATGGTTGGCGTAGTTGGGAATGGCGCGGGGGCCCGGAACCAATTAACCAATCAGGAGCCTGAGGATACCCCCCCTCTGTCTGGAAAGCGACCGTGTTCGAGCCAAGGTAACGGCGATTTTTTCTTTTGTTTTTGATTGGAGGAAACGGGGTTGGGACCCACTTTGCATGTATATAGCTTTCTGTGCTTTTTTGCACGACTCGGGACGAGTCTTTTTCGGAGGGGGGGGTGATGTTACGGCACTGGCGGATGGTTCCGGTACACGGACCCAGCCCACCGTCACGGCACTGCACGTGACGTCGCGCGCACAGGGCACCAGAGCTCGGGGTCAAAACCCTCGACTCGTGGCGCGCCTTTGCACGTTTCCCTCTTTTCTTCTCCATCTTGTGATTCTACTATAGACCTGGAATCAACGTGTTAAGCTTGTCTCTCGTGACCACGTCGCTCGTGACAATAGTAGTAACTAAATTAGATTAATAATACGAATTCACTATTACCGACTTTAACCCGAAGTTTAGTAATAATACTATAAAATAGTATATAATTAGTACGAAACGAAAAAAAAAGAAAACTTAACAACCGGAAAATAATAACGAATAATACCTATTATCCAAAGCGAAGAATTCCCTTCTTACCTAAATAAAAATAAAAATTATAGGCCTGTAGTCCTTTTTTTTCCGGAAGAAAGTTCCGGATATTATAATATTAATCTATTTTTATAATATAAATAAAGAAACTTTTATATATATTATCCTAAACTATCTATAGACGGCCGATTATTAAATAATAATAACCGACTAACTATAAACGAAAAAAGAATTCTAAATTTATTTAGACAATAGAATCCGAATTAAGAAAATCCTTTTGTAAATATTACAGCTTAGTAAGTTAAACGAATACTATTTAATAATCGAACTAGAGGGAGAGTAGCGCAATAAATTTACATAGTATTTGTAAATATATTCAATTATAATACTAAAATAAGAAAATACAAAAAAAATAAAAAGAAGAAAAATTAAATTATATTAATTATAATAATTACTTAACTACGAAGGTAATACCGAAATAATTAATTAATATTCTTCGTAGGCGAAGAGCTTACAAAATATATTAAATATTAATTCCTAATTCCTAATAATTTTACAACGCTACTAAACCCAATTTTTATTAGCCGGAAAGGGACCAAATAGGGCTATTAACCATTATTAGGGAACTAATATTAATACCTCCTCTACTAAAACCGAAAACGAAAACGGTAAAACGATCGGCTAAAAATATTTTACAATATCCTTTATACTAATAATCTTCGACTTTTATATTCTAATAACAAAGAAGGATATTAAAATCGTACAGAAAACTATCCGTAATTAAGCGCTTACATACATTCTTAAAGAAATTAATATAAACGCTATAAAAATAACGAATTAAAGGACCAATATTATTTTAAGAGCGGAATAAAATAATAACTGCAATTTAAATAACGTTATATTTATTACAATAACTTAATAAAATATCTAATATATATTTTATATTAGTAATAGGATAAATAGCATTCTATTTGCTAACGTTTCGAAGAACGTTAGAAAAGAAAACGAAAAAAAAACCGCAGAAGGAAATTTATTCTTAATATAATATAATAAATATATTTTGTAAAGATCGTACGGAATATAATTATATTAAAAGACGGGGTATTATAAATATAATCGGCAAACTTCAAACTATAATAAAAGTAAAGAATACAACGGACAACGCTAATTAATATAATTAGTAAAGAAAAAAGGAAGTAAACGTAAGGATAAAAAGGATTTACCGGCCGGGAAGAAGGTTAAAAGCGGGGTTAGAAATTAATACCTAAATAAAAGTTTAAAATTCGGGTACTAAGGAAAAAGGGGGCGTAAAAGAGTAGGAAAGTTTAAAGGATAGAAAATCTATTATATAGACAAAATTAATACCGCGCTTAATAATACTATAATTAATACGAATTGTAAAGCCCAAGGGGTTAAATATATAGCCGGGAGGACGGTCGGGAATATAACTAATAGAAGAAGATACTATTTTAAAAGTTAATTAAATAAAGAAGAAAGGAAAGTTCGAAAAATAGCGGCGGAGAGGAATTTTAATATAGAAGGAAAAAAGGGGCCCTTATATTTATATAAACTTTAATAGAATCGTAGGAATTTGGGGAATAATAACGAAGTGGGAATAAAGGTAAACGATAAGGAAGGGATAATTATTATAAGTAATTTAAGAAGAAGGAGCGGCGTATAAAAATAATATTTTAATTATTCTAATATTAAATCGAAAGCGGTAGAGGGGAAGTAGCTTATTTATTAAGGTAATAGGTAAATACCGCTATAGATAGAATTAAAATAGAGTAGGCGTAATTCATTTGCGACCGGAAGGAGCTAGCGGTTTTTATCCGACGGCGCTTATCGCCGTATAGTTTCCTCTAGCGAATTAGGAGAAGTACCCCATACTAATAAAGCGCTATAAATAAGTAATATAGGGAATAAGACTATTATTATTATTATAAAGTAATAAAGAAAATAAAAAGGATTAGTAAAAGGGGGGAGCCTTATAATACGCCTACTATAATATTATAAGGTTAAAAGGTTTCGTCGTCGAAAAAAAGAGAACCTTTTCTTCCGGTAATAAAATTATTAACCTATTAGAAGATTTATTTCGGGAATTATATTTCCTATAGCGTATATAAGAATTACTTATAATTAATTCTATTAAATACACCCTTTAAATTAAAGAGTATAAAAGATATTACGGTTTTAAATTTTTATATTATATAGATTACGTCGGTAAATATTCGGACGGTAAATTTAGTTAAATAGTTTATTTAATTACTTATTTAGCTTTCCGGGAAAAAATTATATTTTTCTACTACCTACATTAATTTTTTTATTATAAGGGCTTCGAAGATCTTTTTAACGTTATTTAAAAGTAATATAGGCCGCTATACCCTAACTAATTTTTATTATTCGGCGCTTTTTCCAAATTTTTTAAAAATAATTATTTTTATATTTTTAAACTATTAAAGGAAATATCCGAACCGGAGGTTTATTATAGCGAAAGCCGTTATCGCCTACTTAAATAATTCTTTGTATATTTTTAGAAATTTATTTAAAAATTAATCGATACCTAATACTTTATTAGGTACTATTTTCGAAAGGACTTCCTAAATATCCTCTTCGGTAATTAAATTATTAATAAATATTAGGGTATTATTATTTAATAATTAAATCCAATTTAATAAATAGCTTATTAAAATTTCTATTTTCGGGAAGAAACGGTCGGTAAAGATATTTACTTTACTATTATAATTTTTAATTTCGTTCGCCCGTTTATTTTATTTAAAGGGTAGTAATTTTGGCGGATTTATTAAATAATAATTTTATATTTTAGCCTACTTCTTTAATAATTAAAATTTATTCAGGTCTTTTAATACATTGATAATATAATTATATTATTTCGCTCTTTAAATCTTCGTAATAAATTTCTTCTTTTTTATTACCGTTTTTATAAATTCTTTCTAATTTAAAAGCGTTTAATTCCTAAATTAAATTTACTATTTCCGCTATACCTCCTTCGTTACCGTTTTATATTTTAAATTTTATTAGTCCGCTTATTTTTTCCAACTTTTCTTTTAATATAAGACGAATTCCTCTATAATATTAACGAATTCGCTATCGAACTTATTAAATCCTAATTCGAATTCTTTTACTATTTTAATCCCCTTTAAAATCGATATTTATTTTTCCGCCGCTTCCTATACTTTTTCTACGTTTATTAAATTCTAATTAAACCTTTCTTCTATTTCCGCTTTCCTATTTCTTTTTCCTATTTAAACTTAAATTTCTTTAACGTAGTAATTCGAACTTATTTACCCATACTATTATACTTTTTAATATTCGGCTTTAATACTTTATAAAATTTATATATAATCAATTATCCTATCTTTCTCTCTTCTAATCGTATTTCCGAACTTCGTTAATTCCCTACGGGGAATAACGAAATTAAATTTCTATTGCCGTATTTACATAAATAATTTTATAGCGTCCGGGCTAATTCTATTCTTTAAATCTTAATTAGGGTAATAAAAATTATAATCCCCTACGGCTATATATTAACCGGCTAGGGGTTTCTCTTCGAAAAATTCGAACAGGGGAGACCCTTATTAATATTTTAACGTACTTTAAAAAAGAAATAAGGGAATAAATAGAATAAACGGTTATTAATTCTTATAAATTCTTTAATATTACCGTAGCCTAATCCTTCCTAATTTAGAAATCTAGGTCCTTCAAATTCTATTTCTTATTTATATAAATTACTATTTTACCTTTTTCTAAATAATTAATATTATAATATCTACTACCCTTCGGCCGGTAAATATCCCTATTTAAATTCTTATCTAACTCTTAAATTACTATAATATTATAAGTTTCCTCCTATTCGAATAGTATTTTCCTTCTCTTATACAATTTCCCTACATTTTAATAGAATATTTTTAATTATATTATTAATTACCCTATAAGAAATTTCCTTTTAATCTAATAATAAGTTAGAAGGGTATCGTTTCTTTAAAAGTAATAATAATAATTAAAAGTATAATAATAATAAAATTAATATAAGTACAATTATTTACGCTTTAAAAACGGGTAGAAATATTTATTAGGCCTATACCTACGGATTTCGGCCGAAAACCGCCTCTAATTTTCTTAAAGCGGCCTCTTTTTCCTCCTCCTATAAATAATCTCTCTAAACTTATAATTAAATAGGAATTAAAGGGGGCGTTAAAGATTATAACGTTTTCTTCTATCTCTATTATCGGCTCTAATACTAATTTAGCCGGTCTTTTATAAATAATAAAATTATAAAGTTTTTCAACGTAATTAATAAATACTTTTATATAAGCCGCTCTTACGAACGGGTATCTCTTTTTATTAAAGGCGAAATACCCTAATTTCCTATATAGTTTATAAAAAATTAAAGAACTATTTTTATTCGAAGGGTAATTCTTTTCTCCTATATACGGCCTTTTATACTTAATTTTATTATAATAATTATAAATATCCTCTTAACGATAGAATTTCACTATATATTTAAAATATTAATATTTAAAGTATTATTAGGCGGAGGCCGTAGTTTAAAATAACTTATATATATATATACCGCTATCCTAAAAGAAAAAATTCTTTTAAAAGAAAATCGTAGCCTTCGCGGTCACAACTTCTATTAAGAATATTCTTCTCTCCTCCCCTTCGTATCTCTTTTAAAATTTAACCTAAATAATCTCTACCTCTTTATTATTCTTCTTTATTTCTTATATAACCGATTTAAATTATTTCGTATCGATATTAATTTATAGGACTCCTTTAATTAAAATAATTATAATATTTAAAAATATAACGGCCTCTTTTTTAAAGACTTTTTTAACTTAAATTTAATATTTCTAATACTAATCCTTAATTAATTCGTTAAAAATAATTATATAATTTCCGCTTATTATTATCCTAATAACTACGTAAATTACTTTATATAGGCTCTCCTTTAAAACGTTTTTAACGGCCTACTTTATATTATCGTTCGAACGTATAGTAAATTCGGCGGTAATTTAGGCCCTTTTAATAGTAAATTAATATTCGTAATTAGAAGGGATAAATTTCGTAATAATAATAATAAATAAGTAGTAGAAGGTAGCGCTAACCTTATTTAGCGACTTCTAGACAATATTAACTTATTTCTTCGGCGCTTTTTAAACGTCTTTCTTTATTTCTTTCGAAATAAATTTCTTTAAATCGTCGATATCTTTCCTAATAATAAATTAAGCTTTAACGGCCTTATTTATTTTAAGTATCTTAGACCTATTTTGCTTCGTAAAAATTTTCGTAAATTCGAAAAAGAACTTTCGAACTTGGTAATAATCGTCGGTCGTTATAGCGGCGTAGTCTATAATTTTATTCGCTATAGCAATAAATTTCTTTATAATTTTATTGTCTTCTTCCGTTTTCTCCGAAGTTTTTATAATAAGTACGGCGTTAGGGTCGTTATATCCTAAAATACTTTTAAAGGGGTTGTAAACGCTATTTTCAAACCTATTCGCACCTTTATCAATCGTTATCGGCAACAATAACTTAACGCTATCGCTATAATCGTCGTAGAATATCGCGGAGGGGGTAAATAACCCTCCTAAGTCGATTACCGTTATCGGTTTTCGTTTTGGAACACTTCCTAACCAGAAATCGGCGTTTCCGGTTTCGGCGTCGCGCTTACAATATAGTTAATATTATTTCGTTCTTTAAATTTTTATAATAAATTTCTTCTTCTTTATTGCTATTTCTATAAATTCTTTTTAATTTAAAAGCGTTTAATTTTTAAATTATACTTACTATTTCCGCTATACTTCCTTTATTACCGTTTTATATTTTAAATTCCATTAGTCCGCCTATTTTCTCCGACCTTTCTTTCGGTATAGGACAAATTCTTTTATAATATTAATAAATTCGGTATCGAATTTATTAAATTTTAATTTAAATTCCTCTACTATTTCGATTTTTTTAGGATTAATATCCATTTTCCCGCTATTTCCCGCACTTTTTCCATATTTATTAAATTTTAATTAAACCCTTCCTCTACTTCCGCTTTCTTATTTCTTTTTCCTATTTAGATTTAAATTTCCTAAGGGTAATAGTCCGAGCCTATTTGCTTGTACCGTTATATTCCTTAGTATTCGGCTTCAATATTTTATTAAATTTATATATAATTAATTATTCTATCTTTCTCTCCTCTAATTATATTTCCGAACTTCGTTAATTCCCTACAAAGGGTAATAAAATTAAATTTCTAATACCGTACTTATATAAATAATTTTTATAATGCCTAGGCTAATCCTATTTTCTAAATCCTAATAGGAATAATAAAAATTATAATCCCCTATAGCTATATATTTGCTAGTTAAAGGTTTCTCTTTAAAGAATTCGAAGAGGGGAAATCCTTATTAGTATTTTAGTGTATTTTAAAGGAAAATAAGGGAATAAATAGAATAAATAATTATTAGTTTTCGTAAATTTTATAGTATTACTATAATTTAGTCTTTCTTAATTCAGAAATTTAAATCCTTTAAATTCTACCTTTTATTTATATAAATTACTACTTTACCCTTCTTTAAATAATTGATATTATAATATTTACCGTCCTTCGGCCGGTAAATATCCTTATTTAAATTCTTATTCGGCTTTTAGATCGCTACAACGTTATAAGTCTCCTCCTATTCGAATAGCGTTTTCCCTCTTTCGTACAATTTCGCTATATTTTAATAGAATATTTTTAATTAAATTATTAATTACCTTATAAGAAGTTTCCTTTTAATTTAATAGTAGGCTAGGGGGGTATTATTTCTTTAAAAATAATAATAACAATTAAAAATATAATAGTAATAGAGCTAGTATAAGTATAATCGCTTATATCCTAAAAGTGGGTATAAACGTCCATCGGGCTTATACCCACAGGTTTCGGCCAAAAACCGCTTCTAATCTTCTTAAGGCGGCCTTTTTTTCTTCCTTTTACAAATAATTTCTTTAAAATCGTAATTGAATAGGAATTAAAGGGGGCGTTAGAAATTATAATATCCTCTTCTATTTCTATTGTTAATTCTAATACCGGTTTAATTAGTCTTTGAAAAATAATAAAGTTGTAAAGCCTTTTGGTATAATTAATTAATACTTTTACGTAGGCTGCTTTTACGAACGGGTATCGCTTTTTATTAAAGGTAAAATACTCTAATTTCCTATACAGCTTATAAAAAATTAAAGAATTATCTTTATTCGAAAGGTAATTCTCTTCTCCTATACGCGGCCCTTTGTACTTAATTTTACTATAATAATTATAAACGTCCTCTTAGCAATAAAATTTCGTCGTATATTTAAAATACTAATATTATTATTGGTCTTATATACGCTAACTATTGTCTAGTCTACCCAGTGGGTATGCGGTGCTACTTCCATTCGTAGTTAGGGGGAAAAACCGTACCCTACGGCCGGCCGGGTGAAAACTCCTTACTTCGCTATCGTAACGGTCGCGCTATAGCGCCGCCACCTTCCCTATTTATTTCCTACTCTAAATAGCTTCACCGCCCTCTAAAGGCCGTAATTATAAATTCCCGCCGTACAATCCCCCCAACCCCCTACCCCCTTCCTATCTCTCCTTCTACCCTAATTAACAAACTTAAATAATTGTATACCTATAATATTATTCCGTATTATCCCCATCCCCTTTTTCTACTACCTACCACCGCCTATAACCGTACTAAAGCGTACTATTTTATCCTAATTTAATTATATATAGTTATAGCGCTTTATACTTACCTTATAAATTCCTACCTATTACTCCTCTCTCTTTCTAAACCTTCCCTCTTTCTTCTCCTTTATATTTCCTAATTTCTTTACTACCGTCTACCCGTAGTCCTTCTATACCCAATCTACTTGTACTACTTCGACGTATTTATAATTTCGTTGTAATATTTTCTAATAAAAATATTAACCTGTCCAATAGCAAAGTTAAAACTTTTAAAACGAAAGCCGCTAAAATTTTAAATAATAAATTTAAAATTACTGTATCGACCCCGGCCGTATTTTGTACTCCTTCTAATTAAAAGGTTAAAGCTGCTATTTACGCTGTAATTAAAAACGATTTCTTTAAAGAAATTAAGGTTAATAATATTAAAAAATATAAGGCCGCCACGGTTTATTTCTACTCCCTAACGGATAATATTTAATATTTTTAATATATTAAAATACTTTACCGTATAATTCCGCGCGTACTCTATAATTATATATTATTTTATTCTACTTGTAATAAAGTTCGCTACTTTATCGACCCTTATAAATTCTATTATTATTCCGGTTCGATATTGTATTAAAAATTATTATTAATTCTATATTAATTAAACTTCGTACTACCTATAAATACTATAAATGTAGTAAACGTTTTAAAATATATCTGGGCAATTGTTGTATTAGTACTATTCGTATTTTTGTTAAAATTATATTCAAAATTCGTTGTATTCCCGCTAATATTCTAGTACTTTCTTTACTATCCAACGCCCTCGCTAAAATAACCTCCGTATAATATATAATTACCGAAGTCGAAAATATTAATAACGCTGTTTCAATTCCTAATAGCAATTAGAATAATATTATAAAAATCTTTAACCCCCTTATCGCTTCAAAGAAATAAAAGCTTAAAACTAACGCCGGCAATCGTAATACGGACGTTAATATTATTTATTATAGTACTATACTTTTATATATCATTATAAATAAGGCCCTTTATATTATAGAAATGTTAATTACTAAAGTCGATTCCTAATTTACTACGTTTAATAATCGTTTTAACGAAATTAACGTTCGTATAAAGGATATTAAAAATATGTCTATTAATATTAGTACTATATTCGAATTTATTTCTTTTTATTTCAATACTATTACAAATAACGTAAATCCCTTCCGATTCTTATTAAAACTCCGTTACTAACCTATCCTTAAATTAAGAATATATAGGCTATAATTTAATTAATTTATTCTAAAATATTTATTATATTTATTAATGTTGTTTTCGGCCTTACTTCGGCCGCCGGAAATAAATGTAGTAGAATAAAGATTTTACTCTAATAATTTAAAATTAATAAGGATAAATTTATACTAAATAAGGACGGAATTAACGCTAATTCTAATAATAATTATCCTAACGCTAATAATAGCGAAAGTAAATATATTAAGTCCGTCTCGTTTTTGGCTAACCCCTTAATTAACTAGCCCGTAAATAATTCTCTTTAAGAAATTTAAGCTTAATATTTTTTTAATATCTTTTACCCGTTTTCTTTATAGTGCTACTATACTACTTTTCTTAATCGACTTTTAAAATCGGGTAATTAAAATATTAAAAATAAATAGTATTATTCTAATATTACTATATTTTTATAATAATTATAATTAGTAGCTTCCTATAGTTTTTTCTAATAAAAACGCCGAAAGTGGAAATGCCGATTTCTGGTCAGGAAGTGCTCCAAAACGAAAACCGACAACGGCAATCGACTTAGGAGGGTCATTTACCCCCTCCGCAATATCCTACGACGACCGTAGTAATAGCGTTAAGCCGTTACTACCGATAATAATTAATAAAGGTGCGAATAAATTTGAAAATAGCGTCTACAACCCCCTCGGGGGTATTTTAAAATATAATAACCCTAACGCTATACTTACTATAAAGATTTTGGAGAAGATAAAGGAAGATAATAAAATTATAAAGAGATTTATCGTTATAATGAATAAGATTACGGACTACGCTATTATGACGACCGACGACCGTCGTTAAATTCGAAAATTCTTTTTCGAATTTACGAAAATTCTTATAAAGAAAAGTAGGTTTAAGATACTTAAGGTAAATAAAGCCGCCGAAGTCTAATTTATTACTAGGAAGGATTTCGACAATTTAAAGAAATTTATTTCGAAGGAAATAAAGAAAAATATTTAAGAGGCGCTAAAGAAATAGGTTAATATTGTCCGGAAATCGCTAGATAAAGTTAACGCTACCTTCTACTACTTACTTACCGTTACTATTAAAAAAATTATTCTTTTTAACTATAAACGCTAATTTACTATTAAAGGGGCCTAAATTACCGCCGAATTTACTATATATTCGAATAATAATATAAAGTAAGTTATTGAAAGCGCCCTAAAAGAGAATCCGTATAGGGTAATCTATATAATTATTAAAATAGTAACGAATGGAAATTACGTAATTATTTTCAATGAATTAATTAAAGATTAATATTAAAAATATTAAACTTAGGCTAAAAAGGTTTTTAAAAAAGAAGTTATTATATTTTTAAATATTATAACCGTTTTAGTTAAAAGAGTCTTATAGGTTATTATCGATGTGAAATAATCCGAATTGGTTATATAGGAAATAAGGGAGAGGAATAAGGAAGTGGAGATTATTCGGGTTAAACTTTAGAAGAAATATAAAAGAGAAGAAAGAAGAATACTCTTAATAAAAATTACGACTATAAAAGCTGTAATTTTCTTTTAAAAGAACTTTTTCTTTTAGGATAGCGGTATATACGTATATAAACTATTCTAAATTATAGCCTCCGCCTAATAGTACTTTAAATATTAATATTTTAAATATATAGCGAAATTCTATTACTAAAAGGACGTTTATAGCTATTATAGTAAAATTAAATATAAAGGGCCGTATATAAAAGAAGAGAATTACCTTTAAAAATAATTCCCTAATTTTTTATAAATTATATAGGAAGTTGGGGTATTTTACTTTCAATAAAAAAAAATACCTACTTATAAAAATGGTTTATATAAAAATATTAATTAATTATATTAAAAGGTTTTGTAGTTTTACTATTCGTAAAGGATTGGCTAAATTAGTATTAAAGCCGACGATAGAGATGGAAGAGGATATTATAATCCCCGACGCCCCCCTTAATTCTTATTTAATTACGATTTTAAAAAGATTATTTATAGGAGGAAAAAAAAAAAACTGCCCTAAAAAGATTAAAGTCGGCTTTTAATTGAAATTTATAAATATAAACCCGATAAATATTTATACCCGCTCCCAAAGCGTAAACGATTATACTTATATTAATTTTATTACTATTACGCCTTTAATTACTATTATTACTTTTAAAAAAATAATACTCCCCTAATCCGCTACTAAATTAGAAGGAAACTTCTTATAAAATAATTAATAATCTAATTAAAAATATTTTATTAAAATATAGGGAAATCGTATAAAAAAGGGAAAATACTATTCGAATAGGAGGAAACTTATAATATTATAACGATTTAAAAGCTAGGTAAGAATTTGAATAAGGATATTTACCGGCCAAAGGGCGGTAAATATTATAATATTAATTATTTAAAAAAGGGTAAAGTAGTAATTTACGTAAATAAGAAGTAGAATTTAAAGGATTTAAATTTCTGGGTTAAGAAAGATTAAACTATAATAATATTAAAGAATTTACGAAAATTAATAATTATTTATTCTATTTATTCTCCTATCTTCTTTTAAAGTACGCCGGAATACTAATAAGGGTTTCCCTCCTCGAATTCTTCGAAGAAAAACCTCCGACTAATTAATATATAGCCGTAAAGGATTATAACTTCTATTACCCTAATTAGGATTTAAAGAATAGAATTAATTTAGGCGCTATAAAATTATTTACGTAAGTACGGCGATAAAAATTTAATTTCGTTACCCCCTATAGGGAGTTAATAAAATTTAAAAATACGATTAAAGGGGAGAAAAATAGAATAATTAATTATATATAGGTTTTATAAAATATCGAGGCTAAATATTAGGGAATATAATAGTACGGGCGAACGGGCTTAGATTATTACCCTTAAAAAATTTAAGTTTAAATAGGAAAAAGAAATAAGAAAGCGGAAATAGAAGAAGAATTTAATTAGAATTTAATAAAGATAGAAAAAGTACGGAAAGTAGCAGAAAAACGAATATTAATCTTAAAAGGGATTGAAACGGTAAAGGAATTCGAACTAAGATTTAATAAATTCAATAGCGAATTTATTAATATTATAAAAGAATTCGTCCTATACTAAAAGAAAAATTAGGGAAAATAAATAAATTAATAGAATTTAAAATATAAAATAATAACGAAAGAAATATAGTAGAAATAATAGGTTTAATTTAAGAATTAAATGCCTTTAAATTAAAGAGAGTTTATAGAAGTGGTAATAAAAAAGAAGAAATTTATTACGAAGATTTAGAAAGCGAATTAGTATAATTATATTATAAATATATTGAAAAACCCGAATAAATTTTAATTGTTAGAAAAATAGGCTAAAATATAAAGCTATTACTTAATAAATTTATTAAAATTATTACTTTTCAAATAAAATAAGCGGGCAAATGAAGTTAAAGATTATAATAATAAAATAAATATTTTTACTAACCGTTTTTTTTTAAAAGTAGAAGTCTTAACGAATTATTTACTAAATTAGATTTAATTATTAAATAGCGATACCCTAATATTTATTAATAATTTAATTATTAAAGAGGATATTTGGGAAGTCTTCTTAAAAATAATGCTTAATAAGGTATTGGGTATCGATTAATTTTTAAATAAGTTTCTGAAGATATACGGGGAATTATTTAAGTAGGCGATGGCGGTTTTCGCCGTAGTAAATTTCCAATTCGGATATTTCCTTTAATAGTTTAAAAATATAAAAGTGGTTATTTTTAAAAAATTTGGAAAAAGCGTTAAATAGTAAAAATTGGCCGGGGTATAGCGGTTTATATTATTTTTGAATAATATTGGAAAAATCTTCGAAACCTTTATAATAAAGAAGTTAATATAAGTAGCGGAAGAATATAATTTCTTCCCGGAAAGTTAGATAAGTAATTGGATAAATTATTTAATTGAATTCGCTATCCGAATAATTATTAATATAATTTATATAGTATAAAAATTTAAAGTTGTAATATTTTTTATACTCTTTAATTTAAAAGGCGTATTTAATAGAATTAATTATAAGTAATTTTTATATACGTTATAGGAAATATAATTCCCGAAATAGATCCTTTAATAAGTTAATAATTTCGTTATTAGAAGGAAAGGTTTTCTTTTCTTCGACGACGAAACCTCCTAACTTTATAATATTGTAATAAGCGTATTATAAAATTCCCCCCTTTTATTAATCTTTTTTATTCTCTTTATTACTTTATTATATTATCAATTAATTATTATTTAAAACGTAATTATTATCGGCTTCACTAATAATATTAATATTATTATAATAATTAAAATTATTAAAGAAAACTATTGGACGTTTTAAATAATATAGGATATTTATTTAGGTTAGGTAATTAAAAGAGGGATAGAATTCGAAATAAATAAAACGGAACTTATATATTTTACGTAGACGAAGGAATTAAAAATGGAAATTCTCTAAATCGGGGGAATTATATTTAAATTAATAGAATCGATTAAATTCCTTAGGGTTTAATTAAATTGGAAATTTAATTATTAAATATATGCGGAAGTAGTAAAAAAGAAGATAATTACATAAACGAACGTATTAATATAATTAGCGGCGAAGATTTAGGGTTATTCTTTTACGCGAATAAAGGAAATTTATATTAAATATATTCGGAACGTAATTATATATAGGGTATTAACCTTCTACTAGCCGACTAAAATTTATAGTAAATTACGAAGGATAATAATTAAATTAGTTAAATATTAAATTAAATTTTTAAAAATTATTATTAGGGCGCATAAAGCTATATTAATAAGGAATTTAAAAACGGAAACTTTTTATTTACCGTTTAACCTCTACTTTAATAAATAGGTTAAAGTTTTCGAAAAAAATTTACCCGTATAAATTAAGTAGGGTTCGTTTAAGGGACTATAATTTAAGTAATTAATTATATTTAAATAAGGAGAATAAGAAGTCGGCTATTTACCGATAGATTAGAAAGCAATATTATTAAAGTTAAGTAAATTAAAGAATAAATATTCATAGAGAAATTTCTAGTAATTATAGTAAGTCCGCCCCCGATAATGAGGATATTACCGCCCCCGTCGTAAATATTAGAATTAACTACTACGGACTGTAAAAAGTAATTAGAAGAAGTAATAATAAGAAAGTAAGTATTGTACTATAATTATTAATTAGTAGTAGCGGTAATTAAATTAAACCGACGATATAAATTTACTATCGTTAACTTTAACCCGAAATTTAGTAATAATATTATAAAACGGTATATAATTAATATAAAATAAAAAAGGAAGAAAACATAGTAACCGGAAGATAATAACGAATAATACTTATTATTTAAAGCGAAAAATTCTTTTTTTACTTAAGGATAGAAATTATAAATTTCTAGTCCTTTTTCTTCTAGAGGAAAGTCCCGGATATTATAATATTAATTTATTTTTATAAAGTGGGTAAAGAAATTTTTATATATATTATCCTAAATTTATCACGGGTAGAGGGCGAGAGGTTGAGTGTAAATGTAGATATGCGTAATTGCACGAGGAGAGGAAAGGAAGAGAAGTGCAGAGGTGCACTCGGGAGATGGGCTTTTATGGGACTCGAGCTATGAACCCCTAGTGGGTCCATGGCGGGAGGCCGCAGCCAATCAACCGAGATGGTGACATATAGTCTCAGAGAGCTACTGTCACCAGCACATGCAACGCAGGCTAACCCTGTGATAAAATTATTTATAGATAGCCGATTATTAAATAATAGTAATTAATTAATTATAAACGAAAGAAGAATTCTAAATTTATTTAAATAATAGAACCCGAATTAAAAGAATCCTTTGATAAGTATTACGATTTAATAGGCTAAACGAATACTATTTAACAATCGAATTAAAAGGAGAATAATATAATAAATTCGTATAATATTTATAAATATATTTAATTTTAATATTAGAATAAAAGAATACGGGTGAAATAGGAAGGGGAAGAATTAGATTATATTAATTATAGTAATTACTTAATTATAAAGGCGGTATTAAAGTAATTAATTAATATTCTTCGTAAATAAAGAGTTCGTAGAATATATTAAATATTAATTCCTAATTCTTAATAACCTTGCGGTACTATTAGACCTAATCCTTATTAGCGGGGGGGGGGGGGTAATAAAATTATTAATTACTATTAAAAAATTAATATTAATATTTCTTCTACTAGAGCCGAAAATAGGAACGGAGGGATAATCGGCTAAAAATATTTTATAATATCCTTTATATTAATAATTTTCGACCTTTATATTCTAATAGTAAAGAAAAATATTAAAGTCGTACGGGAGACTATCTATAATTAAGCGCTTACGTATATCTTTAAAAAAAATCGATATAAACGTTATATAAACGACGAATTAAGGGTTTAAAATTGTTTTAGGAGTGGGATAAAATAATAATTACAATTTAAACGGCGTTATATTTATTATAATAATTTAACGGAATATTTAATATATATTTCGTATTAATAATAGGATAAATAGCGCTTTACTTACTAACGTTTTGAAGAATATTAAAAAAGGAAACGAAAAGAAGGCTACGGGAAGAAATTTACTCTTAATATTAATATAGTAAGTATATTCCGCGAAGAACGTACGGAATATAATTATATTAAGGGATAGAATATTATAAATATAATTAGTAAACTTTAAATTATAATAGAAGTAAGGAACGCAATAAATAGTATTAATTAATATAATTAGTAAAGAGGAAAGGAGGTAAATATAAAGATAAAGAAGATTTATTGGCCGAGAGGAAAATTAAAAGTAAGGTTAGAAGTTAATATTTAGATAAGGGTTTAAAGTTCGGGCGCTAAGGAAAAAGGGGATATAAAAGAATAAAGGAATTTAAGGGATAGGGAATTTATTATACGGACGAAATCGATACTACGCTTAATAGTATTATAGTTAATATAAATTATAAGGTTTAAAGGGTAAAATATATAATTAGGAAGATGGTTAGGAATATAGTTAATAAAAAAGGACGCTATTTTAAAAGTTAATTAAATAAGGAAGAAAAAGAAGTTTAAAAGATAGTAGTAGGGAAGAATTTTTATATAGAGGGAAAGGAAGGGCCTTGACGTTTATATAAACCTTAATAGAATCGTAGGAATTTAGGGAATAACGATAAAACGGGAGTAAAGGCAAATAATAAGGAAAGGATAATTATTATAAGCGGTTTAGGAAGAAGGAATGGTATACAAAAATAATATTTCGATTATTTTAATATTAAATTGAAGGTAATAGAAGGGAAGTAGTTTATTTATTAAAGTAGTAGGTAAGTACCGCTATAAATAGAATCGAAATAGAGTAGGCGCGATTTATTCGCAATTGAAAGGAGTTGGCGGTTTTTATCCGACAACGCTAATTGCCGCACAATTTCCTCTAGAGAACTAGGAGAAGTACCCCATACCAATAAGGCGCTATAGATAAGTAGCATAGGGAATAAGACTATTATTATTATAGTTTTTTCTATATTTAAGGATAATAATTTAGGGGGTAAATAAATATATTCCTATATTTATTTTTCTATAATTATTTAACGTTTTTTAATATTTCCTTTATTTCCCTTACTTATTTAATTTTTACCGCTAAACGGTACTCCTATAATCTATTTAACTGTAAAGTTTAATAAAGGATTTTATCCGTACCCTATACGTCTTCAAATTAATTATAAAATTAGGTAGGTAATAGAAAATAATATTAATTTTATTTAGTAATTTCCAAATAATATTAACCTATTTCTTTGGCGCTTTTTAGGCGACCTTCTTTAATTCCTTTAAAATATATTTCATTAAATTATTGAAGTCCTTCCTAATAATAAATTGGGCTTTAGCGGCCTTATCTACTTCAAATATTATAATTTTACTTTTCTTTATAAAAGTTTTTACGAAATCAAAAAAGAATTTTTAAACCTAATAACGGTCATCGGTCGTTATAGCGGCGTAGTCCGTAGTTTTATTCGCTATAATAATAATTTTTTTTATAGTTTTATCGCTTTCCTCCATTTTCTCCGAGGTCTTTGCAGCAAGTACGGCGTCGGGGTCGTTATATTTTAAAATACCTCCGAAGGGGTTATAAACGTTATTTTCGAGCCCACTCGCACCTCCTTAGCTAGGGGTATATAGGGATGCTTTTATAGTTGTACAATAGTTATATATCGGTTTCTAACATTTGTAGCAATAGCGTAACGGTAATGAAAATTTACAACCGTATTACAACCGTATTACAACAGTAAAAAAATCTGCAACCGTCCTACAACCGTTGCAATATCTACAACTATAGGATTTTTACATACATGACGTAATTAGACCAACCTTCCTAGAAAAATCTTTAAAATCCTTCCTTCCTACCTTCCTCCTTTAATATCGAACTTTCCCTTTATACCTAAGGAAGCGAAAACGACCGTTTTTTTTTGTATTTATAACCCTAACCTTAAAAATTAAAAGAGTATTAAAATGAGCGCTATTTCTTAACGGTTATTTTATACCCGGCTAGAGGTCTGTGCGCCGTCTATTTAACGAGAAATCTTAGTTTAAAAAAAATTTACCGAACGGGTTTTTAGAAAAAAAAACAAAAAAAAAAAAAAAAAAAAAAAAAAAAAAAAAAAAAAAAAAAAAAAAAAAAAACTTACTTCCCCTTTATAAGTAAGAAAAACTAGCTCTTTCTTTAAGAAATTTGGCTTAGTGGCCAAGTAGTTAATAAAGTAGTTCTTTATCTTTAGATTCTTATTCGATTCTTCGCTATAATAAAAAATTTGGTTCTTTTCAAATTTAAAAAAAAAAAAAAAAAAAAAAAAGAATTTTAGCTTAGATTTACGATTTCCCTTTATAACCTTCGCGATTTCCCCTTATGAATTTTCTGTACGGTAAAATTTTTTTGTGCAATTATATTATATATACAAAATCCTATAGTTATAAATATTATAATAATTACAAGACGGTTGTAATACGGTTGTAGCTTATTAAATTATTATACTACCCTATCCAAATAAAACGACGCCAAAACCGGAAACGCCGATTTCTAGTCAGGAAGTGCTCTAAAATGAAAACCGACAACGGCAATCGATTTAAGAGGGTTATTTACCCCCTCTACAATATCCTACGACGACCGTAGCGATAGCATTGAGCCGTCGCTGCCGATAACAATTAATAGAAGTGCGAATAGGTTCGAAAATAGCGTCTATAACCCCTTCGGAAGTATTTTAGGATATAACGACCCCGACGCCGTATTTACTATAAAGACTTCGGAAAAAATAAAAGAAGACAATAAAATTATAAAGAAATTTATCGCTATAGCGAATAAGACTATAGACTACGCCGTTATAACGACCGACGACCGTTACTAAGTTCGAAAATTCTTTTTCGAATTTATAAAAATTTTTACGAAGAAAAGTAGGTCTAAAATACCTAAAGTAAATAAGGCCGTTGAAACTTAATTTATTATTAGGAAAGATATTAATAATTTAAAGAAATTTATTTCGAAGGAAATAAAGAAAAATATTTAAAAAGCGCCGAAGAAATGAATTAATATTATTTAGAAATCGTCGAATAAGGTTAATACTACCCTCTATTATTTACTTATTATTATTATTAAGAAATTTATCCCTTTTAACCGCAAACGCTAATTTATTATTAAAAGGGTTTAAATTACCGCTAAATTTATTATACGTTCGAATAATAATATAAAGTAAACTATCGAAAGTACTTTAAAGGAGAGCCTATATAAAATAGTCTATATAATTATTAAAATAGTAACGAGTAGAAATTACGTAATTATTTTCGACGAACTAATTAAAAATTAGTATTAGAAGTATTAAATTTAGGCTAAGAATTTTTTTAGAAAAGAGGCTATTGTATTTTTAAATACTATAACCGTTTTGGTTAAAGGAGTCCCGTAAATTAATATTAATGTAAAATAACCCGAATTAGTTATATAGGAAATAAAGGAGAGGAATAAGGAAGCGGAGATTATTCGGGTTAAACTTTAGAAGAAACGCGAAAGGGAAGAGAGAAAAATACTTTTAATAAAAATTATAATTATAAAGGCTATAATCTTCCTTTAAAAAAACTTTTTCTTCTAAAACGGTAGCGTATATATATATAAACTATTCTAAGTTACAACTTCCGCCCAATAGTACTTTAAATATTAGTATTTCGGACATACGGCGAAATTTTATTATTAGGAGGATACTTATAATCGTTATAATAAAGTTAAATATAAAAGGCTATATATAGGAGAAGAGAATTACCTTTCGAATAAAAATAATTCTTTAATTCTTTATAAATTATATAGGAAATTGGGGTATTTCGCCTTTAATAAAAAGAAATACCCGTTCGTAAAAGTAATTTATATAAAGGTATTTATTAATTACGCTAAAAGGTTTTATAACTTTATTATTTATAAAAGACCGGTTAAATTAATATGAAAACCGATAATAGAGTTGGAAAAAAATATTATAATCCCCGACGCCCCCCTTAATTCCCGTTCAATTACGATTTTAGAGAAATTATTTATAAAAGGAAGAAAAAAAGGCCGCCCTAAGAAGATTAGAAGCGGCTTTCGGCCGAAACCCGTAAGTATAGGCCTAATAGACGTTTATACCCGTTCTTAGAGTATAGGCGACTATATTTATACTAATTTTATTACTATTACGCCTTCGGCTACTATTATTATTTTTAAAAAAACGATACCCCCTTAACTTACTATTAAATTAGAAGGAAGCCTCTTATAAAGTAATTAATAATTTAATTAAAAATATTTTATTAGAATATAGGGAGATTGTACGAGAAAGGGAAAATACTATTCGAATAGGAGGAGACCTATAATATTATAGTAATTTAAAAGCTGGGTAAGAATTTAAATAAGGATATTTACCGGCCGAAAGGCGGTAAATATTATAGTATTAATTATTTAGAGAAAGGTAGAATAATAATTTATATAAATAAAAAATAGAATTTAAAGGACTTAAATTTCTAAGTTAGGAAGGATTAAGTTGCGGTAATATTAAAGAATTTACGAGAATTAATAATTGTTTACTCTATTTATTCCCTTATTTTCCTTTAAAGTACGCTAAAATATTAATAAGGGTTTCCCCTCTTCGAATTCTTCGAAGAAAAACCCCCGGCTAGCTAATATATAATTGTAGGGGATTATAATTTTTATTATTTTAATTAGAATTTAGAGAATAGAATTAATTTAAATATTATAAAATTATTTATGTAAATATAGCGATAAAAGTTTAACTTCGTTACCTCCCGCGGAGAATTAATAAAGTTCGGAAATATAATTAGAGGAAAGAAAAACGGAATAATCCATTATATATAAGTTTTATAGGGTATCGAAGCCGAATATTAGGGAATATAATGGTACGGGCAAATAAGTTCAAATTATTACCCCTAAGAAATTTAAATTTAAATAGGAAAAAGAAATAGGAAAGCGGAAATAGAAGAAAGGTTTAATTAAAGTTTAATAAACGTAGAAAAGGTATAAAAAGCGGTAAAAAAAAGAATATCGATCCTAAAGGGGATTAAAACGGTAGAAGAATTCGAATTGGGATTTAATAAGTTCGATGGCAAATTCGTTAGTATTGCAAAGGAATTCGTCCTATATTAAAAGAAAAATCGGAGAAAATAAGTAGATTAGTAGAATTTAAAATATAAAACGGTAACGAAGGAAGTATAACGAAAATAGTAAATTTAATTTAAAAACCGGACGCCTTTAAATTAAAGAAAATTTGTAGAAGCGGCGATGAAAAAGAAGAAATTTATTACGAAAATTTAAAGAGCGAAATAGTATAATTATATTATAAGCGCGTTGAAAGACCCGAACAAACTTTAATTATTAGAGAAGTAGGTTAAAATATAAAATTATTATTTAGTAAATCCGCTAAAATTACTACTTTTCAAATAAAATAAATAGGCGAACGAAGTCAAAAATTATAATAGTAAAGTAAATATTTTTACTAATTATTTCTTCCCGAAAATAGAAATTCCGATAAATTATTTACTAAATTGGATTTAATTACTAAATAGTAATACCCTAGTACCTATTAATAGCCTAATTACTAAAAAGGATATTCGGAAAGTCCTTTCGAAGATAGTGTTTAATAAAATACTAAATATTAATTAATTTTCAAATAAGTTTTTAAAAATATATAAAGAACTATTTAAATAAATAATAGTAATTTTCGCCGTAGCGAACCTCCGGTTCGGATATTTTCCTTAATAATTTAAAAATACGAAAGTAATTATTTTTAAAAAATTTAGAAAAAGCGCCGAATAGTAAAAGTTAGCCGGAGTATAGTAGCCTATATTGCTTTTGAATAACGTCGGAAAAATCTTCGAAACCTTTATAATTAAAAAATTAATATAAGTAATAAAAAAATATAATTTCCTCCTAAAAGGCTAAATAAATAACTAAATAAACCGTTTAATTAAATTCGCTATCTAAATAATTACTAACGTAATTTATACAATATAAAAATTTAAAGCTATAATATTTTTTATATTCTTCGATTTAAAAAGGATATTCGATAGAATTAATTATAAGTAACTCTTATATATATTATAGGAAATATAATTCCCAAAATAAATCCTCTAATAAATTAATAATTTCGTTATTAGAAAAAAAAGTTCTCTTTTCTTCGACGACGAAACCTCCTAACCTTATAATATCGTAGTAAGCGTACTATAAAATTCCCCCCTCTTACTAATCCTTTTTATTTTCTTTATTACCTTATTATATTATAAGTTAACTACTATTTAAAACGCAATTACCGTCGGCTTCGCTAACGATACTAATATTATTGCAATAATTAAAATTATTAAAGAAAATTATCGGACGCTCTAAGTAATATAGGATATTTATTTGGGTTAAATAATTAAAAGAAGAATAAAATTCGAAGTAAATAAAATAAAATTTATATATTTTACGTAAATAAAGGAATTAAAAATAGAAATTCTCTAAATTAGAGGAATCGTATTTAAATTAATAGAATTAATTAAATTCCTTAGGATTCAATTAAATTAGAAATTTAATTACCGAATATATATAGAAATAATAAAAAAGCAAATAATTATATAAATGAACGTATTAATATAATTAATAGCGAAAATTTAGAATTACTTTTTTACGCAAACGAAGGAAATTTATATTAAATATATTTAGAACGCAATTATATATAGAATATTAACCTTCTATTAACCGACCAAAATCTATAATAAACTTCGAAAAATAGCAATTAGGCTAGCTAAATATTAAACTAAATATTTAAAAATTATCGCCGGGGCGTATAAAACTACGCCGGTAAAAAACTTAGAAATAGAAACTTTTTGTCCGCTATTCGACCTCTATTTTAATAAGCGGGTTAGGGTTTTTGAAGAAAGGTTCGCCCGTATAAACTAAATAAGGTTCGTCCGAAGGATTATAGCTTAAGTAATTAATTATATTTAAGTAAGGGGAGTAAAAGGTCGGCTATCCGCCGATAAATTAGAAAGCAATACCGCCAAAATTAAGTAAATTAAAGAATAAGTACCGATAGAGAAACTTCTAATAATCGCAATAAATCCGCCCCCGGTAATAGGGGCGTAGCCGCCCCTATTATAAATATTAAAATTAACTATTATAGACTATAAAAGGTAGTTGGAAAAAATAATAATAAGAGAGTAAATATTATACTATAATTATTAATTAGCGGCGGTAATAATTAAATTAGGCCGACGGTACGAATTTACTATTACCGACTTTAACCCGAGGTTTAATAATAATATTATAAAACTGTATATAATTAATACGAAACGAAAAAAGAAGAAAACTTAATAATTAAAGGACGATAAGGAATAATACTTATTATTTAAAACGAAGAATTCCTTTTTTATTTAAATAAGGACAGAAATTATAAGCTTCCGGTCCTTCCTCTTCTAAAGGAATGTTCCGGATATTATAACGTTAATTTATTCTTATAGTACGGGTAAAGAAACCTTCGTATATATTATCCTAAATTATTTATAAATAACCGATTACTAAATAATAGTAACCGATTGGCTGTAAACGAAAGAAGAATTCTAAATTTATTTAGACAATAGAACCCAAACTAAAAAAATCCTTTCGTAAGTATTATAATTTAATAGGCTAAATAAATACTATTTAATAATCGAATTAGAGGGAGAGTAGTACGATGAATTTACGTAATATTCGTAAATAGATTTAATTTTAATATTAGAATAAAAAAGTACGGGAAAAATAAGAGGAAGAGGAATTAAATTACGCTAATTATAATAGTTACCTAGCTATAAAGGCGGTATTAAAATAATTAATTAACGTTCTTCGCGGGCAAAGAATTTACGGAATATATTGAATATTAATTCCTAATTCTTAATAATTTCGTAATACTATTAAACCTAATTTTCGTTAGCCGGAAGGGGACTAATAGGATTATTAATTATTATTAGGGAATTAATATTAATACTTCTTCTATTAGAACCGAAAACGGGAGTAGTAGGACGATCGGTTAAAAATATTTCGCAATATCCCTTATACTAATAATCTTCGACCTTTATATTCTAGTAGCGAAGAAGGATATTAAAATTATAGAGGAGATTATCCGTAGTTAAACGCTTACGTACATATTTAAAAAAGTCGATATAAATACTATAAAAATAACGAATTAAGGGACCGATATTATTTTAAGAGTAGAATAAAATAATAATTATAATTTAAACGGCGTTATATTTATTATAATAACTTAATAGAATATTTAATATATATTTCGTATTAATAATAAAGTAAATAGTATTCTATTTACCGGCGTTTCGAAGAACGTTAGAGAAGAAAACGAAAAGAAAATTATAAGAAGAAATTTATTCTTAATATTAATGTAGTAAGTATATTCTACGAAGAGTATACGGAATCTAACTATATTAAAAGATAGAATATTATAAATATAATTCGTAAATTTTAAATTATAGTAGAAATAAGGAATATAACGGACAATACTAATTAATATAATTAGTAGGGAAAAAGGGAAGTAAATATAAAGATAAAAAGGATTTACCGGCCGGGAAGAAGGTTAAAGGCGGGGTTAGAAATTAATACCCGGATAAGGGCTTAAAATTCGGGCGCTAAGGATAAAGGGGGCGTAGGGGAGCGGGCGAACTTAAGGGATAAAGAATTTATTATATAGATAAAATTAATATTACGCTTAGTAGTATTATAATTAATACGAATTATAAAGCCTAAAGGGTTAAATATATAGCCGGGAAAATAATTAGGAATATAGCTAATAAAAGAGGACGCTATTTTAAAAGTTAATTAAATAGGGAAAAAAGGAAAGTTCGAAAGATGGCGGCGGGGAGGAATTCTTATATAGAGGGAAAAGAGGGGCTTTTACATTTATATAAATTTTAATAGAATTGTAGGAGTTTGGAGGATAATAACGAAGCGGGAGTAAGGGTAAACGATAGGGAAGGGACGATTGCTATAAGTAATTTAAAAAGAAGGAACGGCGTATAAAAATAGTATTTTAATTATTTTAATATTAGATCGAAAGCGGTAGAAGGGAAGTAATTTATTTACTAAGGCGGTAAGTAAGTACCGCTATAAATAGAATCGAAATAGAGTAAGCGCAATTTATTCGCGACCGAAAGGAGCTAGCAATTTTTATCCGACGGCGCTTATTGCCGTACGGTTTCATTTAGAGAACTAAGAGAAGTACCCCATGCTAATAAGGCGCTATAAATAAGTAGTATAGGGAATAAGACTATTATTATTACCCTATCCAAATCTACAATGGTAGTCGATCTCTATACTATTGTATAATTATTATACTATAGTAATTTAAACCCTTATATTATTAAGTAAGTCCGTTAATCGTTATCGGCAATAACGGTTTAACGCTATCGCTACGGTCGTCGTAGGATATCGCGAAGGGGGTAAATGACCCTCCTAAGTCGATTGCCGTTCGTACCTAATAATATAAAGGTTAAAATTATTATAGTACGATAATTATACAACGGTATCTATATTTACTACGGTTATAAATTTGGATAGGGTAGTACAACGGTTTAATAAGCTGCAACCGTGTTACAACCGTCTTACAACCGTTGTAAAATCTGCAACTATAGGATTTTTGCATATATGACGTATTTACTAAAAAAATTCTTTTACAAGGGGAAATCGCGAGGGTCACAGAGGGAAATCGCGAATTTAGGCTCATAAATCTTTTTTTTTTTTCTTTTTTCTTTTTTTCTTTCTTCTTTGTTTTTTTTTTTTTTTTTTTTTTTAATTCGAAAAGAATAAAGACTTTTGTCAGAGCGAGGAATCGAACAAGAGTCTGAAGCCAAAGAAGTACTTTATTAACCATTTGGCCACTAGGCCAAATTTCTTAAGGAAAGAGCTGGTTTTTCATATTTATAAAGGGGAAGTTAGTAATTTTTTTTTTTTTTTTTTTTTTTTCTAAAGACCCGTTCGGTAAATTTTTTTTAAACTAAGATTTCTCGTTAAATAGAGGGCGCACGGACCGCTAGCCGGGTACAAAATAACCGCCAAGAAATGGCGCTCATTTTAGTACCCTTTTTATTTTTAGAGTTAAGGTTATTAGTAAAGAAAAAAACTTGGTCGTTTTCGCTTCAATAACCCTCGCAACTTCCCTTTATCAATTTTCTTTACTATAGGAATTTTCTAGGAAGGTGGGTCCAATTACGTCATATGTGCAAAAATCCTATGGTTGCAGATGTTGCAACGGTTGTAGGACGGTTGCAAATATTACAACGGTTGCAAGACGGTTGCAACACGGTTGCAGCTCATTATACCGTTGCACCACAGCTACAAATATTAAAACCGTTATACAACTACTATAAAACTAGAAAAGCATCCCTATATACCCCCAGCTAAGTTGTCGGTTTTCGTTTTGGAGCACTTCCTAGCCAGAAATCGGCATTTCCGGTTTCGGCGTCGTCTTTTTTTAATAATAATAGTAAGTAAGTAGTAGAAAATAATATTAATTTTATTTAATAATTTCCGAACAATATTAATTTATTTCTTCGGCGCTTCTTAAACGTCCTTCTTTAATTCTTTTAAAATATATTTCTTTAAATTATTAAAATTTTTCTTAGTAATAAATTAGGCCTTACCGGCTTTATTTACTTTAAATATTATAGACTTACTTTTCTTTATAAAAATTTTCGCAAATTCGAAAAGGAATTTTCGAATTTAATAACGGTTGTTAGTCGTTATAATAGTATAGTCCGTAATTTTATTTACTATAATACTAAATTTCTTTATAGTTTTATTATCTTCCTCTATTTCTTCCGAAATTTTTATAGTAAATATGGCGTCGGGGTCGTTATATCCTAAAATACTTCCGAAAGGGTTATTAATATTATTTTCGAACTTATTCGTACTTCTATTAATTATTATCGGCAGCAATAGTTTAACATTATCGCTACGGTCGTTGTAAAATATTGTAAAGGGAGTAAATAACCCTCTTAAGTCGATTGCCGTTGTCGGTTTTCGTTTTGGAGTACTTCCTAACTAGAATTAGGCGTTTCCGGTTTCGGCGTCGTTTTTTTTAAAACGTTTAAAGAAAAGAAAAAGAAAAAGAAAAAGAAAAAGAAAAAGAAAAAGAAAAAGAAAAAGAAAAAGAAAAAGAAAAAGAAAAAGAAAAAGAAAAAGAAAAAGAAAGAAAATAAAAGTAAAAAAATAAAGTAAAAAAAAAAAAAAAAAACCCTAAATAAAATTTAAAAAAAATAAACTAAAGTAAGGTAATACTCAGCCTACGATAAATAATAATAATAGTCTTATTCCCTATACTATTTATTTATAGCGCCTTATTAGTATGGGGTACTTCTCCTAGTTCTTTAGAGGAAACTGTATAGCGATAAGCGCCGTCGGATAAAAACCGCCAACTCCTTTCAATCGCAAATAAATTACGCCTACTCTATTTCGATTTTATTTGTAGCGGTATTTATTTACCGCTTTAATAAATAAATTACTTCCTTTCTACCGCCTTCGATTTAATATTAGAATAATCGAAATATTATTCTTATACGCCGCTCCTTCTTCCTAAACCGCCTATAGTAATCGTCCTTCCTTATCGTTTACCCTTATTCCCGCTTCGTTATTATCCCCTAAATTCCTATAATTCTATTAAGGTTTATATAAATATAAAGGCCCCTTCCTTCCCTCTATATAAATTCTTCCCCGCCGCTATTTTTCAAATTTCCCCTTCTTCTTTATTTAACTAATTTTTAAGATAGCGTCTTCTTTTATTGGCTATACTCCCGACCGTCCTCCCGGCCGTATATTTAATCCCCTAAGCCTCGCGATTCGTATTGACCGCGGTACCGCTGAGCGCAGTATCGACCTCGTCCGTATAATAGACTCCCCGTCCCCTGAGCTCCCCCGAGCCTACGATAAATAGTAGTATAATATTTAATCGAATAAAATCTATGAAAATTAATTAAAAATATAGGGTATATATTTATATTAAAATTCATACAAAATCTCCTAGCTTGGGCAAATAGGTGTTTCACTGTCTTCCGTGGGCATAATTAAGCTCCGCCCAAGGAAACACTATTTTATTAATTACGTTTAAAATAATTAGGATTATTAGTATTCAGCCGCCTAATTAGTAATTAATAACTAGATTAATATTACAATTAGAATATTTCCTTTCTTTACTACTTATAGTTATTACCTACAATTATTAATAACCTTCGTAATACCCCTTATAGAAGTAGAATTTAAGGACTTATAAACGAAGGTTAACAATTTTATTTCTATATTATAGTAAATTATAAATTTATATTAAATAATAATAGCTATATCTATTTAAGAGGGTACGACCAGCGGAGGAGGACGCTATTGTAAGAATTAGTAACGTAAGGAAGAAGGGGAAAGGTTCGAAAGCTGGCGTCGAAGAGGAGTTTAAATAGAGGGAAGTAAGGGGCCTTTATATTTATACAAACTTTAATAGAGTCGTAGGAATTAGGGGGATAACAACGAAGTAAGAATAAAGGCAAACGATAGGGAAGGGACGGTTGCTATAGGCGGTTTAGGAGGAAGGAGCGGCGTACGGGAGCGGTATCTCGATTATTCTAATATTGGATCGAATGTAGTAAATAAGAAGTAGTTTATTTGCTAAGGCAGTAGGTAAGTACCGCTATAAATAGAATCGAAATGGAATAGGTATAATTCATTCGCGATTAGAAGGAGTTAGCGGTTTTTATCCAACGGCGTTTATCGCCGCACAGTTTTTCCTCTAGAGAATTAAGAGACGTACCCCATACCAATAAGGCGCTATAGATAAGTAGTATAGGGAATAAGACTATTATTATTATATCTATTTAAGAGTAAAAATATTTTACGAACTATAAAAGGGAATTTGTAAAAAAAATTAAAGTAGGAAATAAGGTCTAATTTAACTTTAAAAATTTCTTTATAACGCGCCTAAAGAAGAAGTTCGATTAGGTTTATATTAAATATATAGTATTACGAATTTTCAACCTATTCGTAATAAAGTTCTTTAACCTTTCTTCGAAAATATTTAATAAATCTTATATTAATTTATTTAAAAGAGTTAGAAATAACTTATTGCCGGAGTAAATTACTACCGACTTTTAACCGCCGGCTATTATAATTAATAATAAAAAAGAATATATAGTAAAAGAAATCCTTTATATAAAAATAGTTAAAAGTCTAATACCGTTGAGAGGGTATTGTGAAAGCACAGTATGTGTGTTGATTGAAAGTGTGTAAATTGATCATCTGGGAAAGATCCAGAGATGGGAGATCGCGATGGTTGATGACCATATGTGCGCGATCCTTATTTAATCTATAGGACCTACCTTAGGTGGGGACGCGACCGCGGTAGTAATACTGCCGTAGCTAGTGAACGATTGTTATTGTAATAGGTGATAATATTAACGATACCAATCCGGTATTAAATGCCGGCCGTAAAAAGCAAATACTATTGTCTTTAGTAGTTAATAAGCTAATATATATATACGAATACCCTTACTTCTTCTTAGGTTTTAAATTCCTTCCTTAGGATAAAGCTTCCCTTACTTCTTTATCTTTTATAAAGGTTACCTTCTTACGCCCGCGGGATTTAACTATTAGGTTACGGCGCCCTTTATAACGCTTCTAATACTCTTATAATCATTCTTACGCGTTATTTAACGCTTCTTCTAGTAATTATTTATTGCATTTATATCCGAATTTAATTTATTTAACTAAATATTTCTAACTTCCCGTCCTTAAATTCCGATCGTAATTCAAGATTACGTTTATTTCCTATTCTCTTTCATTATTTAAACCGGCTTGGTTATCCTCTACGGGTCCCGGAGGTAGTTAAATCCAATAGAAAGGATCGTCGTCCCGGAGGCTCCTTTTAAAATATATAACTAAAATAATTAAGTAAATACCGGCTATTTCCGGGGGGAGTTCGAATTTATATACTAATTTACCAATGCGTATAATAATCCGAAATAGGCTAATTCGTTACTATAAAAACTTATAAAACGGCTAACTAGGGAAGTAATATCCCTTGTATAGCTTTATAAATACTTTATTACTAATTTAGTACTTATAAAGCGGGTATTTATTATTGTAGCGCTTTTTAACTTTTATTATTATAAAATCTATAATTAAACGAACGTCCTCCCTTAAACTATCCCTAAGTACCTTATATTCTATAGCCGCTAAGATATCATTTTTGGCGATAACGTCCAAGGGTCTTAATAATTTAAAACCGAAGAATTATTCGTACGGGGATAATTTGAGGGGTTCGGAATATAAGTTATTAAAATTCTATTGTAGGCTAAATAATATTTCGACTTAAGTCGAATTGGGTTTTATAAAGTAGTAATATTTAATAATAATTTCTATATCCTAATTACGTCTTTCGGCTAAGCCGTTTCCCTAGGGGTAATATACAATAATTATTAGTAGTTTAGTATTTATTATTAACTATATACTTTTTTAGAACTTTAAAGTAAATTTCTAATCTTTATTAAATATTATAGTTTAAAATATACCCTAATCTCGTAATAGTAGTTCCCTTATTAATACCTTTCCTTAATCTTCGGCCGAATATATTAAATAATTAAGGATAAATTTAATACGCTTATTCGTATAATAGGTAACGGGTATAAAAGTATCGAATAAATTAAACCCTTTTAAGTACTATAGCGTACTAACCGCTTAAATTTCCGGTAAATCCGTAATAAAATCCAATAAAATAGTATATATAAGTAACGTATATTCGGGGTTAACTAATTAATAATCGCTTATTATTACCTTTCTATCGGTATAATTTAATTGGTATATCGGGTAATAACGAACGTATTCGGTTATTTAATGAATTTTCCTTACTATAGTATAATCCTTTAAATTATAGAATATTCGGTCTTTACTGAAGTAATATTTTTTATTATATATTATCGCTAAAATTAAAAGGATTATATTCTTAGGTACGTATAGGCGCTTTATCTTATTCGAAAATATATTATAAAATAGGTCGTTAATTATTTCGAACGGATATCCAACGTTTAAAACGATATTATCAACTTCGGTAACTACCCTATAACTCTTAATATCGGATATAATACTAGCAAACTTTATATCGGTCTCGTAACCTTATTTAAAATTATTCCTTATTAAAGCGTTTATTTAAGCTTTAACGCGGATAAACTAAATTTAATCTAGTATAGGAATTTCGTCGGTTTGGCCGTTCTCATCCCTTTTCGCTTTAAATTTACTTAGGGCGTTAAGGATAAAATTCAATTTACCGGCGATATAGTAAACTTGTAAATTATATTATAATAAATAGATAAATATATTAATTAAATAACAATTTCCCCTATCCGTAGATAAAGTATTAAAGGTAATTTATTTATAAATACCTTTTATAACGGCGTAATTAGTAAATACGATAATAGGGTAGTTAAAAGAATATAGTAAAGTGCGTAAACATTTAATTGCCTAAACTAGGTATACGACCTCTATTTTAGAAGGACCGTATTTCAATTTAATTTTATTAAGGGCTTTATTTAAAGAGGATGTCTATTCGTACTGTTAACATCGTCTTCTAAGACTATACCCCACCCGACTCCGACCTTCAAAAGTATTCTTTCGAAAATTTCGCCAAGATTCCCTATAAAATTTGGGCTTTACATTCTTTCGTAACCTGACATAAAACGGCGCCGTATACGGTCCTAGACTCGCACCTAGAGGTGCACGGTCAGCGATTGTTACGGCTATCAGCGATTATTACGGCTGTTAGCGATTATTACGGCTGTTAGCGATTGTTACGGTTGTTAGCGATTGTTACGGCTATTAGTGATTATTACGGCGGCTATTAGCGATTATTACGGCTATCAGCGATTGTCACGGCTGCCAGCGATTGTCACGGCTGCCAGCGATTGTCACAGCTATCAGCGATTATTACGGCTGTTAGCGATTGTTACGGCTGTTAATAATTATCACGGCGGCTGTCAGCGATTGTCATGGCTGTCAGTAATTGTCACGGCGGCTGTCAACGATTGTCACGGCTGTCAGTGACTGTCATAGCAGCTGTTAGTGATACGTGTGCTTGTGTAGGGGTCAGAATGTGTAATGGGCTGTAATCTGGGAGCTTGGCGGTCGCGGTACGAGGGGGACTAGTGCGGAGACGCCAGGGTTAGGGATGAGTGTGGGAAAAAAAGTGGGGTACAGTCTCAGAAGACGATGTCAACAATACGAATAGACATTCTCTATTTAAAAATATAATAGGTAGTACTTTATTAGCGGGAATAACTATATTAAGGGCCTATTTAAAATCGTCTTTTAAATAATATAGAATAATATTATAATTTCATTCTAAAGATCTATCGATTTATAAAAATATTTATTTATTTAGGTCTAAGTAATATAGCTTTATATTTTCGTAAATAGCTTTTTAAATTACTTTAAATATAGTTTTTTCTTTAAGTATAAATAAATAAATTGTTTTCGTATAATAATAAGCACGTTTAGCCGGATTATTTAGTATAATCGCCCCCGTTTTCCGCCTTATTACTAAGAGTTCTACCTTACAATTTTATAGTAGTTCGGAAATCTTATTATAATAGGGGATTAAGTGGCGGATGAACTTTAAATTCCTAATATATATTTCTAGAACCTTAAATATCTCCGGAAAAACCAGGTTACAGAAGGCCGCCAACCTCTCGGCCATAATTATTAGTCCGAAAACGTTAATATAGAACCCTAAGAATTTTACATTCGGATATACAATATAATTCTTCTTAAGAAATAGAATTAAATTACGCGACGTAAAAAGTTTAAATACTTAGTCTAAGTACTTTAAATACCCCTCTATAGAATTTGAAAATATGATAATATCGTTAATAAATACTTTATAAAAGTGAGATATTACTATTAATAACCGATTTATAAATCTCTATATATAAGCGGGGGAATTATAATAATTTATAAGGGTTATATTTAGTTATTCTAAACTACGTAAGCTAATAAAGGTAAACCTATCCCTATATTATAATTAAACTATAAATTAATAAAAGAAAGCCGTTGCGTTAATAATAGTAATAAGAGTTTTCCCCCGTAGGGAAGTAATAACTTTAAATTAAAGGGGTAAAGGGTAGTAATTTAATATAGTAACTTTATTTAACGCCTTCAAATCGATAACTACTTTACTTTTTTATTACCCTTTAACAGTACATTATATAACGAAAATAGGGTAAGCAAACGGGGTAGCCCTATTAACTTAATCTATTTTATTTTAATTATAGAGTACGTTAAATGTTTAGTTTAATACCTTACAATCCTTTTTACTTAAAAGGTATAATTAAGCGTAAATATATTAATTCTACTATCCTTTTACTAATAAGATCTATATTATATTTTCTTCGCTTATTTTAATTACTCCCCCTTCCTTTTAGAGGCTAGGGTATTTATTAATAATTTCTTTAATTTTGGATATTAAAGCGGGATTTCGGGTATAAATATAGATTCCCTACTCCGTAACCTTTTTTAGAATATTAACTAATATTTTTAAACCGAATATCGAATATTTATTTTTGGATTTAGGCCTATTGTAATTTAATTTATCTAATAAAATTTATTTAGCACGGGGCTCGGCTCCTTCCTATTCTATAACCTCCTAAACCATTATATTTAGGTCTTTAAATATAATCTCCTAAAGGATTTATTCGTCTATTATATTATTAATATAAGCGTACTTATTATTTTTAGTATTTTTCTATTCTTCTATTACGTTAAAAGCCCTAATAATAGGGATTTCGAATTCTATATTCAACGCCGAAGGCGTTTTAAGCGTTCGAGCCGCTAGCTCAATTATTATACTTTAAAATAGAGCTAGGTATTTATTATTTATAACTTTAGTAATATTTTTAATATAAAAACGTTTAAAGATAATTATAATATTATTGGTTATATTGTTGACGAATATAACCGTTAGGGCTTCGGAATCGATTATAATATTAGCTGCTAAAATATATTTAGAATTTAATATAAAATATTAGCCTTTAGGTAACGCCTTAAAATCGACCGGTATATAATTAAATTAGCTAGATAGAAGGGTAGTCTTATATAGAATTATTATTTTCTTAACATAAGGCTTTATATTTTCTTACGCTACGAAATCGACTACAAAATTATTAAAATTTTGAAATATAATAATATTTATTTTATAATCTATATTTATTATATAGGAGTATATAAAATTATTACCGAAGAGAATATTAAATTCGAATTCATTTACTACCTAGCCTCCTTTTTTGAATTTTATTAGGGTTAAGTATCCTTCCTTATTAAAACCTTCTAAATAAATTTCGAAGGTAGTTTATTTAGTAATTTTAATATGTTTTTCGCCAATTCCCTTAATTTTAATATATTTAATTTCAATATTATAAATTAATATCTTTAAAAAGGGTTTCCCAATTAAAGTCCATCCCGTTCCTAAATCTATATAAATTTCGCTTATTTTACTATTAGGCCGAAGGCGAACGTTAATTCGTATATATATAAAGTTAGAAATAAAATTATTATTAATTTTAATTAGCGCTATTTATAGGGCTTCCTTTATTTATAGGGGGAAAGACAATTTAGGGATAAATATAAGGGAGATACAAAGGACGGGCTACGGTTTTTTATTTACTATTTTACCTACTTAAATTAATTTATACATTTTTAAATACTTGAATAGGATATTCCGCGATATTAGCATTTTCCTATAATAATTATAAATATATTACTCTAGAATTAAAGGGAAGGGTATACAGAAATGTTCTACTTTTACAACTTTAGGGGTTACGTAGGATATTTTATATTATTACCTTTTAACCTTGGTATTAATACTCTTATAGTATTTACAATATTATTTAAACGTAGGTTTTATAATGAAATAAATATTAATTACGGATTCCCCGTTAAAAATATTATTTTAAACTTCGGTATTTATAATTATATAATTTACTTAGTAAAACCGGTATTTATAATTTAAATCTTTATCGCGGCTTCTATCGCAATTGCAATCCCGGTTCCTATTATAATTCCGGTCGTTATTATTATTATTATTATGGCTATAATTACGGTTATAATTATTCTGATTATTATAATTACAATCTCTTTTATAATTATAAATTGCAATTACAATCCCTATTTCTATCCGAACGGTTATTTTAACTATTATTCCGGCGGTTAATTAAATTACGGGTTCTATTATATTTAAAATTATTAAATCCGGATTTAGCGGCCGTAATTAGTATAACGTTCGTTCTAAATATTTCTATTATATAATTTGAAAATTCCTCTTTATCGAATAGGGCTTTAGAGTATTACTTAGTATATAAACCGAAGTTTAATCAAATTTATATTATAATACTATATTAGTTAAATATTAAATTATAACTTATAATACTTATTATACGAACGTACCGAAATTACCTTTATACGTATAAGGTTAACGCTCCTTTATTTTTATTAATCTTATATAATAAAAAGTATCTTCGGTTAAATTTAACTATAATTATAGTAGCGTTTAATTTAAATCGATCTACTAATTTATTAAATAAGATATATATTCTATCCCTAATCTAATTCTTCTTATTAAATATATTAACCTTAATTAATTACTATACTTTAATAGATCCGCTTAATAGAATTTAGAATATTTTAATTATTTACCGGCCTATTTTACTATCGGCTCTATTATTTATAAAGGATAAAACCTATTCTTTAAAAGTATAAATATCTGTATAAATATCCCCTTTTAGGTCGGTAATAATTCTAACATCGTTAAAATCTAATGCAGTAGGGTTGAAGAAACTTATTTCTTCTCTTTTTACTTTATAGTATTCCTCTTCGTCTTCGTCGTCGGTATAATTAAAATTATACTTCCGGGACTTGTAATTACACACGTTATTTTTATTTTTTTTACCATTGGAATTACCTTTACCGTAATTATTATATTTAAATATAATTCGTACAATTTGGATTTAAAAGGTTGGAAACCCATTCCTTCCCTATTAGTCGCTTATTTAATCCTTTACCGAAATTAGGGTATACCTTTCTCCTATTGCGTATAGAAGGAGTATAAGGTATAAGTAGAGTCTATTTACTTATAGTTCGAAATAGCCTTAATTACAAGGGTCGAACGTAGGGTTGACAAAAATATAAATTATACTATAGCCGTAGGCTGGGTTCGAAAAATATAGTGGTTTAAAAAGACGGAGTAATTTAATTAACAAATCTTCAACTTTAGAATTTCCTTATTAAATAATTAAACTTAGCTGGGGGTATATAAGGAAGCTTTTCCAGTTGTATAATAGTCATACAACGGTTTCTAGCACCTGCAGCGGTGGTGCAATAGTAAAAAAATTTGCAACCGTGTGGCAACTGTGCTACAACGGTAAAAAAAATTGCAACCGTGCTGCAACCGTTGCAACATCTGCAACTATAGGATTTTGCATATATGACGTAATTGGACCCACCTTCCCAGAAATTTTTTTAAAATCCTTCCTTCCTACCTTCCTCCTTTAATATCGAATTTCCGGAAGCGAAAACGACCAAGTTTTTTTCTTTACTAATACCCCTAACCCTAAAAATGAAAAGGGTATTAAAATAAGCGCCATTTCTTAACGGTTATTTTGTACCCCGCTAGAGGTCCGTGCGCCCTCTATTTAACGAGAAATCTTAGTTTAAAAAAATTTTACCGAACGGGTCTTTAGAAAAAAAAAAAAAAAAATATAACTTCCTCTTCATAAGGAAGAAAAACCAGGCCTGTCTTTAAGAAATTTGGCCTAGTGGCCAAGTGGTTAATAAAGTAGTTCTTTATCGTCAGACTCTTGTTCGATTCCTCGCTGTGACAAAATTTTTGTTCTTTTCAAATTAAAAAAAAAATGGAAAAAAAAAAAGAAAAAAGAAAAAAGGAAAATAAAAAAAGGAAAAAAAAAAGAATATTAGCCTAGATTCGCGATTTCCCTTTGTGACCTTCGCGATTTCCCTTTGTAACCTTCGCGATTTCCCCTTGTGAATTTTCTGTACGGTAAGAATTTTTTTGGCAATTACGTCATATGTGCAAAAATCCTATGGTTGCAGATGTTGCAACGGTTGCAGAACGGTTGCAATACGGTTGCAGCTCATTAAACCGTTGCACCACCCTATCCAAATCTGCAATGGTAGTAGATTTCTATACCGTTGTATAACTATTATACTATAGTAATTTGAACCCTTATATTATTAGCTAAGAATAGAATCCCGATCTAATCCCTAGGGTAATAAGAACCGTCGCTACTTTAAGTAGAACTCCGAAATCTTAGGGTATTCAATTAATTCGAATATCTTAAATTAGCAATAAAAATAATCGTAGCGGGGCACTATTAACTTAGGGTACGGGTAATTTACTTCAAATAAATAGCTTATTATAAATTAAATATAGAAATTCTAATACGTCTTCTAGCGTAGTATAAAATTTATTCTACATTATAAACTTACCTATTATAAGTCTTTTACGTAGTAAAGATTTTAGTATAATAGGCCTTTCGTTCTATAGTTTAAAAAGAGTTAATAATTCCCTAGTAACTTCGTTAAATAAGGGGTTTAAGGGAATATATAGGTTATTGGTTAAATTCTTAGTTACTACTTCTATAACTTCCTTTTCTATTGCCCGGCGAATACCGTTAATTTATTTAGTATAATCTTCTAATACCGTTTCCTACGCCTTTTAAAGTACTTTAACGGTCTTCTTTAATTCGGTTATCTATTATTAGAAATTCTTCGTCTATTATTAAAATAATTCTTTATACTTTTTAAAAAACGCTTTTAAAAATTCTTTCTATTCTTAAACGTATTAATTTAATAATTTTCTTTACTCCTTAAATAATAAATCGATTTCATCCTTAAAAGCCTCCGTAAAAGTCTTTCATTCCTTATTTTATATTTCTTTAATAATATCGGTTATTTCTACTTTATAAGCTTCGAATAGAGCTAATAATTTATTTTCATTATTATTTTAATATCTACGTTAAACGGCTAAATTAAATTTAAAGGATTTTAGTAAAGCTTATATAATTAATAACTTAGAGGTTAATAATCCCTCCTATCTATTAAGCTTATAAATTACATTATCGTAATTATAATTAATTTTATCGTTTAAATATTCGACGGATTTTCAATTTGCTCCGAATTTAAAGGGGTGGAGTAGTAAGGTTTAGTCCGGGTTTAATCTAACGTTTAGCGTACGTAAATTTCAATTGTAACGTATATTTAAAATTAGCTTTATAGGGGGTATTAATATATTAGGGGCGTGCCCTTACGGGAATATATAAGTATATACGCTTATAGATAGGTATTGAACTATATAGTTCGGGTTCGCAATAAGCGGGGTATAAATACTAATAAGTACGTTAAGGGGTCTTCTTGCCGGGACCGTATTAATTATGATATAAGTTTTATCGTGATTACAATATAGAGGGTTGGCGAGCTTAGCCTCGTATAAATCGGCTTCGCTCTCGAAATAGGCTGTCTCTTCGAAATTATTATAATGGAATTCTTTTATTCGAACGGGATTCGTATTGGCAGGTGAGGTAGGCGCAATATTGCGCGTACCGTCTGGCGCGTCGGACTCGATGAACGAGCCGGGCATAACGGCGATGACGTTGTTTCTGGCTGAATTCGCCGAGTCTGGGGGTGGAGCAGTGTGGTACTATATTCCTTTACGGGTACCTGAATTCGCCGTATTAGAGGGGGGTTGAATTTTACGGGTACTTTAAATCGCCGTAAGAGGGATAACGATTACGTACCTTAGTCGGCGATCGAGGGAGAGGGGGATAGATAAGGAAGTCGTTGACTAAATGAATAGGATAATTGGTACAATGCGGAAAGGTGGTTTTTAAAGTCGCGAGAGTATTTAAATTCGTCTTACGTACTTTGGGGATATTTCTATTGAGGAAGTTTATTGCGCGTGGGCGATCTTTTTGTCGACTATTATCGTGCCTTTTCTAAAAGGCGATAGCAATAAATAGTGTAATGTAGTTCGGTCGAATATTGCGATCTATAGTTGTAGCTACTATATAATACCGTTGAGAGGGTATTGTGAAAGTACAGTATGTGTGTTGATTGAAAGTATGTAAATTAATTATCTAGGAAAGATCCAGAAATGGGAGATCGCAATAGTTGATGACTATATGTGCGCGATCCTTATCTAATCTATAGGACTTACTTTAGGTGGGGACGCGACCGCGGCAGTAGTGCTGCTGTGGCTAGTCAACGACTGTTATTGTGACAGGTGATAACACTAGCGATACTAATCCGGTATCAAAGTCGTAAGATATTCTTAATAAATTAGGAAAGATAGGTTTAGTAGATATAGGAACTTTTAGAAGAATTCGTTAATATAATTATTTTAAATCGTTTTAAAATAAAGTATAATTTAGTAAATATTAACGACGGGCTAGTAGATTATTATATTATAGAATATACAAAATAATAACGTTAGGAATAGTAATACAATAAGGTTAGTAAGCGAAATAAATTATTAAAAACTTCTATTTTTAATTTTAAAATTATTATTTCTTTAGGGTCTTATAAGGGCGATAACTTTTAATTTTGAATTTTAAAAATCTCCTTTTATAATCTTCTAAACGGGTAATTAATTTAGTAACGTTATTAATAGTAGGCGTAGCGGCGGGGCGGGTAATAGGGTGGGAGGGGGTAGGGCGGTTGGAGAAAAGTATATAAGTAGGAATAGAAATAATAGCGTAGGCCGGAGTAGTAGGAGCGGCGGTAATTTTAATATTAGGGAGATTTAATAAGTAATTATATTTATATTTAATTATTATTAATTTTATTTATTTAATAGGTTTAAATATAATAGGGGATAAAATTTATTAATTTATAACCTAGTCCTTTAAAAATTTAGTAGCGTTACGCTAAATAATAAGATTCCGGCGTATATAAATGCACGCTTTCGCTTCTTACTTAAGTTCCGCCGCCTCTTAGGCAGTTGTAAACTATTAAATAAGGGGGGATATATAGTTGTATTTATTATTATTATTATAATAAGAGAGGTATAAAGCAATTCCGGTCTTAATAATATAATTATATTTAGTATTAAAGTATAAGATATAAGGGATTATAAAGGGTTTATATTTATTTTACGAAGGAATATAATTAATTAATAAGTAGTTAGGGTAAGAAACGACGAAGAGTATTTATTAATTTATAATATTTTTTAATAAGTTTCTTAGGAGTTTCGGTAGCGCTAGGAGTAATAATAGCGTTAGGAGCGGCGGCAACTTTATTACTACGGGTGCGGCCTATAGAGGGAGGCGGGGAGGTACATAGGGGAGATTAGGGAAAGTATAAGGAGAGGGGAGAATTATTAGAAAGGAAAGGAGAGGATTCGAGTTTGGGGGAGGTAAAGTAAGGTATTTATATATATAAGTATTTGTAAATAATTAAGGAAATTAGGGAATAGTATTTATTTTAGTAGTTGAGTGGTAAATAAAGAAAGGGAGGAGAAAGGAAGAGGGGAGAAATTGGGGGGTAAAGGGGGTTTTTATAAATAAATTTTGTAAGTACGGTTATACGTACGGCTATTTAGTTTATTTATAGCCTGCGGGTAGGAGTAGTTATTATTTAATAAATTTTTGGGTAGCGAAGAAATAGAAGGTAAGTGCGCTACGGTTGCGATAAGATAGTAGGGTAAGAGGGAGAGCGAAAGAGGGAAAGAAGGGGGTAATATTATAGGGCTAAGGCCCGGAGTTGTAGCGCTCTAGTTTTTGCGATTAGAATTATTACGCTGTAGCTGTTTTTGTAGCTGTGCTTGCGTAGCCCCCCTTAGAACTTCGTACCTCCGGTGGATCCCTCTTAAATAGACTTTTCTCCTCTTTATAGAACCTTAATTAAGCTATACGACCAGCACCCGTGTTAACCGTGCTGTTCCCGTTACAAATATTAGGACCGAAGCGAGCGTAAGAGCGTAATTTATAGTATAATATAATAGAGTATAAGTATTAGGATTATTATTAAAATTTGTAAATACTTTAATTAAAGTATTATAAATCACTTAATTTTCATGGTCGGCAGTTTAAAGGGCGCCAATAACGGTTATTACAATAAAATTATTAGTAATAACCCGTAATTAGTCTTTTATTAATTATTAAATTAAATACGAATAGAGTTATTATTAGAATATACTATTTTAATAGCAGGTATAAAAAGGAGAAAGAAATAAGGCTAATACTCATATTACCTAATTCGAATTATAATATTTGCAACCGAATCTCTACTTGCCCGCTTATAAACGGATCGAATCTTTAATTACAAATACAATTAATTGCGGATACAATTTAAATAATCTTTTTTATACTAAACGTAATTTAAATTTATATCCTTTAAACGCGCATAGCGTAATAGTAAAGTACAATATACTATTACGGGGCGAAGTACTATTAGGGGTAGGGTAAAATATACGTTATTATACGAAAGAGAAGAAAGGAAGGATATATACGGAGGACTAGCTATATAAGCGAGAGCCCTAAAGCTAGGCCGTGCGCGCACATAACCCTACACGTAACCGTACTATAATAATAGATATAGTGCGAGTATAGGATAGGCATATTATAAGCTAATCCTATGACACCTTCCGTCGCTTCGTAGTAGGCCTACGGACTACGACTTCTAGTGTGGATCTATTCGTAACACCCTAGGGGTGGGCCCGACAACGAAGCTTGGTGGAGGAGTGGGCGTTTCAATAAATAGATTAGTAATAAGCGACTAATAAGTAGGTCCTAGAGTCGCTTGTACGACTAGGGTATTTAAGATCGGATTCGCACTGTCACAGGATTAGCCTGTGACATGCCCACCCTGCACCGACCCTTAGATGTGCCATGCCTAGAGTTATAGCACGGTTACATATAGGGTTATATGCGCGCACGGACTGGCCTTCCAGGGCTCTCGCCCATATAGCTAATCCTCCGCACACATCCTTCCTTTCCTCTCCTTCGTACAATAACGTATATCCTACCCTACCCCCAATAATACCTCACCCCGTAATAGTTTATTATATTTAATTATCGTACTACGTACGCTTAAGGGAGATAAATTTAAATTACATTTAGTACAAAAAAGATCATTTAAATCGTATCCGCAATTAAAGATTCGACCCTTTACGAACGGGGCAAATAAAGATTTGGTCGTAAATAGTACGATTCGAGCTAAGTAATATAAGTATTAACCTTATCTCTTTCTCCCTACCTATTAATTAAAACGGTGCGTTTAAAGAAACTACCGTATTTACGTTAATTTAATAATTAATAACGGATTAGCTATAGGTTATTACCGATAATTTTATTATAGTAACCGCTATCGGAGTTCTTTAAACCTCCGATGTTAACCCCGCGAATTAAGTAATTTACAATACCTTCGCTAAAGTACTTATAAACCTTAATAATAATCCTAATACTTATTTTCCTTCTATTTATACTATAGACTACGCCCTCGCACTTACCTCAATCCCTATATTCCGTAATATTACCCTCGCCCTTAACCGTTTCGTTTATAATAATATAATTAAAGCCCGTTCGTACGCCTAAAGAATTAAAGAGGATTTTACCGAATCCTACTAAGAAATTAATTATTTGAATAACCGTAATACCGAATTCCAATAAAGGATCGACGAATTTAAATAATCTTTTAATAATTTTAAGACTAATACTTTTAAATCCTACTAAAAATAAAGAGATAAATACGCCGAAACTATTAATAAAGTCCGTATTTAAGTTAAATAAATTTAAAATATTAAAATACTACTTATTATATTAATTATAAGCGTTAGCGGTAGCGGCTATAAGTTGGTATAGTTACGTACGTATATTATTCCGTTCGATAGTAAAAGTACTACTGCGCTAGAAAAGGCCGAAAAATACCGCTCCTAACGTATAAAAATTATATTTTATTAAATTAACGAGCCTACTTTTTTTACCTTTAAATTTAAGCGCTTCTTTTACATCGCTAAATACTTTGAAAGTCCTCCCTTTTCGGCTATTAAATCGTAATTAACTAATATCTTCGAATATTTTACCGACAATATTAAATAGAAGTAAAAAATTACTATAGACCTTTTTAAAAAATTTAATACTAAATATAATAATTCTAATTTTACTATTATTATTCGCTATAAATTCGACGACTAAAAAATAATTGAAAATATACGCTAAGCCGCTTTCGAAGATTAATTTACTATTTTTATTAATTAGTATAATATATATAATTCAATAAAAATATATTATTTTTATAATAAAGTTAATAAAGTTATTTATAATATTATCGCTTACTAATACCCGCTCCCGGCTAATAATAATTATGTTAAGTAGTTCGAAATAACCCGCTCTTTAATTTAGAATTATAAGGACAACGCTTATTATAAGAAATTTATTAACCTATTTTACAAACTAGCTTCTACGAATAATAATAATAATACCTCTTCTTCGAAATAATCTATTAACTAGGGCGGTAATATTATAAATTTAAATTCTATATCTACTACTAACGTTACTATACGCAATATAATCTCTTAAAAGATTTTCGAATACTATATAAAAATTAGAATTTATACCTGCTATAATTGTAAGAATTATTTTTCTACTATATACTGTAATCGTATTAATTTTAATAAAGACCTTCCGGCTTCTACCCGTAGTAATCGCGGCGGTTATAGCGGTAAGGGCAGTAATAGAAGCGGTAGTAAGGGCGGTAATGATAATTCTACTCCTTAATAAGGCTAGTACGGCTACGGCTGATATAATTACAACTAGTAAAAATATAGCTAATAATATTAAATTAACGCTATAAACGCCTAAGCGGCCAATAATAATAATACCGTAGCACCGTAATATTAGCAAGCCCCGGTCCCTACGTACGTCTCCGGCTTCGTTGGCCCTATTTAAAGTAATGAAACCGGTTATATTAATTAATAGGGAAATATATAGCCTCCAAACTAAATTGCAATTAGAAGCAATTATCTATAGGATAAATACGGAGGGAGGAGGGTAATATCCCTATATAACTAAATATAATTGAAATTCATAAATCTTCTATAAATAATTATTATAAATACCCTAATTTATTAAACCTTTTTATTTAATTATTTAACGCATTATATAAAATATATTATTTAAAGCTAATTAATAATGGCTATACCGCTCTAAAAAAGACGCCGAAACCGGAAACGCCGATTTCTGGTCAGGAAGTGCTCCAAAACGAAAACCGACAACGGCAATCGACTTAGGAGGGTTATTTACCCCCTTCGCAATATCCTACGACGACCGCAGCGATAACATTGAGCCGTCGCTACCGATAACGATTAATGGAAGTACGAGTAGGCTCGAAAATAACGTCTACAACCCCTTCGGAAGCATTTTAAAATATAACGACCCTAACGTCGTATTTACTATAAAGATTTCGGAGAAAATAAAGGAAAATAATAAAATTATAAAGAAATTTATTATTATAGTAAATAAAATTACGGACTATACTATTGTAATAACCGATAACCGTCATTAAATTTAAAAATTCCTTTTCGAATTCGCGAAAACTTTTATAAAAAAAAATAGGTCTACAATATTTAAAGTAAATAAAATTGCCGAAGCTTAATTTATTATTAAGAAGGATTTTAATAATTTAAAGAAATTTATTTTAAAGGAAATGAAAAAGGATGTTTAAAAAGCGCCGAAAAAATAGGTTAATATTATTCGGAAATCGTTAAATAAAGTTAGCGTTACTTTCTATTATTTATTTACCGTTATTATTAAGAAATTTATTTCCTTTAATTACAAACGTTAATTTACTATTAAGGGGGTTTAAATTGCCGTTAAATTTAGAGAAACTCTACTCGCACGTTGATAAAACTCTATTCGCACGTGGATCCACTTTTCCTTTCTGACTATAACTCAGTCAAATATAGGTATATAAAAATAAAAGTAGTACCAAATTACTCGCTGATTTTTGACGGATTTTTCATAGTAGGTACCATCCTTATAGCCCCAAGCGTCATCTAAATCGTACTTTCTTAGACTTTTAAACTTTTAATTTTCCTAATTATTTATATATAATAGCTTCTTTCTCTATAGTTTTCTTAGCCTACCAATTACATACGTTCTTCAAAGAGGCAGTGTTAGGTAGAGAAAAAAATAAGAAAAAATGGTATATACTTTTTACCTCCTCATTATACTCTTTAGTACTCTAAAAAAGACATTGAAATAACTTTTTCTTCAACGTGCGAATAGAGTTTTATTAACGTGCGAGTAGAGTTGCTCTAAATTTATTATACGTTCGAATAATAATATAAAATAGGCTGTCGAAAACGTTTTAAAGGAAAGTCCGTATAGGGTAATCTATATAATTACTAAAATAGTAATAAGTGGAGACTATATAATTACTTTTAATAAATTAATTAGGGATTAGTATTAGAAGTATTAAATTTAAATTAAATTTTTTTTTAGAAAAAAGGTTATTGTATCTTTAAATATTGTAGCCGTTTTAATTAAAAGAGTCCCGTAAATTAATATTAATATGAAATAGCCCAAATTAGTTATATAAAAAAATAAAGGAGAAGAATAAGGAGGTAGAAATTATTTAAGTTAAATTTTAGAAGAGATATAAAAGGGAGGAAAGAGGAATATTTTTAGTAGAAAATGCGACCGCGAAAGTTATAATTTTCTTCTAAGAGAATTTTTTCTTTTAAAATAGCGGCATATATATATACGAATTATTTTAAATTATAGCCTCTACTTAATAGTATTTTAAATATTAATATTTTAAATATATAGCGAGATTCTATTATTAGGAGGACGCTTATAATTATTACAGTAAAATTAAGTATACAGGGCCGCGTATAGGAAAAGAGAATTACCTTTTAAATAAAGATAATTCCCTGATTTTTTATAAGCCGTATAGGAAGTTGGGGTATTTCGCCTTCGATAAAAAGTAATGCCTATTCGTAAGAATAATTTATATAAAGGTATTAATCGACTATATTAAAAGGCTTTACGGTTTTATTATTCGTAAAGGACCGGCTAAATTAATATTAGAACCGATAATAGAAATAAAGGAGGATATTATAATTTTTAATACCTTCTTTAATTCCTATTTAATTACAATTTTAGAGAGATTATTTATAGGAGGAGGAAAAAGAGGCCGCCCTAAGAAAATTAGAAGTGGTTTTCGGCCGAAATTTATAGGTATAAGCCTAATAGATATTTATATCCGCTCTTAGAATATAAGTAACTATACCCGTACTAATTCTATTACTATTATATTTTTAATTATTATTATAACTTCTAAAGAAATAATACCCCCTTAGCCCGCCGTTAAATTAGAAGGAAATTTCTTATAAAGTAATTAATAATTTATTTAAAAATATTCTATTAGAATGTAGGGAAATTATATAAAAAAGGGAAAACGTTATTCGAATAGGAAGAGATTTATAATATTATAGTAATTTAAAAGTTGGGCAAGAATTTAAATAGGGATATTTACCGGCCGAAAAGTAATAAATATTATAGTATTAATTATTTAGAAAAAGGTAGAATAGTAATTTACGTAAATAAAAGGTAGAATTTAAAAGATTTAAACTCCTAAATTAGAAAGGACTAAACTATAATAATATTAAAGAATTTACGAAAATTAATAACTATTTATTCTATTTACTCCCCTATTTTCTTCTAAAGTACGTTAGAATATTAATAGGAATTTCCTTTCTTCGAATTCTTCGAAGAAAAACCCCCAGACGGCTAATATATAATTATAGGGGATTATAATTTCTATTACCCCGATTAGGATTTAAAGAATAGGATTAATTTAAAAGTTATTTATATAGGTATAGTAATAGAAATTTAATTTCGTTACCCCCCGTAGGGAATTAATAAAGTTCGGAAATATAATTAAAAGAGAGAAAAATAGGATAATTAATTATATATAGGTTTTATAAAGTATCGAAGCCGAATATTAGGGAATATAATAGTATAAATAAACAAATTCGGACTATTACCCTTAGGAAATTTAAATTTAAATAGGAAAAAGAAAGAGCAACTCTACTCGCACCGTAGGGAAACTCTATTCGGACCGTAGAACAAAAAAAAAGTCTAAAGTTTCTCTATAGGTAAAGGGGCTCCAAGTACGTATATTAGCCTAGATTTTTCCTTATTATTTTCTCTATTTTCCAAGCCTCGCATCACTTGTCTACGCCGTATATAACGTCTTAAACTCGAAGGTGCTTAGAACTATTAAAATTTAAGACTACTAAAGTTAAATATAAGAAAAAGCTGGCCGATCTAAGAGCTGTAAAAGGCCTAGAGTAGATTGAAAAATCTATAGAAATTCAAGATGTATTTGAGTCCTACTTTTATCTTTATATACATTATCTTCACCGAGATAAATGTAGAAGTTTAGGTTTTATATACGGTCCGAATAGAGTTTCCCTACGGTGCGAGTAGAGTCGCTCAAAAGAAATAGGAAAGTAGAAGTAAAGGAAGGGTTTAATTAAAATTTAATAAACGTAGAAAAAGTACGGGAAGCGGCGGAAAAATAAATATTAATCTTAAAAAAGATTAAAATAATAGAAGAATTTACACTAGGATTTAATAAATTCGACGGTAAATTCGTTAATATTATACAAGAATTTATCCTATATTAAAAAAAAAGTCGGAGAAAATAAATAGATTAGTAGAATTTAGAATATAAAATAGTAACGAAGGAGGTATAGTAGAAATAGTAGGTATAATTTAGGAATTAAACGCCTTTAAATTAGAAAGAATTTATAAAGGCAGCGATAAAAAAGAAAAAATTTATTACGAAAATTTAAAGAGCGAAGTAGTATAATTATATTATAAACGTATCGAAAGATTTGAATAAACTTTAGTTATTAGAGAAGTAGGCTAAAATATAAAATTATTATTTAATAAATCCGCTAAAATTATTACCCTTTAAATAAAACGAACGGACGAACGAAGTCGAAGATTATAATAGTAAAATAAATATCTTTACTAATTATTTCTTCCCGAAAGTAGAAATCCCGACAGGTTATGTACTAAATTGGATTTAATTATTAAATAGCGATACTCTAGTATTTATTAATAATTTAATTACCGAAGAGGATATCCGGGAAATCCTTTTAAAAATAGCGCTAAATAAAGTACTAGGTATCGATTAATTTTTAAATAAATTTCTAAAAATATGTAAGGGACTGTTTAAATAAGCGATAGCGGCTTTCGCTATAACGAATTTCCAATTCGGATATTTCCCCTAATAATTTTAAAATATAAAAATAATTATTTTTAAAAAACCTGAAAAAAATACCGAATAATAAAAATTAGCCGGGGTATAGAGGCTTATATCGCTTTTAAATAACGTTAGAAAAATTTTCGAAGCCTTTATAGTAAAGAGGTTAATATAAGTAGTAGAAAAATATAATTTCTTCCTAAAGGGTTAAATAAGTAATTAGGTAGGCCGTTTAACCGAATTTGCCGTTTAAATAATTATTAATACAGTTTATACAGTATAGAAATTTAAGGCTATAACGTTTGTTATATTCTTTAATTTAAAAGGTATATTGAATAGAATTAATTATAAATAACTCTTATATATGCTATAAGAAATATAATTCCTAAAATAAATCTTCTAATAAGTTAATAGCTTCGTTATTAGAAGAAAAAGTTCTCTTTTCTTCGACGACGAAACTTCCTAATTTTATAATATTATAGTCGGCGTACTATAAAGTTCCCCCCTTTTACTAATCCTTTTTATTCTTTTTATTACCCTATTATACTATAAGTTAGCTACTATTTAAAATGCAATTACCGTCGGCTTCGCTAATAATACTAATATTATTATAGTAATTAAAATTATTAAAGAAAATTATTAGACGTTTTAAATAATATAGGATATTTATTTGGGTTAAGCAATTGAGAGAAGGATAGAATTCGAAATAAATAAAATAGAATTTATATATTTTATACGGACGAAGGAATTAAGAACGGAAATTTTCTAAATTAGAGGAATCGTATTTAAATTAACAGAATCAATTAAATTCCTTAGGGTTTAGTTAAATTAGAAATTTAATTACTAAATATATATAAAGGTAGTTAAAAAGAAGATAATTATATAAACGAACGTATTAATATAATTAGCGGCGAAAATTTAGGGTTATTTCTTTACGTAAATAAGGGAAATTTATATTCAATATATTCAGAATGCGATTATATACAGAGTATTAACCTTCTATTAACCGACCGAAATTTATAGTAAATTACGAAGGATAATAATTAGGTTAATTAAATATTAAATTAAATATTTAAGAATTATTATTAGGACGGGCATTTGATAGGGCGGCACCAGCCTTTGGATAGAGAGGCCCCAATCCTTATTTGGGCCCCAATCGGGTTAGGGTTATACGTGTATGTGTAATTTTCGAGCGGTTTATTTCAATGTGACCGTCATGATACACCAACCTTTCGTGAAAGACAGTGCCAAGCCCAGCTAACCAGTGGATCCCCTATTCACTAGCCTGCGCACGACCCCTATCTTTAGACTTGGGCCATTTCGAGCATACCTTTTTCATCAACCCAACCTTCTTTCAAATCCTTCATCACAACCCAACTAACTGAAACAGGCTAGAATTGCTCATACGTACGTAAATATCAATTGTAGAGATCATTAGCTTTTTAAAGCTCTATAGCGCTGCGCGCATCGTGTATATTCAGGTCTTTTTTAGGTATGTGTAACACTTTCGAAATTTCTGTGTAAATAATAAATTACCAGAAAGTTTCACGCCAAGACTTGTAATATTGGGGCCTAAATAAGGATTGGGGCCTCTCTATCTAAAGGCTGGTGCCGCCCTATCAAATGCCATTAGGACGTATAAAATTACGCTAATAAAGAATTTAAAAATAGAAATTTTTTATCCGTTATTCAACTTCTATTTTAATAAATAGGTTAAGGCCTTCGAAAAAAAGTTTACTTATACGAACTAAGTAGGGTTTATCCGAAGGACTATAGCTTAAATAGGAACGAACGACGCCGAAACCGGAAACGCCGATTTCTGGTTAGGAAGTGCTCCAAAACGAAAACCGACAACGGCAATCGACTTAGGAGGGTCATTTACCCCCTCCGCGATGTTCTACAACGACTATAGCGATAGTATTAAGTTGTCGCTGCCGATAATAATTGATAAAAGTGCGAGTAGGTTCGAAAATAGCGTTTATGTAACGGGTCTGCAAGAGTAAGGCACAGCGAGCAGTCGTGTAATGGTTGAAATGCTATATTTGATAAGGAAGAAAAGGAAGGAAAGAGATTGTACTAGAAGGGTGCAGTCGGAAAGGGTTTTGTATACTACCGTACCAAGGCCGGGGCAGCCGAGCCAGACCCTCGCAGGTCATAACCTAATATTAACTAGGTTACAACCTTAGGGCGCTAGCCCTATAATATTACCCCCCTATTCCCCCTCGGGGAGCGCGGCCCTACATATAATTTAGAAAGTAATTAAAATTATACGAAGAACGAAAATCTAGTCCAACCGTACTTAACCTAACGTTTATTTGACGGGGAAGAAAGAATATAACCTTAGAAAAAAGATATCTATAATTGAGCCCCCAAATAAACGTAGTACGACTACTTGCTCCTTACCCGAGTCGGTAGTACCTTTGCGAAGTACTTACCCTTATAGAGCTATTCTTAGTATATGAGAATTAAAACTAAATTAGGGAATATATTTAGACCTTGCCTATCCGGGACGTCTCTTCTGCTATAATATATTAATAATTAGTACTAGAAATAGTTAATAAAATTAAAGTTATTATTTAACACTTTGTATTACTCTGCTTCTCTTGCTAGTAGGAGTTTTTATTATTATTGTAATTATAGAACCGCTATTTAATATACGCCCTTCGCTAGAGGTGGGCTTAATAATCGTTATACTTACGAAATGTTACGTTTATTACCCTCTTAGTTGCGTTCGTAGTAGATACTAATTTTTAATTAACTACGTATAGAGAGGTGGAAGAAGGTTAATCGGCGCTTTTAACTAGTAGGTAATTAGTATTCAACCGGTAGATACTATGCTTTAATAATTATAGAAATCCCTCCTATACGGACGTATAAACCTTTTTCTATTATAGTTTTATTAGGGTTGCCTTTAATAAAACGTTATTTAATTTATATTTTCCTTTTCTTAGTTATTGTTATCGTAACCGTTTAAACCCCTAACCGGGTTGAGTTGAACGTTATTCAATTGCGTCTTTTTATATTATTTGAATTAGTAGGAGCTATTCCTATAGTTAGTATATTTGCCCTCTTTCTTCTATCGGTTCTTTTACTTCTAAGACGGCGAAATTGCCGTAGCGGTAATAAAGGTATTTATAAAATTACTAGCGTTATCGTTAATTTAATAATAATATTTTAAGGGCGTTGAAATAAGAAAAGTATTGCCGTTAAAGCGTTGTAAATACGTAAATAGATTTAGGTATTACTTTAGTACGTCGGTACGGTTGTTAAGGCGGTATTTTTAATTATTATTTAAGGTAGTAGAGACTTGGCTAATTTTAGCGGGATTCGGCTAGGAGTCGGCGCGGGCCTTGAAGAGTACTTCTTTAAACTGGGTAAAGAAAGAAGTAATAGATTTATTAAATTTTTAATATAGGCGGTAGAATTCTTATTTTATACGCTTAGCAACGTTAGGATTATTATAAGTAAGGCGGAACTTATCGATAAATTCGTTGGGGGAGTGATTTTTAATATTAGTAAAGGCGATTAGCGGTTTTTTAACGGTAGGCGATAAATAGGCGAGTAAGTAGTAAAATTATACTTTTGAGTCGCCGATGGCGAGGCTATTTACGTGGAGTTTAGCCTGCGCGTTTAAAACCTAGGTTTCGAAATCTGTCTTCTCCTTAGAAAATTTTTTGAGGTGGGGAAGTACCGGTTTGGGAGGGGTGATAGGTGAAGCTCTAAGGGTAGCGAATTTATTTAGTACGTTTGAAAATACGGTATTAAATTATTCGAATTGTTTTTAGGGGTTTTGGGATTACGGGATCGTTGGTATTATTTTTGAGAGGGACGGAGGTCTGGGTAGCGAGAGATGGGAGGGGGTAGTAATAGTTATAAAGAATGGTCGGCCGAATGTGGATGAGGGATTTTCGTTGCTGGGGATGAGAGTAGTGAAAAGGGAGATTTTCTAGGCGTGCCAGCGAAACGAGGGCAATAGTGGTATTGAAAAGAGGGTTAAATATAATGTAATGGGTCTGTAAGAGTAAGGTACAGCGAGTAGTCGTGTGATGGTTGAAATGTTATATTTGATAAGGAAGAAAAGGAAGGAAAGAGATTGCACTAGAAGGGTGCAGTCGGAAAGGGTTTTGTGCACTACCGTGCCAAGGCCGGGGCAGCCGAGCCAGACCCTCGCAGGTCATGACCTGGTATCAACCAGGTTATAACCCCAGGGCGCTAGCCCTATGACAGTTTACAACCCCCTCGGAAGTATTTTAGGATATAATAACTCCGACGCCGTATTTATTATAAAGACCTTAAAAAACACGGAGGAAGATAATAAAATTATAAAGAAATTTATTATTATAGCGAATAAAACTACGGATTATACCGCTATAACGACCGACGACTATTATTGGGTTTAAAAGTTCTTTTTCGAATTCGCGAAAATTTTTATAAAAAAAAATAGGTTTAAGATATTTAAAGTAAATAAAGTTGCTAAGGCCTAATTTATTATTAGGAAGGACTTCGACGATTTAAAAAAAATTATTTCGAAGGAAATAAAAAAGGACGTTTAAGAAGCGCTGAAGAAATAGGTTAATATTATTCGGAAATTTTTAAATAGGGTTAATACTATTTTTCATTATTTATTTACTATTATTATTAAGAAATTTATGCCTTTTAATTACAAATATTAATTTATTATTAAGGGGGTTTAAATTACTATTATATTTACTATATATTCGAATAATAATATAAAATAAATTATTAAAAACGTTTTAAAGGAAAGTTTATATAGGGTAATCCGTGTAATTATTAAAATAGTAACGAATGGAAATTACGTAATTATTTTTAACGAATTAATTAAAGATTAATATTAGAAGTATTAAATTTAGGCTAAAAAGGTTTTTAAAACAGAAACTATTATATCTTTAAATATTATAGCCGTTTTAATTAAAGGAATCTTATAAGTTAATATCGATATAAAATAATTTAAATTAATTATATAAGAAATAAAGGAGAGGAATAAAGAGGCGGAGATTATTTAGGCTAAATTTTAGAGGAGACGCGAAAGGGAAGAAAGAAGAATATTTTTAGTAGAAATTATAATTACGAAGGCTACGACTTTCCTTTAAAAGAATTTTTTCTTTTATGATAGTAGCGTATACGTGTACGAGCTATTCTAAATTACGGCTTCTATTTAATAATATTTTAAATATTAATATTTCGGATATACGGCGAGATTTTATTATTAGGAAGACGTTTATAGCCGTTATAATAAGGTTAAGTACGAAGGGCCGTATATAGGAGAAGAGAATTACCCTTCGAATAAAGATAATTCTTTAATTTTTTGTAAATTATATAGAAAATCGGGGTATTTTACTTTTAATAAGAAGCGATACCTATTTATAAGAATAATTTGTACGAAGGCGTTAATTAATTATATTAAAAGGTTTTACAATTTTATTGTTTATAAAAGATTAGCTAAACCGGTATTAAAGCTGAAAATAGAGACGGAGGAGAATATTATAATTTTTAACGCCCCTTCTAATTCCCGTTCAATTACGATTTTAGAGAAATTATTTATAGGAAGAAGAAAAAGAAGTTGCTTTAAAAAGATTAGAGGCGGTTTTCGGCTGAAATCTGTAAGTATAGGCTCGATAAACGTTTATACTCGTTCTTAAAGTATAAGCGATTATACCCGTATTAATTTTATTATTATTACGCCTTTAATTACTGTTATTATTTTTAAAGAAATAATACCCCTTTAGCCTATTATTAAATTAAAAGGAAGCCTTTTATAGGGTAATTAATGATTTAATTAAAAATACTTTATTAAAATATAAGGAAATTATATAAGAGAGGGAAAATATTATTCGAATAGGAAGAGATTTATAATATTATAGCGTTTTAAGAGTTGGGTAAGAATTTAAATAAGGATATTTACTAGTTGAAAGGTAGTAAATATTATAATATCGATTATTTAAAGAAAGGTAAAATAGTAATTTATATAAATAAGAAGTAGAATTTAAAGGATTTAAATTTTTAAATTAAAAAAGATTGGGCTATAGTAATATTAAAGAATTTACGAGAATTAATAATTATTTACTTTATTTATTCCTTTATTTTTTTTTAAAGTACGCCGGAATATTAGTAAGGATTTTCCTTCTTCGAATTTTTCGAGGAGAGACTTTTAGCCGATTAATATATAATTATAGGGAATTATAACTTTTATTACCCTAATTAAGATTTAAAAAATAAAATTAATTTGGGCGTTATAAAATTATTTACGTAGGTATAATAATAGAAATTCAATTTCATTACCCCCCGCAAAGAATTAACGAAGTTCGGAAACGCAATTAGAAGAGAAAAAGACGGGATAATTAATTATATATAGGTTTTATAGGGTATTAAGGCCGAATACTAAAGAATATAACGGTACGGGCAAATAGATTTAAATTATTACTCTTAAGAAGTTTAAGTCTAAATAGGAAAAGGAAATAGGAAAGTAGAAGTAGAAGAAAAATTTAATTAGAATTTAATAAATGTAGAAAAAGTACGGGAAACGGCGGGAAAACGAATATTAGTTTTAGAAGGGATTAAAACGGTAGAAGAATTCGAATTAGGATTTAATAAATTCAACGGCGAATTTATTAATATTGTAGAAGAATTTCTCCTATATTAAAAAAAAGGTCGGAAAAAATAAACGGATTAATAAAATTTAGAATATAAAATAATAATAAAGGAAGTATGGTAAAAATAGTAAATATAATTTAAGAATTAAATACTTTTAAATTAAAAAAAATTTGTAGAGGCGGTAATAAAATAAAAAGAATTTATTACGAAATTTAGAAAGCGAAATAGTATAATTATATTATAAGCGCATTAAAAGACCCGAATAAATTTTAATTATTAAAGAAGTAAATTAAAATATAAAATTATTATTTAATAAATTTATTAAAATTATTACCCTTTAAATAAAATAAGTAGGCGAACGAAATCGAAGACTATAGTAGTAAGGTGAATATTTTTGCCGACCGTTTTTTCCTAAAAGTAAAAATCCCGACAAATTATTTATTAAATTAAATTTAATTATTAAACAACAATACCCTAATATTTATTTATAATTTATTTATTAAGGAAGATATTTAGGAAATCTTTTTAAGGATAGCGTTAAATAAGATATTGGGTATTAATTAGTTTTTAAATAAGTTGTTAAAAATATGTAGGGAATTATTTAAATAAGCGATAACGGCTTTTATTATAGCGAATTTCTAGTTCGGATATTTCCCTTAATAATTTAAGAACGCGAAAGTAATTATTTTTAAAAAATTTGGAAAAAGTACCGATTAATAAAAATTAGCCGGGGTATAAAAATTTATATTATTATTAAATAACGTTAAAAAAGATTTCGAGGCTTTTATAATAAAGAAGTTAATATAAGTAATAGAAGAATATAATTTCCTTTTAGAAAATTAAATAGGCAACCGAATAGGTTATTTAATTAAGTTTACCGTCCGAATAGTTATTAATATAATCTATACAATATAGAAGTTTAAAGCTATAAGATTTTTTATACTCTTCAATTTGAAGGGCGTATTTAATAAAATTAATTATAAGTAGCTCTTATATATACTATAGGAAATATAGTTTTTAAAATAGATTTTTTAATAAATTAATAATTTTATTACCGGGAAAAAAAGTTTTTTTTTTTCGACGACGAAATTTCTTAATTTTATAATATTATAGTAAGTATATTATAAAGTTCCCCCCTCTTATTAATCCTTTTTATTCTGTTTATTATTTTATTATATTATAAATTAACTATTATTTAAAATATAATTACTATTAGCTTCGCTAACGATATTAATATTATTACAATAATTAAAATTATTAAAGAAAATTGTTAAACGCTTTAAATAATATAAAATATTTATTCGGATTAGGTAATTAAGAGAGGGATAGAATTCGAAGTAAATAAAACGGAATTTATATATTTTATACGGACAAAAGAATTAAAAATAGAAATTTTTTAAATTAGGGGAATTATATTTAAATTAATAGAGTCGATTAAATTCCTTAGGGTTTAATTAAATTAGAAATTTAATTACCGAATATATACGGAAGTAGTAAAAAAGAAAATAATTACGTAAACGAATATATTAATACAATTAGTAGTAAAAATTTGGGATTATTTTTTTATATAAGCGAAAGAAATTTATATTAAATATATTCAGAGTATAATCGTATACGGAATATTAGCCTTCTATTAACCGACCGAAGTCTATAGTAAATTATAAAGGATAGCGATTAGGCTAGTTAAATATTAAATTAAATACTTAAAAATTATTATTAAAATATATAAAGCTACGCTAATAAGGAATTTTAAAATAGAAATTCTTTATGTACTATTCGACTTTTATTTTAATAAATAGGTTAAAGCTTTCGAAGAAAAGTTTATTTATACGAATTAAGTAGGGTTTATCCGAAGGATTATAATTTAGGTAGTTAATTATATTTAAATAAAAAGAATAAGGGATTAATTGTCCGCCAATAAATTAAAAAATAGTATTACTAAAATTAAGTAAGTTAAGGAATAGGTACCGACGGAGAAATTTCTAGCGATCGTAGTAGGTTTACTTTCGGTAATAGGGGCGTTACCGCCCCTATTATAAATATTAGAACTAATTGTTATAAATTATAAAGGGTAATTAGAGGAAGTAATAATAAAAGAATAAGTATTGCACTATAATTATTAATTAGTAGTAGCAGTAATTAAATTAGGTTAACGGTACGAATTTATTATCGCCGACTTTAACCCGAAGTTTAGCAATAATATTATAAAACGGTATATAATTAGTACGAAATAAAAAACGAAGAAAGCTTAATAATTAGAAAACGATAACGAATAGTATTTATTATTTAAGGCAAAGAATTTTCTTTTTATTTAAATAAGGACGGAGGTTATAGGCTTCTAATTTTTTTTTTTCTAGAAGAAAATTCTAAATATTATAATATTAATTTATTTTTCCAAAATAAGTAAAAAAAAATTTATATATATCGTCCTAAATTATTTATAAATAATCGATTATTAAATAACGGCGACCGATTAATTATAAACGAAAAAAGAATTTTAAATTTATTTAAACGACAGAACTTAAATTAAGAAAATCCTTTTATAAGTATTATAATTTAATAAATTAAATAAATATTATTTAGTAATTAAATTAGATGGAGAATAGCGCAATAAATTTATTTAGTATTTATAAGTATATTTAATTTTAATATTAGAATAAGAAAGTATAGGAGAAATAAGAAGAAGAAGAATTAAATTATATTAATTATAGTAATTATTTAGTTACGAAGGCGGTATTAAAGTAATTAAATAATATTTGTCGTAGGCGAGGAATTTATAAAATATATTGAATATTAATTCTTAATTCCTAATAATTTTATAGCGTTATTAAATTTAATTTTCGTTAGCGGAGGGGGGGTTAATAGGGTTATTAATTATTATCGGGGAATTAGTATTAATATTTCTTCTATTAGAACTAAAAATGGGAACGGAAGGACGATTAGTTAAGAATATTTTATAATATTCTTTATATTAATAATTTTTAACCTTTATATTCCAGTAGCGAAGAAGGATATTAATATCTTATAGGAAATTATCTACAATTAAGCGCTTACATACGTTTTTAAAGAAATTAATATAAGTATTACGAAAACGACGAATTAAGGGATTAGAATCATTTTAGGGGCGGGATAAAATAATAATTATAATTTAAACGGCGTTATATTTATTATAATAACCTAACGGAATATTTAATATATATTTTATATTAGTAATAGGATAAATAGTATTTTACTTGCCGGCGTTTAAAAGAATATTAAAAAAGAAAATAAAGAGAAGACTACGGGAGGAAATTTACTCTTAGTATTAATATAGTAAATATATTCCGCGAAGAACGTACGGAACGTAATTATATTAAAGGATAGAATATTATAAACGTAATTAGTAAATTTTAAATTATAATAGAGGTAAGGAATATAATAGACGGCGTTAGTTAATATAATTAATAAGGAAGAAGGGAAGTAAATATAAAAATAAAAAGGATTTATTAATTAAGAGGAAAATTAAAGGTAGGGTTAGAAGTTAATATTTAAATAAGAGTTTAGAATTTGGGTATTAAGGAAGAGAAGGGCGTAAGGGAATAGGGGAATTTAAGGGATAAAGAATTTATTATACGGACGAAGTCGATATTACGCTTAATAGTATTATAATTAATATAAATTACGAAGTTTAAAAGGTTAAATATATAGTTAGGAAAATAATTAGGAATATAATTAGTAGAAGAGGACGCTATTTTAAAAATTAATTAAATAAAAAAGAAAGGCAAGTTCGAAGGATAGTAGTAGGGAAGAATTTTTATAAAGGGAAGGAAGGGGCCTTTGCGTTTATATAAACTTTAATAGAGTTATAAGAGTTTGGGGGATAACGACGAAGTAGGAGTAAGGATAAATAATAGAGAAAGGACGATTATTATAAGCGGTTTAAGAGGAAGGAGCGGCGTATAAGAATAGTATTTCAATTGTTCTAATATTAAATCGAAAGCGGTAGAAGGGAAGTAGCTTATTTATTAAAGCGGTAGGTAAATATTGCTATAAATAAAATCGAAATAGAGTAGGCGCAATTTATTCGCGACCGAAAGGAATTGGCGGTTTTCATCCGACGGCGCTTATCGCCGTACAGTTTCCTCTAGAGAACTAGGAGAAGTACCCTATACTAATAAAGCCCTATAGATAAGTAGCATAGGGAATAAGACTATTATTATTATTATTATTATTATTATTATTATAGCTTAAATAGTTAATTATATTTAGGTAAGGAGAGTAAGAAATCGGCTACCCGCTAATAGATTAGAAAGCAGTACCGCTAAAATTAAATAAGTTAAAGAATAGGCACTAATAGAAAAATTTCTAGCGATCGTAATAAGTCCGCTTTTAGTAATAGGGTTACTATTACCCCCGTTATAAATATTAAAATTAACTACTACGGACTATAAGGGGTAGTTAGAAGAAATAACGATAAGAGAATAAGTATTATACTATAATTATTAATTAGCAATAATAATAATTAAATTAGGCCAACGGTATAAATTTACTATTGCCGACTTTAACTCGAAGTTTAATAGTAATACTATAAAACGGTATATAATTAGTACGAAATAAAAAAAGAAGGAAGTTCAATAACTAGAAGACGATAACGAATAATATTTATTATTTAAAGCGAAAAATTCCCTTCTTACTTAAATAAAGATAGAAATTATCGGCCTCTAGTCCTTCCTTTTCTAGAAGAAAGTTCCGAATATTATAATACTAATCTATTTTTATAGAATAAATAAAAAAACCTTTATATATATTATTCTAAATTGTTTATAGATAATTAATTATTAAATAATAGTAACCAATTAGGTATAAACGAAAGAAGAATTCTAAGTTTATTTAGATAACGGAACCCGAATTAAGAGAATCCTTTTATAAGTATTATAATTTAGTAAATTAAATAAATATTATTTAATAATTAAATTAGAGGGAGAGTAATATAATAAATTTACGTAGTATTTATAAGTATATTTAATTATAATATTAGAATAAGAGAGTACGGGAAAAATAGGAAGAAGAGGAATTAAATTATATTAATTATAGTAATTACCCAACTACGAAGGCAGTACTAAAATAATTCATTAATATTTATTCGTAGGCGAAGAATTCGCGGAGTATATTAAATATTAATTCTTAGTTTTTAATAATTTTATAATACTATTAAACCTAGTCTTCGTTAGCGGGGGGGGGGGGATTAATAAAGCTATTAATTATTATCGGAGAATTAATATTAATACTTCCTCTACTAAAGCCGAAAATAAGAGCGGAGGGACGATTGGCTAAGAATATTTTGCGATATCCTTTATACTAATAATCTTCGACCTTTATATTCCGATAGCGAAAAAGAATATTAGGGTTGTATAAGAGATTATCTTCGGTTAAACGCTTATATATATTTCTAAAGAAATCGATATAAATATTACGAAAACGACGAATTAGGGGACTAAAATTGTTTTAGGAGTAGGATAAAATAATAATTATAATTTAAATAGTATTACATTTATTATAATAATTTAATAGAATATTTAATATATATTTTGTATTAGTAATAGGATAAATAGTATTCTATTTACTAATATTTTGAAGAATATCAAAAAATAAAATAAAAAGAAGATTACGGCAGAAAATTTACTTTTAGTATTAATATAGTAAATATATTCTGCGAGGAACGTATAGAATGTAATTATATTGAAAAACGGGGTATTATAAACGTAATTAGGAAATTTTATATTATAGTAGAAGTAAGGAATGCGATAAATAATATTAATTAATATAGTTAATAGGGAGGAAGGGAAGCGAGCGTAAGGATACGGAGGATTTATTAGCTGGAGGGAAAGTTGAAGGCGGGGTTAGAAATTAATACCTAGACGAGGGATTAGAATTCGGGCGTTAGGGAAAAAGGGAGCGTAAAGGAATAAAGGAATTTAAGGGAAGGGGAATCTATTATACGGACGAAATTAATATTACGCTTAGTAATATTATAGTTAATATGAATCGTAAAGTTTAAAAAGTTAAATATATAGTTAGGAAGACGGTTAAAAATATAGCTAATAAAAGAAGACGTTATTTTAAAAATTAATTAAATAAAGAAGAAGGGGAAATTTAAAAAATAACGGCGGGGAAGAATTTATATAGAAGGAAAGAAGGGGCTTTTACATTTATATAAATTTTAATAAAATTATAGGAATTTGGAAAATAACGACGAGGCGGGAGTAGGGGTAAACGATAGGGAAGGGACGGTTACTATAGGCGGTTTAGGAGGAAGGAGTAGCGTACAAGAACGGTATTTTAATTATTCTAGTATTAAATTAAAAGTAGTAGAAGGGCAGTAATTTATTTATTAAGGCGGTAAGTAAGTACTATTATAAATAGAATCGAAATGGAGTAGGTGCGATTTATTTACGACCGAAAGGAGTTGGCGGTTTTTATTCGACGGCGCTTATCGCCGCATAGTTTCCTTTAGAGAACTAAGAGAAGTACCCTATACTAATAAGGCGCTATAGATAAGTTGCATAGGGAATAAGACTATTATTATTATTATACCGCTCTAAATTTTAATAATAAATATTTCGCTTACTATTATTAATTCCCTTTCTATAAATTTACAATACTTAAAATTTTATATTTCGTTAATAGAAGCCCCGCTAAAGGTAATATTACCTATTTTATAAAATTTATAATATATATTAGCCTCTATTCTAAAGTTATTAATTTATTTATTTATAACTTCGCTAAAAATAACTTAGTTATTTTAAGCTATTTGTAGTTAATTTACTATTTACCAAATATCTTGTAACTTCGCAACTCGCTCTAATTTACCGCAATATACGAAGAACGTAGTTATTTCCTGAGGGGATCCCTTATAATAAATAAGAAGCCCCTGTAACCCAATTCGATACAGTAAACCCAAAATTTAAGAAAGCTACTTATAAAAAAGTCCTGGACGAGGGTAAACCTAATACTAAATTATAAACGGATATTTTATACTATATTTCTATTACTGTAATTATAAGACGAATAATTCGTTAATAGTTTAATTATTTTTACAACTAGATCGTTTATTATTTAAAGACCTCCGTAATTAATAAGATTCTAATAGGCCTTAAATAGGCCGTTATATTTAATATTATTCCCTATAGCGTAATCCCCCTTCCTCTACTATAGTTAATCTTAATATTTTACTGAGTAGTTGGAAGATTTTATATTATTACCACAAATTACCGAATTTAAGTCCGTCGCCTCTATATCCCTGTAAAGCTTATTAACCTTAATAATATTAAGGAACTATCCGCCACCGCTTTTAACTAGCTGGTAAAAAGTATAACCTTTAGGTTATTTGTATTATAAAAATTAATATAACTGAAAATATTAAACGTATATTAGAGGAAGATAAATTAATAAAAGAATATAATATTTTAAACCCGTCCGCCCTTAACGATAAATTTATATTAGAAATAATTAAAGAAATCCTTATAAGTAAAGGATAAAAATATAAAAAATTCTTCGACAATAATTTCTACTACTAAATTAATAATTTAGTAAGTAAAAATAATATAGCTACTTTAAAAGCCGTTAAAGTTTCTAATTCTATTAAAATTACTGGTATAAATAACGACTTTCCTTAGTACGAAGAAGTTATTAATTAATACTTCGCCGCCAACGGTATTGCCTTACGTAAGGTTACCTTAAAAGATATTACGAAATTTTACGAGAAAGTTAATAAACCCCCTAAAATTAATATATAAATCTAGGCTAAGTTACTTCGATAATACTAATATTATATAAGTATTTTCTGTTAAGAGGGAGTTAAAACCCTTCCCCCTTACTATTCTTAAAACTTCAAAATTGAACTCCGCCCGGGAATTAAACCCCTAGCTACTCGTAAACGCCCTTTTAATTCCAAAGAATTTAATATTATTAAAAAATAAATCGATAATATACTTTAAAAGAAATTTATCCGGCTATTATAATTAAAAATATCCGCCCTAATCCTTTTAATAAAGAAATTAGGAGGAGGAGTCCGCATTTACGTAAACTACCGCAGTATTAATAACGTTACCCTCAAATTATAGTATTTACTATTATTAATTAAAAAAACTTTCAACGTAATTTATTATACTAAAATTTTTACTAAATTCGATGTTATCGCTATTTTTAACTATATTTCTATTAAAGAGGGATATAAATAATTTACGGCCTTTATAATATAATTTAGTTTATTTAAATTATTAGTAATACTATTTAATTTACAAGGCGCCCTTAGAATATTCTAGAATTATATTAATAATATCCTTTATAACGTTTTTAACGTCTATGCGACCGCTTATTTCGATAACGTTCTAATTTATTCTAATAATATTAAAAATTACGAATAGTACGTTAATAACGTCTTCGACTAGCTAGTTAAAATAAGCTTTAACGTTAATATTAATAAGTACGAATTTTATATAATATAAATAAAATATTTAAACCTTATTATTATACCGGGAAATATCGAAATAAATCCGGAAAAAATTAAAGCTATTACCGATTAAATAGTCCCCTAATTTAAGAAATCCCTATAATCTTTCTTAAATTTTGCAAACTTCTACCGCCGTTTTATTAAATTCTTCTTAATAATAGTAGGACTATTATACGAATTTACGAAGAAGGATGCTATATAATCGTAGTCTACTATATATAATTCCGCTTTTAAAGCTTTAAAACGAATTTTTACTAGCGGACCCGTATTAAAGATTTACGATTAGTCTAAAAAAATGGTAATTAAAATAAACGCTTCTAATTAGGCCGTAAGCGGTACTCTCTCTTAATATAGTAATAATAATGTTCTCTACCTAATTACCTATTTTTCGTCTAAATATATAGTTTAAAAATATAATTATAATATATATAATAAAGAATTATTCGCAATTATTAAAGCCTTCGAAGAATAGAGGCTAGAATTCGAAAATGCCTAATAACCCTTCAATATTTTAACCGATTACAAAAACCACTGAATTTTTATAATTAATAAATAATTTACTTAGCGTTATATAAAATAATTCTAATTCTTATTATAATTCAACTTTTTAATTAAATATACCCTAGGGCCGTAGAACTTTCGCCCTAATATTTTAAATTGTAAACCTAATAACTGCCCTACTAATACTAATAATAATCGTTTAATAGCCCGCCAACGGGCATTCCTAAATTCCGTATAGTTCGAAGATAATTACTTCGACCCCTTAGATTTTACTCTCTACCTAATAAATAACTATAATAATAAATCTATCAATAATATTATCCTAAATAGCTATAAAACTTCTATTTTTCTCTAAAAGGTCGTTTCCTATTTAATAGACCCCGTTTATAAACAATAAACCCTTAATATTAGAAAGGTATTCTATAAAGTATTCGCGGAATATTAGGTAATTAATAATAAAATTGCTAAATAATATAATAAAATTATTATCGACCTATATAATAGAGAAACTCTATTTGCACGGACATGAAACTCTATTTGCACTGTAACCCACTTTTCCCCTTACATATATCCTTAACCCTCGCGCGGCCACACATGTTACATATATTCTTTCGAAAATTTCGCCTAGAAATCTAGGTATTACTATTCTTTTATGCGTGATATTAGACCGCAATACCCAGCCTAGACGTGTACTCCTATATCGTACTTTATAGGGCATTTTACAACGTACTTTATAGGGCAGTTAGCGGTACGGTCGCACATTTTAATTAATTGTACATCGCTCAATTAAGCGATTAATCAATCGCATTCAATTTATATTAACCTATATATTAATAATTTATTTGGTTTTTATTGTGAAATCGAGTAATTAAATTGCTAGCGAGAGTTCTAGAGTCCCCCTTACTAGGCTTGCGTACTAGTAATACGTGTACTATGACGAGTACTTTACATACTAGTAGGAATAATATTAGCCGGCGCGCTTCCTCTTTTTACGCTTCCTCCCTTTATACCTCCTCTACCCCAAGTAGCGTTACCTCCCCTCTCTTCTCTTCCTCTACCTTTCTATATACTACTACGAGAGCGGCCTCGTCCTCTATTTTGTATACCAATTGGAAATTAGCGGCAATCAGCCTTATTAGCTTGCTCAAAGTCTATACCCTCTTATGTAAATACATTTCGTTAGATAGATAGCGCTACTTATATTAAAATAGTAGGGTTTCAGCCTGCCTTAGGCTAGCGGCCGCGGCTAGGCTACAGGCGAGGCCGTCTTCGAAATTATAATAGTTGAGCTAGCGTAGTTGAGGGAGGGAGAGTTTAAATATTAATTAGCGTAATTAACCAGGGAGCGTAAAGATTGTATACGAATAGCGCTATATTTCAAAAGTAGCTACAAAGGTTTTCTATACGGTTAAAATTATAATATTTAAAATATTCGTCCTTATTAGTAAAATTTTTAGTAAATTACTAGTAAAGGTAAAAGTCTTATTTAATTAGTTTTAATAATTTAGGCCGGGTAATAAAGCTAAGGTATAATATATACGAATATAGTAAATTAAATTACTTATTATATTTGTCCGTATATAATTCTAATTTATTAAGGTCTAAATTTATAGCCGTTATTATAGTACATAGAATAATATAGTACTATTTAATAATTAATTCGAATATTCTCTAATATACTTCATATAGGGTATCCTTTAATTATTCTACGTTGAGGTATTTTAATTGAGTAAGTTTCGTTTCTTTCTTATTGTATTTATCGATTCGGCGCTTCATTATATTAAGGAGGCGGAGGTTTTATATAATAGTTCTAATAATTAGATTATTACTTATATATAGAAGGATAATTAGTATACTATATAATATATAAGGTATAATATAGCCTAGTATAATAGGTAAGGTTGGGAATTAGAGAGGGTATAGGAATTAAAGAGCCGGAGAATATTATTGCTAATAATAAAATTCTTTAGATTTCAGTTAGCTAATTCGATTAATAAAGTAGTACAATAGCTAAAATTAAGCTTCTTATTAATATAATAGGTAGCTTACTCTTCTTTAACTGCTATATACATATTTTTTAAATACATAATAATTACGGTTTACTATTTAAAGAAGTTTTCGAACCTTTCTTAAATAATATTGAAAATTTTAATAGTATAGGCGTAATATACGTATTTTTAAAGATCGTAAAATTTACTACGCGAATACTCTACAGTATTAAGTAGAGCTCTTAATTGAGCCGTATTATTTATTAATTAATTTATACGGGTAACGATATTGCGATCCTTATTATTAAATTCGTTTAAAATAGTAATATTATTAGGTAATATTAGTTGGGGGTTGGGTAGCGCTAGTTAGGTTCGTACTTATATTAATACCAATATTTCTTATTATATTTGCGTAGCCATTATAGCGGAGTGAATACAGTTAATAAAGGCGGCCGCCTATTTATCCTATTTATACTTAATATTTAATACTATATTCTTATTAATATAAAAAATATAAAATTAGGATTTCGCTTTTAAATAAATTCATTTAATAATTACCTTTATTATTAAATCGTAATCCGTAATAGTAATTATTAGCATCTTAACATTAATAACTTTACAACGTTTATTAATTTACTCTATTAATTAATCAAACCCTTCCTACTTTTCGTTATTAATAAAGCTAAATCCGTAATTAAAAGTATACTTAATACTTATTATACCAATAATTTAAAAGAAGGCGAAGTCTTTATTATTAATTTTATATATATTATTATACATTTGAATAGTAGGGTTCTAGCGCTAGAATTCTTTATATTAAGGATTACTTTAAAATAGGGTAGTCGGTTTACTCTCGCTATTAGTATTACCTTTAACCTAATTAACCTTAAAGTAGACCCCCTTTTTTATAAGTAGCTTTATTGTAAGTTAGAAGGGGTTATAACCTATATTAACTTCCTTCTTAAAATGGTATTGAAGATTCTTTAATTGTTTAGTCGTAAAATAAAGCTTTAGAAATTAATTGCGCAAATACTTTGCGATTTTACAATTCTTAGTATTAGGTCGATTTAAATATTAAATAACGAAGGTCTTATACTCTACTTAGAAGGTCCTTTAAAGTTGTATATTATTATTGGAGGAATAGTTATAATATTTATAGCCCTCTTTAATTTCGAAGGTCTACTTCTTATCGTTAGTTATTAATACCCTAGTAGTCCCCTTCTAAGGGTATTCTATTTTAGTAGTTAATATTATACGACTGTGTGCTTTACTTTAACGGACTTTACCGCGAATATATTCGAAGTCGGCTCTAGTAGGTCCAAATTCGCAATCTATAATATTATTGGTTCTCGCCTTAACGAATTAATAACCCTACTTTTAACTCTAGCTTTTTATTGCCGTAACTATTTTATCGAGGGAATTATATTGAGTTGTGAATACCTTATAGAATAGAGGAGGGCTCTCGTTAAGATCGTTGTCCTATTCGTGATCGTTGTATTAGTTATAATTATTATCGATATCTATAGGTTGGGTAGAGGTAAGCTTAATTGGGTGAGTTAGGGTATCGTTGGCGAGGAGGGCGGGGTCGATAAGATCGTTAGGGATATTCGCCGCCGCGCTACGGTCGTACGTAGCCGTCGGTTAGGTCGCTATATCGGCTATTTACATTACAATTAACTAGGGAAACGCATAGAAAAAATGACGGATTATTTTTTACCGTTAATAGATACTAGCGCTTTGTTTATTTGGGTATATTTCATAATATGCGATATAGTGGATTGATTTCGTAGATGGGGGGTGATGATGTGAGAGGTTTAGTAGAGGAAGCGATGCGATTGCTAAGTTTAGATCGCTGTCTGGTCTGGATTGCTAGCAATACGAAAAGTGGCCTGTATAGGGGTTACAACGTGTAATAGGCTGTAATCTGGGGGTTTGGCGGGTGCGGTACGAAGGGAATTGGGCGGGGCGGTGACGGCCGCGCGAGGGTTAGGAATATGTATAGGAAAAAAAAGTGGGTTACGGTGCAAATAGAGTTTCATGTCCGTGCAAATAGAGTTTCTCTTAATTAAAATATATTACTATATCCTAATAATAATTCTAAAAGTTAAGGAATTAATTAATTACTTTATTAACCGAATATACTACTTTTATAATTTATTAAATATAATCCTTTTTAATCGTAGTATATAATTCGTTTCATATTTCTAGAATATTTTATATAAGCGGTTTACTATTATTCGCAAGCTAACTTCAATTTTCTACCCCTAAATTAATATTTAAACCGAACGTATTAATGTAAAAATAGAATAATTCCTTTATCTTTATATTAACCAAATATAAATCAATTAGGCTAAATAATTACCCCTCGCTAAATTTATAAATAATAATATAACCTCTTTATTAACTAGTATCTCTCCCTTCTTCGCTAATTACAATTTTTATCTTCGAATAAATACCGAATTACGTACCCTACTATACCTAAATTTATTACCCGTTCAATTAAAAAAGTATTATAAAACTAACGAACTAACTAACTATTTCCAAACGATTTGAAACTTCGTATTCTAATAAATAAAGCATACCTAAATATAATACGAAGATAACGCTAACCATTATTAAATCGATTTGTTTAAATATAAGGAGGGGGATTTAGTGTTCTTTAATACGATTAATTTCGCTAACGGCCGACCGATATTAAAACTTTACCCCCACTAGGAAGGACCGTTTAAAGTTATACGAACGGAATCTTATATAATATACTTCGCCCTATTTACGAATATAAAATATACCTCCGTTTTTATATCTCTATAGTCTAACCCTAGATCAATAGAAGCTTCCCTGGCTAAAATACAATAACGGATATTAAAGTAAATAATAGAAGGGTTATAGTCCGTATAAACGATTACGAAGAATATACGGAATAAAATTTCAAAAAGTTTATTAATTACGCCTAATTAAGTAATAATACCTATTAATATTACTACGTATAGTAGAAAGGAAATTACTAGCTAATTTAAGAACCTAAAATTAACGTTATTAATTATAAAGAAATAATCCTATACTTCTATAAAAAAAACCCCAACAAACTAGTACCTCCCGAAATATAATAATAGCCCGAATATATTGTTAATAATACCGCCCCGGCACCCGAACCCGAGCCCGAGCCCGAATCCGCTCCTAAACCCCCTAAATAACGCTCCGCCCGCCTAGTACGCTACGAGACCATTACCGTAATTAATATATCTATCCCGCTACTAAATAACGTTACAACCATTCGAAAACAAACCGAACCACTAAATAAGAAAATAGAAGAATCTTTAACCTTATTATACGGGAAGATATTACGAAAGTTATTAAATATTTAGGCAAGTAGGATATCGCCTATAAAAGTTATTAATTATAATAAAATATTAGAGGAGATGGAGTCGAACGATTATAACAATTAAATTATTATTTTATATATATATCGTTTAAAGCTACTAAAGCTCCTTTTAAGGAGGGATAGTATTATAGGATTAGCTTATAATATACCTACCTTATACCGATCCTTAGATATACTATACCTAGAATTATAGTACGGTTACGTGCAGGGTCATATGCGCGTACGGACTAGCCTTCCAGGGCTCTCGCCCATATAGCCAGTCCTCCGCATACATCCTTCCTTTCCTCTCCTTCGTACAATAACGTATATCCTACCCTACCCTCAACAGTACCTCACCCCGTAATACGCACGCATATATCTAATTCCCTCTCTTTTTCTCTTTACTTAAAATCTTCTATTATATTTTCCTCCTTATTTAAATTCTTCTATTATAGATAGAATCCTAGCTTTGCCTTCGACTCTCCCATACTATGCCCTTGCAAGTATAGCCAGTTGAGTGTAGCTGTTTGAGTATAACTTAGTCGATTAGACTAGCGGGCTGTTATGTGATGGTGCTGCCCTGTGGGCCTATGACTATACGGCTCTACACTATGCCCTACATAGTTCTTATACGCATATATGATTCTCTTCCTATTCCTCGCACAATAATCAAAGTCTTACCTTAGTGCTTGCTCGCGCCCCGTGACAGTTTTGTACAAATCTAGATTTGTTTTGTTTTATTTGGTTTTACGTATTTTATTCTATTATAAACCCTAGCCTTGATGCACAGGGATTATATGCTTTATATTCAAAGCTTTGAATGTAGCTCGGCTATGACTGATGACAGACTATCGACGTCGATGATATCTTTAATGTTGAGCCTCCGACACTGAACTTCGACTCGACGTGTCATACGCCACTCTCGACCAAGTACAACGATTACCGGAACACCAATGAGATCCGCATCCTTAAGCTTCCAAGGCAACGATTTTTGGCGATCATCAAGAACGATATCTAGCCGCTCATCCTGGTCCCCGGAGCCGCCCAGAATGCGTTTGTATACCTGTACAGCATCGTTGTAGCCGTCTTCAGCAAATACGACAATACAGGTGTATGGGGCAATGGCAACAGGCCAGTTCAGACCTTTATCATCGGCCAGGTGTTCAGCCACGGCGCCAATGACACGTGAAATTCCAATTCCGTGGCATCCCATATGCATGCTCACTGTCTTAGAGGTGCCGCTACCCCCGGTCGCAGTTTTGGCCTCGCTAGGACTGGGTGACGGCAAAGATATTTTTGCGTTCAACGAGTCCGAATATCGAGTGCCCAAGTGAAATGTGTGGCCCAACTCCATCGCCTTCTGGACATTCAAAGTTCCAGAGGAGCACTGTGGGCAGTCATCCCCCGTGCGGATTCTGAGGAAGCTCAAAGCTTTCCCGCCGCTAGTGGAAGATCCGTGGCACTGAACATTCACTCTGGATGCTCCTGTTTTGACAGCGTCTGGCCACATGGAGAGTGATGTTGTGCCTTCAAAGCTGTCCGAGAACGACGGCGGAAGTCCGCTGTCGAAGAGATTCACCAGTCGTTTTGCTGTGGCGTCTGGACCTTCTGTTGCCGCTGCCCAGAGTGTCGTGGCGTCCGAGACTCCAGCATCAAGGTCTGGGACAAGAGATTTGATCGCATAGATGTTGATATCAGTGTTTGTGTACTGGCGCACTTCACCGGTACCCGCCCTGCTTGTTCTCGTGGGATACCAGACGTTCACTAGTGTAGATCGGTCTTTGGTAATAGCCCGCCAAACTCCGACCTGATCAGCTTGGTAGGTCTCATGTGCAACCGTGGCAGTGGCTATTTCCTCGTTGATAGTATAGTCACAGCTTCCACAAGTTATGACACTATCCTCCCCGAAGGGCGAGGGCAAGTGATATTCATGGCTCAGGTCGCCGCCCATATCACCAGAACTAGCCTTTGCCGCTAAGACTGGGAGCTTCATGTCGTTGAAGATGCGAGAATAAGCCGCCCGGACTTTCTCGTACGTGTCCAGCGCGGACTTCAAATCGATGTCAAAGGTGTAAAGGTCTTTCATGGTAAACTCACGCCCACGGAGAAGTCCGTGACGTGGGCGCAACTCATCCCGAAACTTGCGGGTGATCTGGTAGAGACGGAGCGGGAGATCCTTATACGACCTTACGGTCTGCGCGACCAGATTCGTGATCTCTTCCTCATGAGTGGGAGACAACAAGTAGGCACCGCCTTTACGATCCTGGAATCGGAAAAGCTACCATCACAGACGTTAGCCCAAACGAAGGCCACAGAAGGCTGACAAGCCGAGGAGCGAGTAGGGAGAACGCACCTCGGGCGCGATATGTTGAAGTCGCCCGCTGCGCTCCCACAGAGCTTCGCTCGAAATGGAAGACAACGAGACCCTAGAAGCCGCTGTCGGTTGAAGGTGGGTGTGAGTAGCTTGGTCAGGAAAGCAACGGGAGATCACCAACCTAGCGACTCCTCCATGTGCTTTGCGACCAGTCGCTCTACCTTATCCTGCACCCTTTTCCCGAGAGGCAGCATGTGGAAGATACCTGCGTGAGACTGACGAAGGAAGCCAGCGCGAACGAGCTTTGAATGGGCATCTTCGACAGCGGGGACGGCAAAGCCTCCGCTTGGAACCCAAACCTTTGAAAGGCGGGGGATGGAACGCGGCAGCATCATTCTCGCAGATCTGGATGCCACATTAGATGATGACTCGGTTATACGACTGAATGCGAGCGAGAATACTTTTACTGGTACGGATATGTATTTGGTGTTCCGCCTTTCGTTTACACGGGCAACATTGCGGCGTCGCGTTGCGCTCCGCTGGTTGATGAAAAGGTAGTGAATCGGTGCTTTTGTGTACTTACTCCCTCAAGTCTGGTCAAGGCCTCAAATGTGCCAGTGATCACAATCGCAAAAATCGGTTGGTGTCATGAGACGATAACTTCAAACCCAGCGGTACATGGGCGAGAGCGGCTACTCAAAGGTAAGGTACGTACGGTACCTAGGTAAACAGAGGTACCTATCTTTCGCACCCCATGGCCGCTGTTTTTTCCTTCACAGTCGCCTGCGTGGGGCTGGTTTCCAGGTTATGACTCGCAACACGCAGCGCCGGGATCTTTACCGAGTACAAACTACCTGCCCCTGCCCCTGGTAGGCGCTGGCGGTAGTGCTAGAGTTCAAGCGGTCCAGTGTACTCGTCGGTTAGGTGGATTCGCTTCGCCAGCCAACCGCCTCTCATAGTCCCTCTGAGAGTCGGGTCTTTTACCTATAACGCGCAACCTCTATAACGGTCAGATATCTATATACAACCGTAATTCCATCACCAGATTAGCTGTAAATATGGTAAAATATGCAAAATAAAGCTCTCAATTACCCGCATTCAACAATATATTTACTTTTATTAAATATATATCGTAATGTACGTTATAGTATTTTAAAGTACAAATAGTCCGTACACTACACCTTCGTACCCTTACATTACGATATCTACTTAAGGGGTTTCCTCTTCTTTCCCCCCTTCCCCATCATCACTACCATTATCATTAGAAAAATCGTCTAGCACTATAACAGTTACCCTTTCACAACTTACAAGCACCTCCAACTTATAACCTTTATTAAAAAAGTCGCCCTCGATAAGAACCCTAGCCTCAAGCAATAGCCACCACATAAGGTCAAAGCTAAAAAAAAGGCTAAGCCTAAACCTATTAAAAAGGCTAAGCCTAAACCTATTAATAAAGATATCCCTAAAGCAAAAAGCGTACCATAAAAGTTCGTAAGGGGAGGAACACGTCGTCGATCGAAATCTTTCTAGGTAATAAGGGTATAAATATCCCCAACGAACTACCTATTATACACCCTTATCTAATTAGTACACGTAACACAACACTAGCTAGGCTATCACAAACTGGGCCATTACGAGCTGGGCCATCACGAACTAGGCCATCGTCTAGACCGTCTGCCTCAACACTATACCCTCCCAAAAAGAAGTCTAAAAAGGAGAAAGGGAAGGAGAAGGCTACAAACTCTAATGAAGGGGAGGGGGAAGGGGAGGGGGAGGCCACAATAACTATCACGGTAGCGGGCAAGAAGCTAGAGGTGCCTACAAGCCTTACAAGAATAACCGTTACAATACCAGACGATTCTAATAATAATAACAATAATAATGAGAATGTCTTTTCGCACCGTCATAAATGTCTTCCGGCACCGTAATTAAAAAAGGCTTTTAGAGGTAACTCAGCCAAATTAAGGCCGTAGCATATAAAAAGTACATCGGAATTTTTATTTATTTTTCTTGTATAATATGGTGTGTTGGGCGTATTTAGGCGCCCTCTATAGCCCTTAGTATACAATAAAAGAAGAAAAAACTATTTATTTACTTTAAAATTAGAATATTTGAATTGAGTCTTTCCTTTAGATAAATATATTTATAGCAACTAGACTATAAAATAGAGTAGAAAATTACAAAAATTCTAATATTATTTTTATACTGATACCTTCTTGTTTGGTAAAGTTATACTCAGTGGTATTTTTGATAACGGTGCCGGAAGACATTTATGACGGTGCGAAAAGACATTCTCATAATAATAGGGGTTGGGGGAGGAAGAAGAGCTGGATATCATATTATAAACACGGACCACCTAGACTGCAAAACACTAGAACACCACAACAACAACACATCACGATAAATCTTACATAAAAAGAAATACACTACTGAATACGGGCAATTGAGAGCTTCACTTTGCATATTTTACCATATTTACAGCTAATCTGGTGATGGAATTACGGTTGTATATAGATATCTGACCATTACAGAGATTGCGCGTTACAGGTAAAAGACCCGACTCTCAGAGGGACTATGAGAGGCGGTTGGCTGGCGAAGCGAATCCACCTAACCGACGAGTACCTCCACCTCAGCAGTGGACCGATAGATACCTATAGTAAGGTAGGTATGTTCCGACTGCTCACCTCGGGCTAGTAGTGCCCGGTGAGCCGTGAGCCGAATCCGTGAGTACTGTGTAAGGTAGGTACCTCTACCGGCCCCACCTGTCTTGCCCCTGCAAGGTGCAAGAGGGATCCGCTAGCGTGCATAATCCAAACACTTTTTTTTTTCCGCCCTTCCTCGTAGACGGCCTCTTGAATTACCAGCCAACCTCAAGACAACTTGCGCCGGCCCACTTTCCATTATTTTTTTCGCCAAAGACAAATCCAGGAGATATGGGCTCATCCAAGGGACCGAGACAAAGAAAAAGGAAAGGCACGGCGCCGGCTTTCGACGAAGCAGCACTCGCTCAACTCACCGAAAAGATCGACAAGACTCTCGCCGGCGCCGACACTGACCAGCAGCCGTCACCGAAGCGCAAGAGACCGAACACCACAGAAGATGATCGAGATGCAAAGAGACGCCAGAAAACTCTAGTGGGCACGAAAGAAGGGCAACAGGACCGTCCCAGAAAAGACCAGTCCCACAATACGACAAAGGAGGTTCTGCTGGAGGAAATTCTGGCATTGGGCGGAAACGAGGATGACCTTGAGCTTGTCGCCAATATCGATTCGGACAACGAAGATGGTCCCGGCACGAAATCCGCTTCGGCGCCCGAGAAGTCCCTGGATAAGTCATTCCAGGATGAATTAGCAAAGTTCGCCTTGAGCCTCGGCTTCCAGAACATACCCCGCGAGGATGACCTCGAAAGCGTGTCGTCTGAAGATCCCGTCGACGAGGAAGAAGACGAAGAGGAGGAAGAGGAGGCGGAACAAAGCAAACAGGACGACAGCCAGGATCAGAAGCAACCTCAAGAAATCCCTACCACGGTAAAAAGTGAGAGCACAACGGCCGTCCAAGACGCCCCGCGCGGGAAGCAAGGCAAGAACAAGCTGGTTAGTTTGATGTTCCCGCTGTCGCAGACTTACCTAGAGGTATGCTAACTTGACCAGGTTTTCGAGCCCAGGCCTGACTGGCATGGCCTCAACCTCGAGGGCCTACCTGCTTTCACACCGTCTGCCGACGTCAGACAATACGCTTCAGCGATTGCCAGCCTCAAAGCTTATGCGGAGGCCCTCTTGAAGGAGGACGCGGCAAAATACAGCGCCCTCCAAGCCTCCAGCTCCACTCAGAAGTTCATGTCGACCATTATGTCTTCCGGCACTTTGTCCGACAAGGTATCTGCCTTGACCTTGTCGATACAAGAGTCTCCTCTTCACAACCAGAAAGCTTTTGAAAGCCTGATCGGGTTGGCCGGCAAAAAAAGCCGTAGTCAGGCACTTGCTGCCCTGGGCGCTCTCGTCGATCTGCTGGGCAATGGCACAGTTCTGCCAAGCAATCGCCGTCTTCGCGCGTTCAACATGCAACCTGCGTTACTGGCCGCTTTACAGGATCAAGTTGTGCTGCGTTGGGTTCAGGGCCAGAAGCTTCCTGCCAACCTCACTGATTCTCACTTGATGATGTGGGCATACGAAGATTGGCTCAAATCGGCGTATTTTCGCATTATCCAGCTCCTCGAAATCTGGTCGGCTGATCAGATTGAGCACTCGAGAATGCGTGCGCTGGAATTCGTTTTCACGTTGCTCCGGGACAAGCCGGAACAAGAGGCCAATCTGTTGCGACTTCTTGTCAACAAACTCGGTGATCGCGAACGGAAAATTGCATCTCGGGCGTCATACCTCCTCTTGCAGTTGCTGAACGTCCATCCTGCGATGAAAAGTGTTGTGATCAGCACGGTAGAGCAAGAGGTTCTGCTCAAGCCAGGCCAGAGTTTGCGCACCAGATACTATGCCATCATCACCCTGAATCAAACCATCCTGAGCACCAAAGAGCCTGCTATAGCCAACACGCTACTCCGAATCTACTTCGAGGCTTTCCTTTCCTTGCTCAAAACCGGCTCATTGGGAAACCTGGAAGCGCTCAATCCCGAGGAAAAGTCTGGCGGGAACAACAAAAAAGCCAAGAAGGGTAAGCAGAACCACACCGAGGCCTCTGCCAACGAGCAGGATACGACACAAAAGCTTGTCTCTGCACTGCTCACTGGTGTCAATCGTGCGGTACCCTTCACTACCGCCGACGACGAGACCATGGAAAACCACCTCGATACTTTGTTTCGAATTACCCACTCTTCGAACTTCAACACTAGCGTGCAAGCACTCATGCTCATCCAACAGCTCGCTGTGACGAAACATCTTGCTGTTGACCGATTCTATCGGACATTGTACGAATCACTGCTGGATCCCAGGCTCGTCACGTCATCGAAGCAAGCACTGTACATGAACCTACTCTTCCGTGCCTTGAAGAATGATGCCGACGTCCGGAGAGTGAAGGCTTTTGTCAAGAGATTGGTTCAGGTGCTCAACCTGCATCAGCCGTCCTTTGCATGCGGAGTGTTATATCTGATTTCCGAGCTCGAGAACACGTTTCCTGATCTTCATTCGTTGCTTACTGTGCCCGAGGACAACGAAGATGACGATGTGGAGGCGTACAAAGATGTCAATGACGATGCGGCTTTGCAGAGCAGTCTCTTGCGTGAAGATGCACCAACTTCCCGTCGTGCCACAGGCTATGATGGACGAAAGAGAAACCCCGAGCATAGCAATGCGCACAGAAGCTGCTTGTGGGAGTTGGTAAGTGGCTATTTGAACTCTGAATCCATGCGAAACCAGTTTACTAACAGGAAAACCACCAGACTCCTCTCCTATCTCATTTCCATCCATCCGTCCAGGTATATGCCAGTAACCTTCTTGCCCGTCAAAAGGGCCTGCCGAAGCCGGATCTGGCCAACCACAGCCTAATGCATTTCCTCGACAAGCTTGTTTACCGCAATCCCAAGGTTACCGAAACCAAGCGCGGAAGCTCGATCATGCAGCCGGTCCTCGCTACTGGTGGCGCATCCCAAATTGTCGTTTCCAGCAAAGATGGCGCCAAGAAGCAGCCTTTTGTCAACTCGGCCTCATTCTGGAATCTCAAGCCAGAACAGGTTTCTGCCGAAGACGTTTTCTTCCACGAGTACTTTGCTCGTATTGGCAAGCCTGGTGACATGGCTAAGAGCAAGAAGGCATCCAAGGAGAAGAGTGGTCCGGACGGCGAAGAGGAAGAGGAAGAAGCCGAAGCCGAGATCTGGGAAGCATTGGTCAATTCTCGACCGGAGGTGGAGGGCGACTTGGACGAAGACGAATCCGACCTCGGGATGGATGGTTATGAGGACTCGGACGAGGAGATGGACATTGGCTACCTTGATATGGGTGGCGCTCGCAATGGCTCTGAGGGATCTGACGATGATATGCCATTCGAAGGCATCTTTGATGATTCAGATGACTCGGAAGAAGAGGCAGCGGCGGATGAGAGCGCTGGTGAGGAGGATGCTTCGGCCTCGAAGAAGAAGGGCAGACTGAGCAGGAAGGAGATGAGAGGTCTCCCAACATTTGCCTCGGCCGATGATTACGCTGAGATGCTGGCTGGTGAGGATGGCCTGGCCGACGATTAGTTGGGAGAAGTGTTTTGATTCTGGGGTGATAGCTAGTTACCCTGTAGCTCTCGAAGCCTGGCTGGTTCAAGAGCCTTCCTTGTTGGCATTCGGCTACATGCTCAATCAAGAATGTTGTTCGCCTTGTTGTTCAAAAATAGGCAATGAGTCTTAAGTAGTGACTTGCACGGACCGGAATAGCCATGGTGCGTTGCTGCTTGCTGGCGACAAAGCACTTTACTTAATACCTACGTACTATACACTACGCGTGCGTACTTGTGCGTACCTTTTGAGCATGTTCAGATGATTTCATATGTAGTTTAATCGTCGTTGTTTACAAACAAGCTGGCCGGGCAACCACCCAAGGACAATGTGACAAGGGTTTTAAGGTGGAGAAAGTGGAGATCATAAGCTACATATCAGCCCCTGAAGTTTTGTTAGTCTACCGCTTCCACTCACTCGATTTGATTTTACTCAAGCCAATTATGTTGCTGGATCGTTCCCAAGAAACCTCGCGACCCGCATAAACTCAGCAGAAGATTGGTCGAAGCCAGTTATACCCGGTGCTATACCTAGTTGAGTGAAATCAAATCGAGTGAGTGGAACCGGTAGTTCTTGCCCCATATTTTCTTACAAGGAGGTAACAGGAGGGTTTGCAAGGCAGGACAGGTCTATCTACGCTATCTGATTGGCTGAAATCGCTTGATATTAAGGTGAGAAAAAGTTGACAGACGGCCGCACACAAACCTCTTATTCTGGCACACGACCGCCAGAATCACCCAGAATCAAACCTCCCCACCTTCTGTAATAGGTAAAGTTAGAGGGCATTTGCAGGGCATTTGTAGTGGTTTCATACCCTGTCACCTCCCCTGTCAAAAACCCTGTATGTACCGAGCTAACGAACTTTCTAGGGCTCAAGTGTAGATCTTCGGGCGGTTTCAAGATGTGGAGAGGTTATGTCTTGGTAGGTCCGTCGGCAATGTGCTAGACAGTACCTCTACTAAAAAGGTTAGTTAGCTAGTTTAGAATTGATACGTAGCTAGTCCCCCCTACTTTTATAGTATATGCAACCGCCTAGCCCAGCCGCGCCAACTGTGTACATCGCTTACGTGCGCGCATACTACTAAATCTACGTCGCTCTTTACTAATTCAAAAGCGCAACCGCGATTTGTAGGTAAGAGAAAATATAATAATATAATACAATATAACGTATTTAATAATACTCGATTAAATAATAAACAAAATAATAAGATAGTTATTTAAAATAATTGCGCAATATTGGAGTAGGTTTCGCAATAGCTTTACTTAATTGCGTATATGACTAACGATCGCTAATAGACTACGCGACGCTAGTAAGGGTTAGGCGGCTAGTTGGGCTTACTCAATTGTAAAAGTAGGGGGGGACTAGCCACGTATCAATTTTAGACTAGCCAACTAACCTTTTCGTACCTCTACCGGAGGCGGACGTCTGTTACGTCTCAACTAGGGGTCGGCCACTCTGACCTGACCGCTGTCAGTTACGGAAATTTTCGGTCAGGAATGGTAAAAATAAGATGGCTTACCACGCCAAGCTGTCTTATCGATGGACTTAGATAGAGTTTTGGTAATAGAAGATGGCCCGCACACCCAACGCAGTACTAAGTCCTATCAGAGATCGGTGATGCACGGACTCGTGCACGAATTTTTTACGTCTAGACTGTATGATACATGGTCAATTTCAGTAAAAATGCTAGATTTACCGAAATATCCGACCCCTAGTCTCAACATTCCACCCAAGTCGGCGAAAAAGACGACGGTAACGTGATGAAGCGAATTAGTATGATGACCGAAAAGGGGATGTCTCGCAAGTCTTCCCCCTCCAACCTGTAAATGCTCTGGCTCTGAATAATTCGCGCCTACTTTCACTTCTACAGTAGTAGCCTTTGCACAGCTGTCAAGCGCTCTCGCATTGTAGCCGCTGCTGCCGCTTTCGTCCCATCTTAGTACCACGGTTCGGCCCATCCGCAGTATGCGAATTTTGGGGCTACCTGAGCCGGAACTGCGCAAAGGTGGGTCCCGTTGCTCCGTCGCTCCGCTGCATGCACGTATCGCGAACTCAATTCCTGACTCTTTTCAGGGTCGTTTTGTGGGTACGGCTACGGATTGCAGAGTGCTTGACAGACCATATCGGTACGCATTGGCGAGATCTGTGGCAGCCCAGTATCATCGGGTACTTGATGCTGCTGTATCCTTGGTATAAGACGGGCCGCTGATCTGAAAAAAAGGGCCCAAACTGCAGCACCATGTCCTCACGGCTTGCATTCCGGTTCACACGCCGCCGTCCCGTTCAGTCTTCACTCTCGGTCCCGGCTGGTATATTCCGGATCACCACACCTTGTCGGCTGTCTTCATCTGCCAGTCACTTCAGTGAGCCGGCCATTTCCCCCTTGGTCCGTCATGCCTTTGCTCTAGCGGCCTTGCTAACTTCACGGCCGGCACGTTACCCGCCTTAGACCCGGCCACTTCCCCCGCGCCGCCGGTTAGGCCTTTCTTCGTCCGGGCGATTCTGTCTACCCTCCGCCTTTCCTTCCGTGCCCTGTTTTTCACAACACTCGGTTTCGTACTCGCTGCTGCGCCTGCTTACGATACCATGGTTGCCATCACTTCGCCACCCAGCGACGCTGAAACCGTCTCTCTATTTATCCCCCAAGATGACGACGCCCAGGCCAAGGAGGACTTTATCAACTCGCATCCCCTCACTCTCTCCCTAAGGGCCAATCCCGACTTCATCGAGTCACGCCCACACATGAAGATTCCGGAGGCATGGCGAAAACGCAATCTGACGGGTGGCGTTCTCATGGGTCCAGGAAAAGTGGCAGTCCCGCCCTTCAGCTTCTCCGAGAAGACCGGAAAGGACTTTGTACAGATATCCCACGTTGGAATCGATCTGTGCGGTCATATGGGCGTCATTCATGGCGGTTTTCTAGCTACGATGCTCGATGAAGGACTGGCCAGATGTTGTTTCCCCGTGTTGCCTTTCAACGTTGGCATGACGGCCAAGTTGGACATCAACTACAAGGCTCCCGCCATGGCCGACCAGTACCTCGTCTTACGGGCCACTACCGTCAAGGTCGAAGGGCGAAAGGCTTGGGTGGAAGGCCACATTGAGACACTCCCGTCCAAGGAAGGAGAGGAGCCGACCGTGTTGGTGACAGCAAGCGCCCTCTACATCTCCCCCAAGCAAGCAGCGGTACGTTGAAACCTCTCAATCGGTAGGTCTGAATCCGTTAAGCTAATCATGGGGTGATCAGACAATGGCAAAGGTGTATCCCGTCAAGTAGTAGCACATAGGGGACCCTGTGCCTGCAGCTTGTCATATGGCTCCTAGGTCTAGAGGAACATCTGGCCCGCTGGCTGTGGGACGTACAAGTATCAAAGGAAGAGGAGAGCGCAGTAGAATGGCTGCTCTGCTCGGCTTGGTGCCCCCCTGGACACACGGCGGAGTTCCAGTATCACTTCGTAGACAAGGTGGGTAGAATAGATACACTAGACGCACTTAAGATTCTGGCCTACATACAAGCTCCCTGTACAATACAATACTGGTTTGTTTGTTAGTTTGGTTCTTCGGCCATGGGTTGAGCAGGGGAGATCTGGAGTTCTCATTGGCTTCGAAAGAGAGAAATAGTCTTCCGTTTAAAGCGTCATGGGACAATTGCAAGGGTTAAAAACGCCACAGAAGCCTCTTATGCTTCTCTCCGTTTATTTTCCGTCTACTCTTAAGGCCTTTGGGGACGAGAAGATATAAGAGAGTAGGCCCCAACGGCATCCATCCGCTCCAAAACCTAATACTTTTCCATTTCCAGTGCCTCGAGAGTGGAAATTGGCGTTTTTTGTACCAGACTAACAAACAAACCAGGGTTAGATTGTATATCAATGCGCGTCCGCAAACTGCCCTCCCGACTTACCACTTCCACTCAGAGAATTTGGGTTTACTCAAAGCCAATCATGTTGCAGGATCGTTCCCGAGAAACCTTGCGACCCGCATCAGTTCACCAGCACATTGGTCGGAAGCCAGTTATACCCGGCGCTATACCTGTTGAGTTAAACCAAATCCCCTGAGTGATACCGGTATTGTGTAAATGCGTTGTAGCAACTCATACCATTCTGAAAACCGAGTGCCCAAAAGATAGACGGGATGAAGTAACGTTGTGGGAGGTTGATAAGTGTGAGAGTAGAATACTAGGTACTGCGGTATTCGGCACTGTTGGGCCCACTTCTGTCACAGAAAGGACGATTGCGCAATTGCTGAACCAAGCAGGCGGGACAATGCATATCCATCGGCTTTTACACCGGACTAAAACTAAGTGGTAACAACAGCAGAAAAGAGTCTTTCGCATCTTTCCCCCCTCCTTGTTACCCATCTTTGCCTGTTCTCTTGCGCGCGTCAAAGGGACCTAGACGGAATCCAGTCACAACCATCACAGCTAAGATCACAGTTGCCAGGAACAGTCACAATGGCAACGTGAGTCCAGTTCCTCTCCCGCCCATTTATCCACACCTTGCCAGGATTCCGGGGCTTCCAGCCAAAGGTAGAAAGACTGACTGACTGGGGCATACACAGCAACATTACCTGGCATCCGTCGCTTTCACGACATGAACGCAACCAGTTGCGTGGCCAGCGTGGTTTCACCATCTGGTTCACAGGCTTGTCAGCATCAGGAAAGTCGACGGTGGCAACCGCCCTTGAGCAGCATCTCTTGCACATTGGCCTGGCCGCCTACCGGCTGGATGGCGACAATGTGCGTTTCGGGCTGAACAAGGATCTTGGTTTCTCGGAAAAAGACCGCAATGAGAACATTCGGCGCATCGCAGAGGTATGTCCAGCTCCCAACCCCTCTCCCCTTCACCTTGTTTCGCTTCTCGTGCTTACTCCCTTGGGCTTTGCTCCTTCCAGGTAGCCAAGCTTTTTGCCGACTCTTCCACAATTGCCCTCACCTCGTTCATTTCACCTTACCGCGCCGACCGCCAGATCGCGCGTGACCTGCACGCAAATTCGACACAGGCTGGAGACGACCCGCTTCCGTTCATCGAGGTATTCGTTGACGTTCCTCTTGCTGAGGCCGAAAAGAGAGATCCCAAGGGGCTGTACAAGAAGGCCCGCGCCGGAGAAATCAAGGACTTCACTGGCATTTCGGCGCCTTACGAGGCACCAGAGTCGCCTGAAATCACCATCAGGACAGACCTTCTGAGCGTGGAGGAGTGCGTCAAGAAGATTGTAGATTATCTGGCCGAGGCCGGTCTCATCAGCGAAACTAAGGAGACGAGATAATGTTAAATTGGGACGAGGATACAACCACCCCATACCTGGGGGTGCGTGAAAGCTGAAGTCATTAACTGAAACCACGAGCGAATGTGCTGTCTTTGTCAGGCGCTTTCAAGGGGAGAACACCTATCTAGTAGTGCCTACTGGCGATGCGTATGTGACACATGTGCGTGAGAGTCACGCCCAAGTGCGTACACATGACCATTCGCCGCCGCCGTTGCTGTTGCCGCCACCGCATGGTTCTGAACTATAACCCAGCCATTAAGGAAATTCGAATTCATAGTACACATAAGCCGTGTACTCGTTGCCATCACCCGCGGAATAACCTGCCGCGGCCATTTCCGACGCTAAAGAGGCGTCATCTTTGGTAACCCGCCCTCGTTTATCTCTCCCGAAGGCATTTCCACCGAGGTACGAGTATGCCTTGTCCAAAGCCGTTTTGACCTTGTTGGCCTGCTTGGGGGTGGTCTGCCACAGTGTCAGCGTAAGTCACAATATCGTGATCCTCGTCGAAGCCCTACCTTGACAAGAGCACACACAAACTCCAGCGGCAAGCCGTATCGCAGGACTGTCTCGACAAAAACACGTAAAGTCAAGACGTGTGCCCACACCATGACGCTCTCACTCCAACCTGACCTTCCCATGTGCAAAGCTTCGCCCCAGACTTTCTTTTCTTCCCTGGCCATGCGCTCAAGCTCGCGCTGCTCTTCCTCCTTTCCACCTTCGACGTGCTTGTATTGACGGGGTGTCCACTTTTGTTCGCGACATTTGTGCAAAAAGTCGGCACTGGTTTTCTTGAAGGTTGTAACGGCAAATAGGGTGAACTCGTCATCTTGGGCTATCTGGAGAGCCGACCTGGGTACAACCATGTCGGCGATGGTTTCGTAGCTCCGAAGGAATTCTTTGCGTGCACTCGAAGGAACCACAATCAGGTGTGTTTCCAGATATTCAGAGTTTTGAATGAGGACGTCGGGCTGGACTATGGGCGTAAGGGACTTGGTTGCCAGGTTGCCACTGGAGAGCAGTCAGTGCCGAGCGGAGTAACCGAGAGACGGGGCAACAATCAGTGACTTACGTTTGCTTCCTCTGCAATGCAGATAGGTTCGTCTTGACGGTATTATATTGGTTGAACTTGGCCTTGACGTCGTTATCGATGTTTTGAATCTCTTTCTGGAGGTTCTCGATCAACTCGCCCAGGGGCTTTTCAGCTCGGTAGCGAACCTTGTTCCACTGGAAGGAGCAAAGATAGCTGTCCGTGGGCTCTGGGCGCTGTTAGCATCGTCGGCGTGGCAATGGCGCCGTCGGGTCTACGGAGGAGGAATGCTCACTATCGTTCACCATCTTTTGCTGCGATATCTTGTCTTCATCCCCGTCGAGAATGCCTGCCAGGGAATCGGCCACTTTGGAGACTACTGCCTCACAGGCGGCGTTGAGCTTTGTCAGGTCATCGGCATGCTGCACCAAGGCATCAAGTGTACCGATCTTGAAGGAGGGTATGGAAAACTTGAGGATCTCTCCATTGTCCTGGCCAATAGTGGAGCTGAGCACGGAGAGGGGCTCGTCGTCGAAGATGCGGACAGGAAGAGAGACGAGCGAGTAGCGAGTTGTTGGTGCCATGGTAGGCGCTCCTCGGGCACTGAAAGCGACGCTTCTATGCCCACCTGCCCCAGTACCGGGAGAGATTCGCTGTCGTGATGGCGAAGCTGGACTGTATGTGCGCAACTCGGCTGCGATGGCGGAGGAGCTGCGTTGACGAGGAGATGGTGGAACTTGTAGGCGGATTGTATACGAAGAGATGAGAGGGAACGGCCAAGGAGCAATGCGGCGGCGGCAAGCGATGAGAAAGGGTGGATAGGACTGTTCGTTATTGACAATGATGGGTGATCATCCAATGTAGGAGCATTGATCGATGATATCTGGGACGGGAGGTTCAGAGTGGGGAGCTGCCGAGCTGGCTGGCCTTACGTAGGAGGGGGGAGGTGATGCCGATGAGTAGTGAGTGGGAGCTGATCCGCACGCGCGGGAGCTACTCTAGGTACATTTGGTACCAGAAGACAGGCAGGTAATAGGTACTTAAGCTACAAAGCACGAGTTGGAGATAACCTGATAACTCACCGAACCTACCCGCCTAGATAGTACATACCTTACCTACTACATACCTTAGACAGCACTGTAGGCATGAATTACGTATGCGCTTCTGTTAGAAACTCGAGCTTGGGGCTTGGGGCTTACCTAGGTAAGTAGGTACCTGCGCCTGGGGGCAGGCACCGAGACGGGTCCAGCGGTACTTTACAAAATGGAAGTGAAAGTCTCCTGTCCAATTGCACCTGACACTTATCTCAGCGCTCAGACCTCAAACGGGGCTTACAGAGTAGAAATTAATTTATTGAGATCAATTCAGTTCTTTCCGTTTTGGGTAATATTTCTGACCTGCGCCCCATAAGGTCTGAGTTCCCGATGCGCCCCCCCTAAGAATAACTATAAGAAGATACTACCTATACCAAAAAAGAACACTCTCAAAAAGAACTATCAACCTTTGGGAGAAAGGAACTAAAATTTCCTCGAAGGTAGAATTTTTAATTCTCTTTCTAATAGTATTATTTTTATTAGGGTACAACTATAAGAAGTAGTTATTCTAATAGTTAATTTAAAGATTCCTCTCAAAGAATTTTAAGCAACTATATAACTATCTTTAATATTGAAAATAAGTAAAACCCCTTCGGAAGTAGAGTTTTTGATTCTCTTTCTAATAGTATTACTTTTATTAGGGTGCAGCGACGAAAAGTAGTTATTCCAATAATTAAACTTGAAAAGTATTTTTATCTAATTTCTTTTCTTAAGGGTAATTACTAGGACAACCACTTCTTATAGCTACACCCTAATAAAAATAATACCATTAGAAAGAGAATCAAAAACTCTACCTCCGAGGGGGTTTTACTTATTTTCAATATCAAAGGTAATTGTATAGTTCTCGAAAACGTTCGAAATTTCTCCATAAAATCTAGGTATTTTTATACCCAAATGGACTTTTCTACATCGAGAACTCAGACCTCATTTTTGGGCGTTCTCAGCCAATACCACCAATACATTGAAATAATGGAAATATTAAAAGTTTCACTCTTCTTAGCAGCTGCAGGTACAATAGCCCGGTAACGTATTTACATGCCCAAAAAAAGGGGAGGTCTGAGTGCTGAGATAACCTGACACCCCATGAAGGCCAGGCACGAGGCACGGCCTGTACCGCTCGGCAGTACACAATCAGTACGGTACTAGGTATGGTATATAATTACCGTGCATGTATCAGTGTCCAGACAACCAGAATACCAGCCCGGCGTCGCAGCACTAGAGGACCACGACGATGAGACACACGAACGTCAGGTATTCGAGGAGGGTGTCTTCTGTTGCGCTGATTACCCAAAGAATACAAGCAGTAGAGGTAGGCAAAACCAACATGGCCATGACCATATTGGAGAGAGGCAATAGAGGTATGTGTAGGTGTGACCTCTAGCCCGTCATATCACCTACAAGTAGGTAATCTTCCCGCCTTTACCTTGGAGGTTCCTCAGTCGCTACTGCCTCTACTATCAACCAGGAAGAGTGCCCTCAAGCGCCTGCAAGCCAACCTGTCATCCCCGCACGCTTTTACCCAAGCAGCACAGCCCGACCACCAGGGCAGACTGTACCTTTCCGCACAACAACATTCAAAACCCGACTCGATTTTCTGGCGACAACCAAACTCACAGCTCGTGATCGTGCTCTCCCTCCCCTCTCCTCGCTCGGTCGAGTTCGACCAGCTACAGAGCGTCAAAACGTACATTTCGACAGTGCAGGCGCGTACCTTGAACGAAACCCCAACCCAGCCGCGGCGTCTGGCGTCTACATAGCGACAAGTTCTGTGGTCCCAGACGGACTAGAAGCGCGCCGTTACAGTTGCCATTGCAGTTGTCATCATTCTTCACTCGTCCATGGTGCGACCGGCCAGCTCGCTGCGACTCCCGCCAGTGTACGCGACCGGCACATCAAATCCCGTTGCGCCCTTTTGATCATCCGACAGCATAGCTCTCCAGGGTGCCTATCACGCATACGCTTGCCCCTACCCGTCGTCGTCCTGTTCCCGCCATACAAATCGCCCGCCCCCGATCTTGCGCCCGGTCACGGATAATTAGGCATTCCTTCGAGGTTAAGAACCCGTCGCCTTGTAATATGTGAACAGCAAAAGAGCTGTGCACCTTTGACCTCAATCTCTGCGGCGACAGCAGGATTTTATCCGTCCTGGTCACCTCTGGCTCTCAAATCCAGATTCTGTCGGTTGTCCCGCTAGCAACCTTTACTGCCCGGGTATCACTCGAGCTTGTTCCGCGGGCAGACATTCCATGGCTACAGCTTCAGGTAGGCCAGGGCAACCCTTCATCTTGCCTCCATATACGTGATGCATCTTGCTGACTGGCTGTCATGTCGCTCATACAGGCCCCAAGGCTGCCAGGCCAGCCGATGCCACTGTTTCCGCACCAGGTCGGCATACTCCCGCTCAGAAGGTGACTCCTGTCCCGGTGCCAAAGCCGGGAACCGTGCCGTCTCTTTCCCCGTCTGCGAATCAGGCTGCGGCTGTCGGGAGAACTTCCAATGCTGCCAATAACTCGGCGACTGCGACTGCCGTCCAAGGCAGCTTCGGCCTTCTTACCCCGGCCGAGTCAAACCTCCAGGACGCTGCGAACGGCCCCCACCGAGATGGCCGGATTCGGAACCCCGTCCCGAGCAAGCTCAAAGGAAAAACCGATGGATCCAAGGGGAACTTTAGCGTTATGCACATGGGGGTGGCTGGGAGGGCCGAGCCAACAGAACGAGATGCTCAGGCCAAACGTACGAGCGAGAGCACGGAGCTAGCCGCTAAACGAGCTTTCGAGAATGGCTATGTTTCTCATAGGAGAAGCAAGTTTGTTCAGTTACCGGATGAGACGGCTGCGAAGCCTTTCGTTCCAGCCACCATATCCGCTCAGGTGCCTAGCTACATGTCGAGCCGTCAAACTCCCCTGAATGCCGACGAGACCAAATCAGAACAAGCACGGCTTTTAACACTCCTCCGAAGCCTTCAGCCGCTTCTTGTCGTTGATCAGATTTGCAAGGCTCTTGCTTTCTTCGGAGGCATTCCTGGTGCTCCGCCGCCCGCGGACGGTGAGTTTCCCCAAAGCGCCGAGGCGAATGGTTCGGGAAGCTTGTTTGTCGGCTGGATAGCCGAAATCTTTCCCAAACTCGGAGGCAACAATGGGCAGCAAAATATGGCCCCTGTTCGCCAAATGGATGGACCTGAACCGGTTCGGCGAAAACGGGGAAGACCAAAAGGGAGCAAGGCCACCAAGGTGCGTAAGGACAAAGGCTTGAAAAAGGGCCCTAGCACGGACATGCCAGATACAGACCGGCCACACAGGGAGGTCGGTGCTGATGGGAATTGGGTCGACGTCGAGTACGGCGATACAAGCGCTCCTGACACGGTGGATGCTAATGTTATGCTGCTTGCCCAAGCCGCAAGCCCTCACCGTGAGCCAGCTCATGTTGAAGCCCCAGGGATCACGCAGCCAGATGGGGCTACCAGCCATGTAGCAGCGACTATCCCAGCGCGTACCATGCAACATCATGGACCCGGCAACGACAGTCTTGTCATTGAGAGCCCGGGGAACATGAAGAAGAGAGGCCGGCCTAAGGGGTCAAGAAACCGTCCAAAGGTGGCTGATGCCGCTGTTCTTCCAAGACAGTCAGTCCAGCCAGCGGATAATTCCTACACTTCTGCTCAGTTATCGCAGACAATGGAGGGTTCCCAGCCTCAACCGGCCAATGCTTCATTTACTGCCGTGAACTCCGTCACTTCTACCAACTCGGCCAAGAAAAAGGGACCCCGACCAAAAGCTTCCGTTACCAAGAAGCAGGTGGACGCTCCCGTAAAAACGGACAATTCAGGACCAAACGAACTACAGACCACGGTACCATCTGCTTCTAAACAGCAACAGACAGTGGAACTGAATGGCAACCCAACCCAAAAGCAAGCTCAGCAAAACGTCCACTCTGATCAAGAATTACATGTTATACCAATTGGTACGGTCCCAGCTCCAACTACGATAGACTCAGCTCGGGAGCCTGTCAATGCGGGCCAGAAGCGCAAACGGAAGACAGCAAAAGATGCTGGTGTCATTGACAACATCAACGGGATCGGTTCGACAACTCCGTCCTCCACCGCAGTTCCTCTGCCAACACCATCAACTCAGCCGGGTTCTCAGTCTATGACTGCAACCACGGCTGTGGGAATACCCCCTGCAAAACGCCAACGTAAAAGTAAGGAGTCGAGACCTAAAGGGAAGAAGTCGAATGGTATGACAATTCCAGACTCCGTCGAGCCTGCGTCCTCCTCTCAGATGAAACCTGCCACTCCCGCACCAGTGCCCAGTCCAAATCAAGCGCCCGCGACCACCCCCGCTCCATTTCATACGGCCGCTGGAATAGGGTCAGAAGTGACTCCTGTGTCGTCGTCAGTGTCCCTTGAACAGGTTATGCCGTTAGCTCATTCGCCACAAGGCCACTTCGACGTTCAGTCTCCGACGATGGAGAATTACGAGGCTCAGCTACAGGCGCAACTGGAGCTGAAGAGCGATATTGAGTCACAACATCATAGCCTTACTCCAAGACCCATAGTAACAAATCATCTTCAACAGCAACAGTCGCAGCGAAGACAGCAAAGGCAGCCACCGACCCAACAACAACCACGACAGTCGTCACAGCCGCATGCACAACATTCCATGTCACAACCACAGCCTCACCCTCAACCTGAATCATCAGTACAGCAACCTCAACCACAACGACCGCAATCGATTTCACAGCAACCATCGCAGCATCAAACCTCTGTTTCACAGCCAAGTACACAAGGACAATTGCAAGCTCACCAGTCCCAGACCCCAAGCCCCATGATATCTCAGCAGCAGAATAGGGCAAACCATCATTATACCCAGTACCGCCCCTCAACATCGCCATATAATCAAGGCCAACACCAGCATAGCTACTCATCCCCTCAGCAGCAATCTCAAAACTTTACTGCACAACAACAACAAGCCCAGGCAACACCACAGCCTACCCCAGCTCAACAGTATTCAAACACTCATCAGTTACCGCCGTACGGTTCTAGTCAACAGTCATACCAGAATAGCCATAGCCACTATAACGGGACTCAGCAGTCAGTAGCTTCACAGCAGCGCTATCAGCAACACTTGGCCACAGGTACAACGACTGCAAGCGCTTACTCTGCTCACCAATCACCCCAGTTCGGAGCTTCATCAACAAATGCATTTAGCTCTACAGACACTGGTTACCGAGGGTCTACTGGCAGTACAAGCAACCCGACCTACGGGTCACAACAGGGTCAGTCATCGGCGCCAACTGCGGCTTCGACGTACCGAACTAGCAGTACGCATAATATGGTCCATCAGTCACCGTCTTACACAACGAACACTGGAACAGCGCTGCATCGTTCTTCGAGCACGAGCCACCCGGCTAGTCAAGGGATTCAAGCCATCAGTAACATGCAGTCTTTTGCCGGGACGAACAACACCGAGTGGGACTTTTTGAACCCAGGTACCCTCGACAGCGCTGGAAGTCAAGGGGCTCTGGCAATGGGCGGCGCCGGGTATGCTATGAATACCGCTAGTGTGAGGTCGACCTCAAACTCAGGGACACCGTTTACTGCGAGCACCATGGCAAATTTTGATGCTTCAGGACTTCCATCATTAGGAGGCAACAACAGGTATTTTGAACTTGGACGGCGATAATCCACAGCTCTACCTCACCATTCACATAGGAGAAGGTTGGTCAGCCTCACCAATGCTCGAAGACTCACTGGCTTGGACTTGGAGGACAACGAATTTGAGTGAACACAGTACAACGTAATGTTTTGTCCGTATAGATGTACTATTACCATCCCGATATTCGCGCTCGGCAGTGAAATCATTTGACGGTGTGTTTGGCCGATCACGCCCGAAAGAGCGAGCAAATGGGTTTCAGGGAAACGAGAGAAGAGTTCTACTGAACCCAAAAAAAAAGAAAAAAGAAAAAACCCCCGCTGCGGAGGCTTCTTATGTATTTTTCCTATCTCTTTTTCCTCTCTAGGGATATCAAACATGTCATTGACCAGATACAGAGCGCCCATTTCCGTGAGCGTACGATAGATGTTTGAAGATCCAGAGCAATTGGACTGGTCTCATGCATATCCAAATACACTATTAATGAAACTTTTTTCTGACAGGATTGTGTCACCTTGAAATGGTGTACTAAAGACCATCTCGAGATGTTGTTATGAGCAGGACGGACCCTCGCGCCATCTAATGCGTTGATAATTGTGCAACTCTTTACGTATGTGATGATATGTTTGTATATTGGCTCTCGATCAATAAGTATAATTTGATCGAGACCATGTTTCTTTATACACTCCGGTCCCGTGTTATTTGCTTTGGCGCGAAGAAATGCGACACTAAGGAAAATGAGGAACTCTGAGCTCATCAGGCCGCAGCACGTTCAACCGGGAATGCGACAAATGACGCGCCTGGTTTGCGCCTCCTGGTTTGTGCCTCTAGGATATCATTTAAAGACACCGGCTGCATACTAAGACTACATATGGATTGTGGAAGGAAGACAAAGCAAGAGATGTATGTATAACAGTGTATAAAAGAGAATAAAAGAATTCAACGCCTTTGAATGCTTTTAGTGTGAATACCCCGGTACAAAGTGCAACAAGAAAAAAAATGGATAAAAAACGCCATGGGCATCCGCCTGATGAAGCCATCTCAGCATGCGCTGAACTGTGGCTGTGTGGATATGGAAACAATAGTCCAACACCGTAGTACGTGAAGCATATCCCCTCCATATCTCTTATGCAGTAGGAGAGCTCCTGGGGCAGGACAAATGAATGGACTGCTAAGCTCACTCATTCTAGGACATCCTCCTCGATCGCCTCAAGATTGGGTCGTACAGACTCGGAGGCAATAGTGCCATACCACCACTGGTCTTCTTCTTCAAACCCGTCTTCGCAGATCAGATCGGTGAATATTTGAGCGTTGCGCTTAATATCAGAGGCACGTTCAACTATTTTCCGTTCCAAAATCAGGGCCTCGGCGGTTTCCAGAAAGATTTTTTGCAGTATCGGGAGGTCGGAAAGCAACAGCTTCAGTTGGTCCCGGGCCAGTGGCCCCATAGGCCTACCAGTAGATAGGCTAGTGTTGAAAACGAGATTGCTCATCGGATCTCTGGTTGTCATACCAACGTCTCCAGAAATCCGAGCATTGGCCGCCACCGCCACCGCGTCTCCTAGCGGATTCTTTCCAATAGTGAAGGAAGACTTTTTGCGTTTCAAGCCAAGCATACCCCGTCTTTTCTTAGGTTCTTGCTCGGCCGTGTCGCGTGTGATGGAGTTGTACCAGTTATCCACAGCCGCCCGCCTTGTATTGTACCCTTTCACCTCCCATATCCTTTCCACCTCTCTGAGGCCCCCAATACACAAAATCGCAACATGCACCTCATCCGGCGGCTTGTCCCTCATATAACCCCTGATCGACCTTTCAACTCGACCGACATACGACGGCGGACGAAGGCGCCGGCAGAAGGAGGAAATAACCAGGGGAAATACCTCGTGTACTCGAAGTAAGGTCCTGTCATCATACAAGCTCATAATTTGTGCCTCTATAGGGTTAATCGTGTAGGGTTCTTTGAGAAGGCCCTTGCCGTCATTTTGGGCGAGATATTTGAGGTGAAGATCCCGATAGGTCTCGAAAAAATGAAAAATGGTGAATAGTAGGGGGATCAGACGCCTTCGCATCCGTTCCCTTTGGGGCGCAAAAGCCCTTTTTTTTTCTTCCGTGTTTCGGAGAAACAGTTCCCGCGATATCCACTCACACATCAGATAAGACAGCTTAGCAGCCACATGGAGCCTGTGCCATATCCCGCAGAGATAGTGAAAATTTAGGGCCGACGGTGAAGGGGGCGGATATAGCCGTTTTGCATAAACTGGGACGTGGTGGTCGAGATGATGGCGTGCGATAGGAGCTTCATTGAGCGATATCAGAGCATGTAGCGACCGTGATGCCAGTCGCAAATTGAGAATGTCGGAGAGCGGGAGTGAGGCAATGATCTCGACTTGCAGCTCGGGAGGCAGACAGTGGAATTGTCGATCGAACGAGGTGCTCTGCCGGGGCAACGGCTCTGTGGCCGAGAAGCGACGTTCGCCATGATCCAACGAGTTGGAGCTTGACGGCGCCTTGGCGTGGAACTTTCGAAAACTGAGGAATCCTTTCTTCTCGGAACGCTTCGTGGTTGCTGCATCTTCGGCTTCAGGATGGTGGGCACCTCGTAAAGGGAGAAGGAACTGTGAGGGCGGTGCGACAGTGGAAGATGGTTGCGTAGCGCTTGTCTGCGGCCGATTGATCTTGTCCAGGTATCTCTCCGAACCAAACTCGGTGATGTGTAGAGGATCCATCTCTCCGGTGTCTGCCGGGCCAAGGAGGCGTCCAGGGTCAAGAACGAGTTGAGAAGAACCAGGACAAGCTAGAGAGATGGGTCATGTGTTGGGGTTTTTTTTGGGGGGACAGGCGGCACCTCCTCCTCTTTACCGATGCCGCGACGATACAGCCGTGATAGTCGATGTTCTTGTGTCGAAGGCGCAAGCTGGTCGCAGTTCAAACATGGTGAAGCATCAGTGTCGAGGAGTAAAGAGTCGAGGTTGACCGGCAGGGAAGTACGGCCCTTTCCACTGTATCCACCAAGAACGTGATGTCGTGCAATTGAAGCCGTCGAGACGTCGGAGCGGGCGCTCAAGGTTCGGTCGGGACCGGGCAGTCTTCGTCGGAATCAGGTTCGCGGTTCGCAAGTGGGCACTGCGCGTCGATCAAGGTGCAAGCGCCACCGTGAGATGCGATGGCTCGAATGGATCGCTGGACGAGGTGAATAACGGCGCCGGCGGCTGTCACCAAGCGACAGGAGGTAGGCAGTCGGGACTGTCAGGCAAAATCGGCTAGACGGGCGGAGCGGGCGCAAGCCGAAAGAAGGAGTTATCGAGACAGGCGCGATGACTCTCGAAATGGTCAGGGCAGTCGGTGATGTTGTGACTGTAGGTCGCAGCTGGTTGGCAAAAGGATGTCCGTCAGTAAAACGGCGAAGAAGCCGGAATCGGGAGACCACAAGAATAGGATTGGACCAACCAGCCTGCTACCTCCTCGATCTAGGAGACCCTCGGGCCCTCGTGGAGTAGTTGGGATGCCGGGACTCGGGAATGGGGAGACGGAATTGGATCAAGGTAGTGTAGTGTACGTGGGTAGGTTCCTCTGGTGGAAGTGGAAATCTGGAGGACCTACGGTAGGGACCCATACTGTCTACTGCGCAGGTACCTGTCTGGTGTGGAGGTCGGGTGTTCGTAGCAGGAAGCGAAGTACCCCGAGTTCAGGCCCAGGTACTCTGTGCGGGAGTGCTCCTTCTCAGTGGCCCGCTACCTTTACAGGTGAGAACACCTTTGAGGTTCGTTTACAAAGGACCGAGGAGGGTCAAACAGACAACAGAACAAGTCAGGGCAAGTGCAAGTGCAAGTGCAAGTGCAAGTGATGTAGGTACCTAGATACCTGGGGTATGACTGAGGCGGACAAAACGGGCGTGTTATCCTTTTGGGTCACTCCGCGCCACAACACCTGCAACGACACATGCGGTGCTTGCTGCCATGTCCTGGATGGAATCGCTACGTGAGTTCGCGACGGAAATCCGGGGTAGTAGATGGATCCTACTGCTGCTCATGTGGAGGGCGCCCAACCCGAAACTGGAACTCGTTGGAATGTCCTGTTGTTACCTGTATCAAAAACTGCCCGTTTTCACAGAATCAGGACCAGGCCGCTGAGATTCGTAGCCGTAGGACCGCCGACGTGAATTTAGGTTCGCTACCTCTGGCTCCTTGGCTCGGGCCCCGACGGTACGTATCTACTTACAGGCTGCCAAGTATGGATGGATCACGGCGCTTTGCCGGCCTAATAGTGGAGAGACACTAGATGTCCCGTCGGGGCCACTTCAGCTCCTGCAGGAAATTCCGCACTACGATGAGTACTTGAATGTGTACGATGGAATCAATGCCCTATGATGTATATCTGATAGCGGCCTGTACACCTCTGTAGGCATTTAATTTGCTAGCTTGGTACCGCCAGCTTACAATATTTAGGGCGGTTGAATGTGAGAAAAGCGGCTATATTTTATATGAAGATTAAAGTTATTGCCACTTTGCTATTTCACTGCGCTACCTAACCTTTTAAATGTTGGTAGAGGTGTACACTAGAGTAGGTAGGGAAGAAGAATAAGGTGATTGCGGCCGAGTGCGAGGGAGTAAGATTCCAGGCCTCTTAGAAGCCTTCCAGGTAGTCTCATTCACTCAGCTACCTCCGCTCGGACCATCGCAGTCTTGGAATTCCTTGCGGGACCAAATGGGGGACATCTACTAGTGATAGTTAATTTCCGAAATTTTAGGATTGTTTTAGAATTTTTCAGAAATATAGAAATTTAGAAATTACCACTAGTGAAAGTAATCCGTACACCCCCCAACTATCAATCGAATCTCATAATAATAAATACGCTGTAATCGCTAAAGCTCATGCAATAACCTCATGATACCTCCTGTTCGAAACGAGGTAGTCTATTGCTAGTTCGTACTAGAAATACGTCCGCGCGCCGATGGTAACTCCGCTCAGTACACTCTAAAGATATTGGTCAAAATCAACACATTTGTACCCAGATTATACTTAAAAATTATTATTACTCCACATTTCTGGTCACGTGCTGAAATCTTGGCGGAAATTTTAAGGTTTCTTTCATTTTTTTTTCCTTTCTTTTCCTTATATTTCCCGTTGAAAGAATTTCCATGCCATCACTAACATCCACTCCACCCCCACCAATCACAATGTCACACTATTTAGACCCGCAGGTTCCAAGACCGCGGCCTTGCTGCGCTGTAGCAGCCGAAAAGCGGGGCGGATCCGCAGGGGAAAAGATAGGGGCTGACAATTTGGAGAGCGTCATTGTTATAAGAAACTACCTACTACTTCTAGGCGTGTATATACACTAATAGGAGAATAGAAGGATGTTGAAGGTAGCCCTATAGTACCTCTAGGCCGCTACCACTACAACCACTACAACCAGGGGCACCCTACAAGTCTATTTGTCATGCAGTGTACCTAGCCTACCGCTTCCACCTCACTTATTAGATTTGGTTTTACTAAAGCTGCGCCAAGGTCAAAATTAGTAAAACCTAATACGGGGAAGTAAGGCATGCAGATAATACTACTAATATTGTTAGAGGATTGTCCCCAGTGAACCAAATTGTTACGCGAAGAGAGTCTTCACAAGTGATGCTATAGATGATGAGGATGATGAAAGATAAAGAGTGCGACTAGTTATTGGACAGAGTGACAATGCGTAACAATGGGCGATAGTGTTGTTAAAGGAAGCGTAAGGCAATACTAACGAGAGCCTTAACCTAGGACCTTGCACACGACTTCACAGAGTGTAAGTAAAGTAGACGTTAGGTTAATATAATATGAATTAATGATCCAGTCAACCTTGACGGAGGTTGACTGGGGAGCACTCTTATATAGTATGGACCGCTCAGATGAGCGCATGCCAAGATAGAGCGGGTTATCCGGGCATCTGCCCAGAATTCCCCTAATACAAATAATTACGTTAGCAAACCTACGATCAGTTGTTACCTAGTATCAGCTCACTAATAGATTGGTCGAAGCCCTTGTTAGGTTTTGCTTCTGCTAGATGGTCCCGGCCCTATACCTATTTGAGTAAAACCAAATCGAGTGAGTCGAAGCGGTACCTCTACACAACTGGACAGGCTAGCTTGCATGTGTTTTGAAGGGGCACTTTATCCTAACGTTGCTTTGTGGCACTACTCGTCTAGGCTCAAAGCGCCTCACAGACCAATGGCGCAGCCATTGGTCTGGTAGCATAAATCGCAAAATACAATCAATTCGCAAAAAAAAAGGGTATATAGAACCCTTATAAAATTTACTAGTAAAGTAATGTCACCTAGTTTATATGCATATACGTTCTATATACCACCCCCTCACTTAAAGAGGTATTAAGCTATAGCAGCTAAATTTACTATAATTTTATAATTCGAATAAATCTTCCCTTATTATACCTCTTTAGTATTAATCCACCTCTATCGTTATATAGTATTACTATCCCTATTAATATACTCTTATTATTTCTATACAATTCTAATAGTATAGAGGAAGGTATAATACTTCGAAATATATCCGACGAAGTATTTAACGCGCTTTCGAAGGAGGAGCGAATAAAGTTCGCCGTCGAAATTTATTAAATAGGGTAATATAAGAGTCTCGCGGCTATAACGAAGGTATAGCGAACTCCGTATTATGCGGCCTATAGCCGATATAATAGGTATTATACTAGGGTAGAAAATAGCGGAGGTAATATAAAGCTAATAGGCAGTAAAGATTTTACGTTATATATTTAGTTTAATACTTAAGTCTCTATTAATACGTATAATATATAATATTCCCTATTAAATAAATAAGTTAATTAATATTGAGATAGGTATCGAGATTAGTATTTGTAAGATTCGCCGTGCCGTAGAATGGATTATAAAGAGTAATAGCCGTAAAATATCGGTTTCGAAATAATAGGCACAACTTTATATAGCCCGGTTTAAGGAGGCGAAATCTATTAAAATTACGTCGTTAGTTTGGGTTTATAAGACCGCTTAGAATTATAATATTATTGTTAAAGTTTTTAAAAAGTATAGAAAAATTAAATAATAGTATAGTATTAAATTAAAGAACGAATAGAATAATAATAGTCTTATTCCCTATACTACTTATTGATAGCGCCTTATTAGCATGGGGTACTTCTCCTAGTTCTCTAGAGGAAACCGTGCGGCGATAAGCGCTGTCGGATAAAAACCGCCAACTCCTTTCGGTCGCGAATAAATCGCGCCTACTCTATTTCAATTCTATTTATAACGGTACTTATTTACCGCCTCAATAAATAAATTACTTCCCCTCTACCGCCTTCGATCTAATATTAAAACAATCGAAATATTGCTTTCGTACGCCGCTCCTTCCTCCTAAACTACCTATAGTAATCGTCCCTTCCTTATCGTTTACCCTTATTCCCGCCTCGTTATTATCCTTTAAATTCTTATAATTCTACTAAAATTTTTATAAGTATAAAGGCCTTTCCTTTCCCTCTATATAAGAACTCCTCCCCGCCGCTATCTTTTAAATTTTCTTTTTTTCCCTATTTAATTAACTTTTAAAATAATGTCCTCTTCTACTAACCGTACTCCTAACCGTCTTTCCGGCTACCTTTCTAACCTCTTAAATTTCGTAATTCGTATTAATTATAATACTACTAAGCGTAACGTCGATTTCGTCCGTATAATAAATTCCCTATCTCTTAAATTCGTTTATTCCCTTACGCCCCCTTCCTCCCTAACGCTCAAATTCTAAACCTTTATTTAAATATTATTTTCTAACCCTACCTTTAATTTTCTTCTTAACTAGTAAATCCTTCTTATTTTTATACTTACCTCCCCTTCTTTCTGTTAATTACGTTAATTAACGTTATTTATTATATTCTATATTTTTACTATAATTTAAAATTTACTAATTATATTTACAATACCCCGTCCTTTAATATAATTACGTTCTATACGCTCTTTATAGAATATATTTATTATATTAATATTAAAAATAAATTTCCTCCCGCGGTTTTCTTTTCGTTTTCTTCTCTAATATTCTTCGAAACGCTGGCAAATAGAATATTATTTATCCCCTTACTAATATAAAATATATATTAAATACTCTGTTAAATTATGATAATAAATGTAACGCCGTTTAAATTACGGTTATTATTTTATTCCGCTCTTAAAATAATATTAGTCCCTTAATTCGTTATTTCTATAATATTTATATTAATTTCTTTAAAGACGTATATAAACGCTTAATTGTAAACGGCTTTTTATATAACCCTAATATCCTTCTTCGCTATTAGAATATAAAGGTTGAAAATTACTAGTATAAAGGATATTGCGAAATATTCTTGGCCGATTGTCCTATTATTCCCGTTTTTAATTCTAACAGAAGAAATATTAATATTATTTCCCCGATAATAATTAATAGCCCTATCGGTCCCCCTTTAATTAATGAAAATTAGGTTTAATAGCGCTACGAAATTATTAGGAATTAAGAATTAATATTTAATATATTTTGTAAATTCCTCGCCCGCGAAGAATATTAATTAATTACTTTAGTACCGCTTTCGTAGTTAAATAACTATTATAATTAGTGCAATTTAATTCCTCCTCCTCCCGTCTTTTTTATATTCTTTTATTTCAGTATTATAATTAAACGTATTTACGAATACCGCGCGAATTTATTATATTATTCTCCCTTTAATTCGATTATTAAATGGTATTCGTTTAGTTTATTAAGTTGTAATATTTATAAAAAAATTCTTTTAATTTGGGTTTTATTGTTTAAATAAATTTAGAATTCTTCCTTCGTTTATAGTTAATCGATTACTATTATTTAATAGTCGGCTATTTGTAAATAATTTAAAATAATATACGCGAAATTTTTTTTTATTTATATTGTAAAAATAAATTAGCGTTATAATATCCGGGATTTTCTTTTAGAAGAGGAAAGATTAGAAGTTTATAACTTCCGTCTTTACTTAGGTAAAAAGGGAATTCTTCGCTTTAAATAATAAGTATTATTCGTCGTTATCTTCTAGTTATTAAGCTTCCTTCTTTTTTCGTTTTGTACTAATTATATATTGTTTTATAGTATTATTATTAAATTTCGGGTTAAAATTAGCGATAATAAATTTATACCGTTAATTTAATTTAATTATTATTGCTATTAATTAATAATTATAGTGCGATATTTATTTTCTTATTATTATTTCTTTTAATTACTCTTTATAATTTATAGTAATTAGCTTTAATATTTATAATAGGGGCGGCTATACCCCCGTTATTAGGGGTGGACTTACTACGATTGCTAGAAATTTTTCTATTAATATTTATTCTTTAGCTTACCTAGTTTTAGTAATACTGTTTTCTAATTTATCGGCGGGTAGCCGACTTTTTACTTTCTTTATTTAAATATAGTTAATTACCTAAATTATAATCCTTCGGACGAACCCTATTTAATTCGTACGGGCGAACCTTTCTTCGAAGGCCCTAACCCGCTTATTAAAATAGAGGTCGAATAATAGATAAAAAATTTCCGTTTTTAAATTCTTTATTAATATAATTTTATACGCCCTAGTAATAATTTTTAAATATTTAATTTAATATTTAGCTAACTTAATCGCTATCCTTCGTAATTTACTATAAATTTCGGTCGGCTAATAGAAGGCTAATATTCTATATATAATTATATTTTAAATATATTTAATATAAATTTCCTTTATTTGTATAAAAGAATAACCCTAAAATTTTACTACTAATCGTATTAATATATTCGTCTACGTAATTATTTTCTTTTTTACTACCTCTATATATATTCAATAATTAAATTTCTAATTTAATTAAACCCTAAGGAATTTAATCGATTCTGTTAATTTAAATATAACTCCTCTAATTTAAAGAATTTCTATTTTTAATTCCTTCGTCCGTATAAAATATATAAATTCTATTTTACTTACTTCGAACTCTATCCCTCTCTCAATTACCCAACCCGAATAAATATCTTATACTATTTAAAATGTCTAACCATTTTCCTTAATAATCTTAATTACTATAATAATATTAATATTATCGGCGAAGCCGACGGTAATTACATTTTAAATAATAGTTAACTTATAATATAATAAAATAATAAAGAGAATAAAAAAAATTAATAAAAAGGAAGAGCTTTATAGTATACCTATTATAATATTATAAAGTTAAAAAATTTTATCGTCGAAGAAAAGAGAACCTTTTCTTTTAATAATAAAACTATTAATTTATTAGAGGATCTATTTCGGGAATTATATTTCTTATAGTATATACAAGAGCTACTTATAATTAACTCTATCGAATACGCCCTTTAGGTCGAAGAGTATAAAAGATATTACGGCTTTAAATTTCTATATTATATAGACCGCGTCGGTAACTATTCGGACGGCAAATTCGGTTAAATAGCCTACTCGGTTACCTATTTAGCCTTCCGGGAAGAAATTATATTCTTCTACTACTTATATTAACCTCTTAATTATAAAGGCCTCGAAAATTTTTCTAACGTTATTTAAAAGCGATATAAATTACTATACCCCAACTAATTTTTATTATTCAGCGCTTTTTCCAAATTTTTTAAAAATAATTACTTTCGTATTCTTAAACCGTTAGGAGAAATATTTAAACCGGAGGCTTGCTATAGCGAAAACCGCTATCGCCTACCTAAATAATTCCCTATATATCTTTAAAAACTTATTTAAAAATTAATTAATATTTAGTACTTTATTAGGCGCTATCTTCGAAAGGACTTTTTAAATATCTTCCTTAGTAACTAAATTATTAATAAGTACTAAGGTATTACCGTTTAATAATTAAATCTAATTTAATAAATAGCCTATTAGGACTTCTATTTTCGGGAAAAAATAATTAATAAAAATATTTACTTTACTACTATAATCTTTAACTTCATTCGTCCGTTTATTTTATTTAAAGGGTAGTAATTTTGGCGGATTTATTAAATAATAATTTCGTATTCTAATTTACTTCTCTAATAATTAAAATTTATTCGGGTTTTTTAATATACTTACAATATAGTCGTACTATTTCACTCTCTAAATCTTCGCAATAAATTTCTTTTTTATTATTATTACCTCTACAAATTCTTTTTAATTTGAAAGCGTTTAATTCTTAAATTAAACCTACTATTTCCGCTATACCTCCTTTATTACTATTTTATACTTTAAATTCTACTAATCTATTTATTTTCCCCGACCTTTCTTTTAATATAAGACGAATTCCTTTATAATATTAACAAATTCGCTATCGAATTTATTAAATTTTAATTCGAATTCTTCTACTATTTTAATCCCCTTTAGGATCGATATTTTTTTTTTTACCGCCTTTTATACCTTTTCTACATTTATTAAACTCTAATTAAACTTTTCCGCTATTTCTACTTTCTTATTTCTTTTTCCTATTTAAATTTAAACTTCTTAAGGGTAATAATCCGAACCCGTTTGCCCGTACCGTTATATTCCCTAATATTCGGCCTCGATACCCTATAAAATTTATATATAATCGATTATTTTATTTTTCTCTCTTCTAATCGTATTTTTAAATTTTGTTAATTCCCTATAGGAGGTAATAAAATTAAACTTCTATCGCCGTATTTACGTAAATAACTTTATAACGTTTAAATTAATTTTATTTTTTAAATTCTAATTGGGGTAATAAAAGTTATAATCCCTTACAGCTATATATTAATTGGCCGGGGGTCTCTCTTCAAAAAATTCGAAGAGGGGAAACCCCTATTAATATTCTAGCGTATTTTAAAAGAAAATAGGGGAATAAATAAAGTAAACGGTTATTAATTTTCGTAAATTCTTTAATATTATTATAGCCTAATCCTTCTTAATTCGGAAATTTAAATCTTTTAAATTCTACTTCTTATTTACATAAATTACTATTTTACCCTTCTTTAAATAATCGATACTATAATATCTACTACCCTTCGGCTAATAAATATCCCTATTCAAATTTCTATCCAACTCTTAAATTACTATAATATTATAAGTCTCCTCCTATTCGAATAACGTTTTCCCTCTCTCGTACGATTTCCTTATATTCTAATAGAATATTTTTAATTAGATTATTAATTACTTTATAAGAAGCTTCCTTCTAATTTAATAATAAGTTAAAGGGGTATTATTTCTTTAGAAATAATAGTAGTAATCGAAGGCGTAATAATAATAAAATTAATATAAGTATAATTATTTATATTCTAAGAATAGGTATAAATATTTATTAGGCCTATATTTACAAATTTTAACCGAAAGCCGCCCTTAATCTTTTTAAAGTAGTTTCTTTTTCCTCTTCTTATAAATAATTTTTTTAAAGTTATAATTAAATAGGAATTAAGGGGGGCGTCGGGGATTATAATATCTTCTTCCAATTCTATTATCGGTTCTAATATTAGTTTAACTAGTCTTTTATAAATAATAAAGCTATAAAGCCTTTCGGCGTAGTTAATAAATACCTTCGTATAAATTACTTTTATAAATGGGTACTTCTTCTTATTAAAGGCGAAATACCCTAATTTCCTATATAATTTATAAAAAATTAAAGAATTATCTTCGTTCGAAGGGTAATTCTCTTCTCCTATACGCGGCCCTTTATATTTAATTTTATTATAATAATTATAAGCGTCCTTCTAACGATAGAATTTCGCTGTATATTTAAAATATTAATATTTAAAATACTATTAAGTAGAAGCTATAGTTTAGAACGGTTTATATATATATATATTACTATTTTAAAAGAAAAAATTCTTTTAGAGGAAGATTATAGCCTTTATAGTTGTAACTTCTATTAAAAATATTCTTCTCTCCTCCCCTTTACGTCTCTTTTAAAATTTAGCCCGAATAATTTCCGCTTCCTTATTCTTCGCTCTTATTTTTTATATAATTAATTCGAATTATTTTATATTAATACTAACTTATAAGACTCCTTTAATTAAAACGGCTATAATATTTAAAGATATAACGGCCTCTTTTCTAAAGACCGTTTTAGTTTAAACTTAATATTTCTAATACTAATCTTTAATTAGTTTATTGAAAATAATTACGTAATCTCTACTCGTTATTATCCTAATAGCTACGTAAATTACTTTATATAAACTCTCTTTCAAAACGCTTTCGACGGCTTATTTTATATTATTATTCGAATATATAGTAAATTCGGCGGTAATTTAGGCCCCCTTAATGATAAACTAGCGTTTGTAATTAGAAAGGATAAATTTCTTAATAATAATAGTAGGTAAATAGTAGAAGGTAGTGCTAATTTTATTTAGCGACTTTTAAATAATATTAATTTATTTCTTCGGCGCTTCTTAAATATCTTTCTTTATTTCCTTTAAAATAAATTTCTTTAAATCGTCGATATCCTTCTTAATAATAAACTAGGCTTCGGCGGCCTTATTTACTTCAAATATTTTAAACCCACTTTTCTTTATAAAAATTTTCGCGAATTCGAAAAGGAACTTTCGAACTTAGCGACGGTCGTTAGTCGATACGGCAATATAGTCCGTAATCTTATTTACTATAATAATAAATCTCTTTATAATTTTATTATCTTCCTCTATCTTTTCCGAAGTTTTTATAGTAAATATAATATCGAGGTCGTTATATTCTAAAATACTTCCGAAGGGGTTGTAAATATTATTTTCGAGCCTACTCGCACCTCTATTAATCGTTATCGGTAGCGACGGTTTAACGCTATCGTTGCGGTCGTCGTAGGATATCGCAGAGGGGGTAAATGACCTTCCTGAATCGATTGCCGTTGTCGGTTTTCGTTTTGGAGCACTTCCTAACCAGAAATCGGCGTTTCCGGTTTCGGCGTCGTTTTAAACGAATAGAATAGTAACGAATTTAATTACTATATTAATATTTCGTTTAAATCCTATATTATTTAGACCTATATCGATATACTTAGAGTATAAACTTCTAACCTAGACGTTTGTAAATTCATTATAATAATTAAGGTTATTAGTATAATTAGTTAATATATACCCCTATTTATTATCCTCCTTAGTATTAAAATTAGTTTTAATTATATAAATAACCGATTTAATAATAATACAATTATTGTAACCTTACCCAACGGTTATATCAATAATTAGCTAGTATTTAATTAATTTAATTATTAGAACTAGTATAGTTAGTTAAAAGAGGAGGGCAATAAACGGTTATTATTATTCAATAATTATAATAACTACGTTACGTACGAATTTTATTAAAAATATATTAATAATAACGTTATATTATTTTTATTACCCCTATATTTAATATATTTCTTATAACCCTTCGACGTTAGCGTCTTCTAGGTTTATAAGTAGAATTATTAGAAAAATATTCTAAAAAGGATTACATACGGACGTATTAAATATTCGAAATTAGACTTTCTCAATAAATTATAGGTAGTAAAGAAAAAATCGCTAAAAAAGAAAATTATTCTTAGTATTTAAAGAAAGTCTAATTTTTACCCCTTATAATTAGAGGTCGTACTTAATAAATTATTAGATCTTTTAACGTTAATTTATAATTTAAAGGTAATAGAAAGTAAAAAGGGTTATATTTATACTAAGAATACCGTTGGTTAGAAGGAGTATAAGACTATAATAGAAAATAATTATATTATATACGAAAAGGAGGATATTACGTATAATACTTACCCTATACTCGATATATATATATTAAAGCAAACAAATCTAAAAACCCCCCCTAAAAAACCTCGTACTAAGGTAGAATAGGCTTTAATTAAGACTCTTCCCTTTAACATTATTATTATTATTAATTATAGTATTTATATAATTACTTCTTAAATAGGGACTAACGTATTAAATACGCTTATAAGCCTAATTACGAAGTACGTTATATAGAAGAAAAATAAGGCGGTGAAGGCGCTAAATTTTATAATTACCGTTAATATTTAAATTAAACGGTTCTAAAAGCGGTAAAAAATCGAAAAGACTATTCGTAAAGAAATTAAAGTTAATTATTTAATTATACGTTATAGTTTTATAATCGCGGGGGATAGCCGATTTCGTACCGCGATAAATAAATACTAATATAAAGCTCTATAGAAAAAGGATAACGAACGAATTAAAAAGAAGGAAATAAATATTGAGCGCGCCGCTTTATACTATTAATTAAAGGAGATTAAAATAGGTATAAGGAAATAGATTAATAATAAGAAATATTAAATAAGGGTAGAGGGAGGGTATATACGTAAGGAGATAATAGAAGTAGTAGCGGGGATAACTAATAAATTTAATTTATTACCTACTTTATTAGATAAATATCGTTATATTCGTATAAGTCGTTGTACCCGGTATCGACTAGAACTTCGCGTATATACTATAAAACTAATAGAGTAATAGAAGCGATCTATCGACGAGGTGAAGATTCCTATAGATTAGGCGCTAGCCGAAGTATTAAAGTTAGTAATATTATAGGCCTTAAACGAGGAGTTAATAGAAGTGGCAATTACTAAGCTTATAGACCCTAAGATTAAGTAAGAGGATTTTAAGGGCGGTAATAGCCAAGTTGCTAGCGATAGTAACGGTGGCGACGATAATATTGAAATTGTAAACGCGCCAGAGCGCGGTTATAAGGCTTACGAAACTATATAAGTAGAGGGGGGAAGGGAAATAAATAATTAGAATAATACAATATTCTAATATACAATTTACAATATTTAGGGTTAGGTATACATATACAAGAAATATACTATGCAAATGAGCTACTTCGATTTACTAGTAAAAAGGTGTGCGGAGGAGGTACTGAAATTTTTGCGAATTAATTGTATTTTGCGATTTATGCTACCAGACCAATGGCTGCGCCATTGGTCTGGAGGGCGATTCTAGCCCAGACGAGTATGGGCAGCTCGCAATTTAGCCGCAGCCAATTAGAGTATATCCAAAACACCGAGCTCGGGAAAATCACACTGCCTACGGACAACGCTCCTGGCAGGTCTCGGGGCTTGCGCCAGGAATGGAAAACAAAAACTTCCACTTACATGCCTCTACACTATGTACTCGTCTGGGCTAGAAACGCCCTCTGGGACCCCAAGCGAAGCTTGGGGTCTGGTGCACGGATTCGCGAAAAAAATTAGGTACATGTCCCACCCTGCAATTTGTTAGCAAATCAATGTACCACCGTTTTTTTGCATAAAGCAGCACTTTTCGAAAAACAGGGTGACATGGTTACAGCGCTAATTTATATGGGGGTGGATGTACCGAAAATTTCGCGAATTCATTCACTTTCGCGAATCCGTACACCAGACCCCAAGCTTCGCTTGGGGTCCCAGAGGGCGTTTCTAGCCCAGACGAGTAGTACTCGTACTAACATCACAGATGTCGCCCGCAACCTTCGTAGCAGACACTCCTCAACAGATTCTACGCCTCTTTTCCTACGACTACACAGGTCTGATATCTCGAATTGATGGAACTGGTAAACACTGGCCAAGTTTGGACTCGACTTGCACAACACAGCGAACATAAAATGAACAGCCGTACATACACTGCGTACAATCGTGAATCACAAATCCACCGCGGCCTTACTCCGGTGATTTGTAGCACTCTTCTCCCTTTGACTTGTCCATCATGTCTCTTCGTTCGAAGCCCTCTCTCCCCGGCCGTTCTCTCCCCGGCGTTCTTGCCGGTGCCGTCACCGTCATGCCCGACAGGGCCGCATCCCCGTGCTTGGTGAGCACCGGGACTGTCCCCCCCATCTCCCGAGGCAGATTCTGATGTTTCGTTTTGCGTTGTGTTTGACAGGTTCGTTGAGTAGTCCTCGTGAGTTCTTGATGGCGCACACTCGTCTCAATGTCGTTGCTCGCCAAACATCCAGCAAGTAAACGGTTACGTTACACCTGCAGGAAGGATTTCAGTCTTCCACGTACCAGGCAACCAAGCGCGAGATGAGATTGTGTTTCGGCGACTAGGTAGGTTCTACACTGCCGAGGTCTACGTATCCATGGGGGAATGTAGGGAGGTTTTTGGCTTCGACGATCTATAATCGTCAATATTGACCAGTTCGAACAAAAGTGTCTTCTCAAAGCGCTGACCAATTACCAGCTATTGTTATCTCTAGATCTCGATTATCTTAGATCTGTCGTTTTGGCATTATAAAAGCAGAGCCAGGGGTCCATGTGGTCTAAACATACCGACAGTTTGCGTGATTGATGTTCGATTTTGAATTTTGATATCTTAAAACAAAAATGCCCACTGGTTCCCGCCCTGTAAGCATATGCCACCACACAAGATAACCGATCAACGGCGACTCTTCTACCCCGAACTTGCACCAAGGTCTTAGCTTGATACTGGATGGAACACATTGATTGCCCTCTTACCACTGGAAGAATTCCCGGAAGCATAGCTTGGCAGTGCGTCCCATCACGAAAACAGTTATTTTGGAATCGACATCGAGACCCAAGGTCTGTATTCTAGTGCCGCCCTGGGTTCCTATCCCGTGACTTTAACAACCACATTCCATGAGAGAGCAAGTTCATTCTCCCTATGACTCGCCAACTTGGCTGAACACAGGTTGTGGCAAGTCCTATGCACGAGATGGGCGGAAGAGTTCTTCGACGAGCTAAAGGCTGAGATTATTTGTACGTTGGGAAAGAACAACAAAAGCGAAGACTGAGGCTCGCCACGAGTTCTGTTGAAGCGCCTCAGGATGCAAGCGTCTCTGAACGCATTGAGACCGAATATCAACCCTTACCAACGAGCTGTCAACGGCCTCCAAAGGCACACAGCCGCGAAGCCTGTCGCCCACCACGATGCTCTCTTCCACTATGGCAACCATAAATGTATCAACATTTACTGATTTGGATTGCTAACGCCTGCCCATCCCTTTGGGAGTGGTTGAATTTTTCCATAGGAGACCATAATAGCCCTAGTGACTTCGAACGCGATGACACTGCCGAGGACGAGTGGTTCGCTGTTCCCATGACTCTGCCTAGCCCTGAAATGATGTCGGAGCTCTTTCTTCACTTCTCGTTTTTCTTTACATTCCGCCGCGGTCGACTGGCAACCTGGATAATTCAAAAGAAGCCTCCCACTAGAGGCCAAGGGGCATCCAGTTGTAACAGCCAGGGCGTTCCACTTGGTTCCTGATCTTGAAGGGACTTGCGTGTTTTCGGGAACCAGACATATTCATTGGGCCCGTTTTGCCTTATGCAACAGAAGATGACTAGGGCCAGCGCATACGTCTTCATAAGACCGTTTTATCCTTAGCTACATTAGTGTGGAGAAAGTGCCCAAGGCAAACGCACCCGAGGAAAAGTTTGAGCAACTTGGGAGCTTTTTGAGACCCTACTCCTGGTATTGATCAGATGTCATACCTTCATAACATGACTGGAAAGGCCTTTCGATGAGACACAGCGATAAGTTGCTTGAGGTCATCGGTTTGCTTGGTATTCTCCAACGTGCGTGTTGACAGTCAGCGCTCAACGGTCCAGACGGGGACAGAGACGTACTCGTCGTTTCATAATCGCATCGTCGTTCATCAGCGCCATCCACCAACCCTCCCCTCGTCCCATCTCTCCTTGCGTTCCTGCCGCAGGTAGTATAGCTTCTTAGCCTCCCGATATTTCCTGACCCAATCGCTGGCCTCCCGCTCCGACGCAGGCGCACCATCTCCACCGTTATCAAGGAAACTTTCCTCGAGAGCACTGCACACGGCTTCTTGCTCCTGCAAGCCCTGGCTGAGCCGTTGATATAGCCGTGCCGGGGCAAAGGGGGTGAGGGCATGGTCCATCTCGGCTTGTTTGGCCCTCCATTGGCGTTCGAGGGCATGGGTCGACAAAAGCTGAGCTTGAGTCGACGATCGTTGGTTCGCGAGGCGTGCTTCGAGGTTCAGCAGCTGAGCTGCCCTTTGCACGTTCTCGGCCAGCGCAGACTGCAACGCGTCGTGTGACGCCTGTAGAGAGGGGTGGATGGTATGCGGTGAGTGTGTCAAGGCGGAAAGAAGCGATGGGTTGGAGAGGATCTCAGCTAGATCTTGCTTGCTATTGCAGCGACCAGATGGCGTCAGCCACTGAAGTACCGATCTCAACAACTACTCTTGTACACGGAAAGACTCACGACTTGTCCTGCAGGAACTTGGGCAACCACTGCTCGCCGGGGTCTGGGATAGGTTGCCCGGTGGGGGCCGAGCCTACATGTTGAAAGCCATCGGCACCGGGACCCCCTGTCTCCGGACGTTGGGGGAGCCGTGGTGACGGCGATGTTTCCGGGGTGTTTATGCGTGTTGCCTCGTGGCTTCCTGACGGCTTGGGCGGCGGAAGAGGTGGTGTGTGAGAATACATCTTGTTCGTTGTTTACGGCTGTTCAGGGACAGCGGAACGTGGTTGTGTTTTGATATCCCACGCTAGAATCACTTATATTGACACCGAAAAGAAGAGATGAACCTAGTCTCGCGCAAGCAAATGTTAGGTACCTCTTGGCTCTTAACGTGTCGGGTATTATGCGGGGAGCGCTATCCAGGTCCCAAAAACTAACCCGTTTCGGAAACCTAAGCATTTAGTCGGTACATCTCACAATATAGAGCACATCCAACTTTCCGAGCCTTTCATCAAGAAATTTGTAGAAGTGCTTTTAGCAAGTGGTCAACAATTGCTGAGAAACTCTTTTTCGCAACTCAGCTGGCTCAAAAGGGGGCTTTTTGGGTGAATTGCTGTGTTCTGGGTTATGTAGAGAACGTTTGTTTGCGGAATGTATCTTGAGAAGAAAATAGGTCTGTGCAACTTCCGAAACGGGTTAGTTTTTGGGACCTGGATAGCGACCCCTTATTAAATATGCAGCGTAGATGCATCTATTTACCTGCACTACAGTTCATACGCTTGGTCCATGTAGTATGTGTCGTAGTCACGCGTATTTGTGTAATTACCATACAAGGATGCATACTTACATACACTTACCGGTACGGAACGGACTCATAGCGGAAACCTTCGACTTACCTACGTTATTCAAGACCATCCATCAACTCTATGGCTTTTTAGTAGCTTCTCTGTCGAAGGCTACATACAGTAAGGGTGTGTTCTATTCGCTTTTTTTGTGGTCTGTTCACCGGGAAAAAGGTACTTTGGGTGAAAAAGTGGCACGGGCCAATTTTCACCAGGTTGTATGGAAAATTCACCGGGTTGCATAGAAATTTTTGGTTATAGCGGGCTTCAGCGCTATTCCAGGGCGTTCAGCGGGTTGTTAGCCCGGTTGCAATTGCAAAACACCCTTTTCGTTGTCCGGGTGTACCGGGTGAAAATGGATGCGAGCATTTTGGTTGGTTGAAAGTTTAAAAAGTGGGCCTTTTCTTTTTATCGGGTTGCACGTCGTTGTTCACCCGGTGAAAAGGTACAATCTCGCGGATTTCCCTTGTGGAACACTATTTTCACCGGCCATTTTCACCGGGTGAAAACGCTAAAAAAAGCGAATGGAACACACCCTAACTGCTCAGTTGCTTGTAATCAAGAGAACCAAATGTAAAGTAGTGCTCAACTGGCTTTCAAATGGGACTACACCAGATTATATTCTTTTCACCATTACGAGATAAACATTGCATCCAGCCCAGCCCGCTCCCTCAAGAATCACAGTCAACTAACGGCCATATATCAATTAACCCGAACCGAGAAGGCCGGTCGTCCGTAATCGGCACCATGGTTTTCGTCATATTGGCCTTACGCGTCAAGCTCAACGTAGTTGGCGGGGAAGAGACCTGACGCTCCATTGTAGTGGCCAAACCACCAGTCATCATCGGGAAACTCCAAACCCGTAATCGTGGCTCCTTCGGGGAAGCTCAACTCTATACCAATTTAGATTGTTAGTCACTGCTAGGCCTGGGGTTTCGGCGCCCTGTGTACGCCGGGCTTGCGAGCATCACTTACCATTATCTTCCGCAGCCTCGTAATCAAACTGCGCCGTCGCTGTTGGACCAGCGACTTGACCGGCCGGAGTTGCGGGTGCTCCCGCTTCGGCCTGCGCAGGTGAAGGCACAGCAGGAGCTTGAGTTGCCGCTGCTGTTAGAGCCGCACTGGAAGCAGCAGCAGGCTCATCGTCTTCCACGACTTCCACGTAGTTGCTAGGGAAGAGTCCACTCTCCCCTTGCGCGTTGGTTCCCATCCACCAATCGTCATCCACCATCTGGATGTTGGTGACATACTCACCTTCTTGGAGATCAATTTCATTATCCTCGGCCTTCTCGTAGTCATATTGTACCAAAGCACGCTTGCCACCATCTGAACCAGCCTGATTAAGCTCGACATTGTGGCCAAGAGATCCGCTGGCAACATTCAGGGCGGCAGCACGCGGGTCATGGGTATCCTCCTCCACGGGGAGGTCCTCCTCTCTCGGTAGCTCCTGCGGAACGGGGACCGGGCGGGGTGGCAGATTACCAGCTGGCTCCACCTCAGGCACTGCGCTCCGAGCAACTGGGACAGGGATGCGGACAGGCGAGGAAGGCTCTTCTTCGTGTGCACGGACTTCTTCTTCCAGCTGTCTTTCATCGTTCTCTTCCTCGGCGTCAGCCACAGGAGGCCGGGATGGCAGGCCAGGAAGGGCAAAGCCGCCGGAAGGACGGCTTCCGGTTGGCGGGGGTGGCGGAGCATGCTCTTCCTCACCAGAGGCTGGGCCGGGGGAAGGCACACTTGGTGCTGACCGTGAACCCGTGTTGGCGGCCATGGGTGCCGTATCCTTAAATCTATCGCGCAGCGCGGATATGCCACCAGCCGGCGAGGCAGGTGCTTCAGGCTCCGATCTCTCTTGCGAGGCGCTGCCTCCGGTTGCGTGTGTTTCAACACCACCTCGGCTGTAGTTGGGTGCCTGCACTGCCCAGCTCTTCCCAGCGTAACCGCTCTTCCATTCGCCCCCACTCTTCTGGGCAGCAATAGGCGCAGCGGTGGCAGAGGGTGTGGACACAGGTGCAACTGCACCGCCTTGCTTGGCCTTCTTCTCGGCCCAGATTTGGGCCGGCGTCTTTCCACCCTGGTCAGCAAATGTTCTGCTAGCAGCCCCAACAGGAGGTACGACGGGAGCCGCAGGCGAGCCGAAACCGAGAGGAGCCGGTGTAGGAGCTTTGGTGCCGGTAAATGCAGCGCTGCCTACAAACTTCTTGGCAATCTTGGGCTTGGGAAGTTCGGTCAAGCGTTCTGCTTGTGTAAATGCGGCGGTCCTCTCTGCCAGGCTCTTAGGTGTCTCCGATTCTTCGGGTTCAGCCGTACGTTGCTGAGCCTTTGCACGAATGGCAGCGATATCAACCTTGCCCACCGGTTCGTAGGCTCCCTTCACGGTGGCAGGCCGGTCATCTTGGGTCTTCTTTGCTTGGGCGCGGAGAGCAGCAATATCAACCTTTCCAATGGGCTGGTAGCCACCCTTGACAATGTCCTCCGGCCGGTCATCTTGCTTTTGGATTCCGTCGGAACGCGAGTCATCTTTGTTCTTCCTGAGTTCGGCAATGTTGACCTTGGTCGGCTGGTAGGCAGACGCAACCTTCTCCAGCTGGGTTCGAGTGACTGGCGGAGCATCGGCACCCCAGCCGTCATCATCCTCGCCCCCGCGATTCCGGGTCCGCGCCGCAACAATAGGGTTGAAAGAGCCGGCCGATGAAGAGGTAGTCGGGGTAAAAACGGGCTTCTTGGCAACAGGAGGCGGGGCAGCGGCTGACACGGGTGCCGAACCGCCGGCAGTATACTTGGCGCCTGATGCATCGGCAACCTTTTGCACAATGGACTCGGGAGAAAGATCTCCGTCGGAGCGTGCTGTTATCTGAACGTGGTAGCCGTGAAGAATCTTGGAGACGGCAGCCAAGTGGCTGGTAAAGTACCCCTTTGTCCGCTCGGGGACACCACCGCCGCACCAGGCGATCAAGACGTTTTTAGGAAGTCCACTGTTCGGGTCCTTGACCTTGACGAAGGCGAATTGGATGCGGCCTTCGTTGAAGTCCTCGATCAGGTCGGAAAGCTCACCATCTGTAATGACGAATGATTAGTCGGGGCCATGGGTATGGCGGTAAGGAGAAGTTGTGGGCCGGCGTGGCACTCACCGCCAGTGCTTTCGACCTTCAGGATGCTTTCCTTTGCCCCAGAGTCTTGGAAGGCATTCAGAAGAGGCGCCTGGACGGAAAAAAGGGCCCAGTGGGCGTAGGTGGGAGATGCCGATGAAGGCGCAGGGCCATTGATGACGCCCTGATAACTGCTCTTGATGGAGGGGCCGTTGATGGACAGGTTTAAGGAGGCCATGGTGGGCGGAGTGGCCGGCTGTGTGGAGCGGAATGGATGGGTAACGACGCAAAGGAGCTGGGACGGTCAACAATCGGGGGAGGTTGTGGAATTATTGGCAGCTGCAGCAACGGCTACAGATTGTTGGTGATCTAGACGTCGGTCGGATCGGGTTGGAGGTCGAGAGAGAGATGAAGAAGGTCCCGGTGTTGGAGGAGATGCATAGCGCTGGAGTTAGGTCCAGGTACCTCTGCTAATGGAGGTGGAGCTCCATCTGCGCAACATACGTCAGTCAATAGGTAGCGAAAGGTGTGTCCCGGCCGGCGAGTCTGGGGCATTGCGATGGGGACTCAGTTGCACCCGACGGCAGCTTCGTACGACGTTCGAGGCGGTGCAGCGTAAGGTACCTAGGAGGTGAGCTAGAGTGTTCTGGTAGAGGTAGTGTGGCTGACCGACCGACTGCTCCAACGGAACGGACCCTGCTGGCTTGACCGGCCATTCCTTGCGATGACTGGCGCTGAGCGGGTAAGGAAACGTACCTCTACATATCAGCCCATGAACTTTTGTTAGCCTGGTTCTTGCCCCATATTTTCTTACAAGGGGGTTTGCAAGGCAGGACAGGTCTATCTACGCTATCTGATTGGCTGAATCGCCTAATCTCAAGGTGAGAAATAGTTGACAGACGGCCGCACACAAACCTCTTATTCTGGCACACGACCGCCAGAATCACCCAGAATCAAACCTCCCCACCTTCTATAATCGGTAAAGTTAGAGGGCATTCACAGTCTATTTGCAGGGCATTTGCAGCGGTTTCATACCCTGTCACCTCCCCTGTCAAAAACCCTGTATGTAGGTACCGAGCTAACGAACTTTCCAGGGCTCAAGTGTACCTACCTTAACGACTCATACCTACATTACGGTGTAAGATGCGCACAGTACGAGGTGAAGGCCGAGCGGACCAACGTACAAAACTGTTACCACCTTACTCTTTGAAAGCCGTCCCACCTATTACATATGGTGTGCTAGAAGCTTTGTGATGGTTCGACTCGTTTTGGATTCACCTAAAAGCCTTAGTTAGCAACAGAAGATGCAGAGGTGTAATACCGGGCGGTGCATTCCTTCTACCGTTTGCGAAAGACATGGGTTACTGCGTATCAACACTTCCTCAACCTACACGGATCCCTGTTCCAGCTCGTCCTGTGTATACGCGGACCCTGAAATCGGCTTCAAGTAAGTACCTTCAGGCGGCAAGCAGCAGGCAATGTACTTCAGGAGGTAACCAAGATGGTACCTGCGTTCCAGTGCCCCATCCGGAGAGGTACAGTGAGAACCCCTGTTCCAGCAACACCAAAATTTCGACCTAAGTGTTGCTGGAACAGGGGGGGTTGCTCCAAGTGGTGCCGTGCACAGACCACTTTCTCTCCAACCCGTTAGAAAAGATGCACCAAAACAAGCATGCCAAGTAATATTTGCCCTCTACTAGACCCGCTTTTTGTATTCTACCATACAAACTTAAGAGCAAATCCCTATTTTTGCTGTTACCAATTGCAGGTTTGCGCTTACCCTAATAAAAAGGGGTGTTTTGGGGGTTGCTGTTGCAATTGCAGGGGGGTTGCTCCCAGAGGGTGTTGCATTTACAGGGGTTCTCACTGTAGCCACCACACGAAAGTACCTGCTAGACCACGGTATCACCAACCTCTACCCATCTTTTAACATTGTTTTCGACAGTGATAGGCAAACAGAGCTTTTTGGATACTTAGACTGCAGCATCCGGAGAACAGAACAGACTAACGGAGACCATAAAAGAGCTTCAAGAATAGTCATGATATTAATCAAGGTATTAACGTGAACTTGACCCAGTCAAGGCCCCTCTTCCTCTCCGATACCTCTTGGTAAAGAAAACCGAGGTGATCGCTAATCATTACCCAGTGCTTGTGCACCTAGAGGTATCCACAACGCCCCCTTAACCCTTTCCCAACTAAGAATGTGATTGACCATCAAACGAGTATGCTGCCGTCCGCTGACAGACAACCCATGGACGGTGATGTCGGTGGTCAGGGAATTTTCCTTTGCCAATCCAGCTGACGAATGTTGCGGCCATCAATCTTGAGTACTTGGTGTGTGCCTGTGTGGTGTTGCGCATCAGGCAATGCGCCCATGTTGCTCCAAGAATAATATCTCTCAGAGGCTTGTGTTCAAATCCATCTTCAACGGTCGAGATCGTGAAAGCCTATCCTCACTCTCTTAGCAGCACTCGGCGCAGCATTCGCAGCAGTCAGCGCAGCATTCACAGCATTCGGCGCCCACGAAGCAGCAGCAGAGAGCCGCCATGCACCCTTTGAAGCACCCATCACCGCCGCCACTCTGCTGAGGAGGAGGCTGCTGTTGATATTGCATTTGGCCTTGCGGAGGGTAGTAACCTTGTGGGGGAGGCTGACCATAAGACTGCAACAGACCATGACCGGGTTAGCTTTTGCGGTTTGACGCCGTGGCCTTGTTGCCTATAACTCCAAACTCACCTGCTGAGGGTATTGGGGATATCCTTCCTGAGGAGGCGGCGGTCCATACCCCTGTGGAGGGGGGCCTTGTTGGTAGTATTGCTGAGCCGACATGTTTGTTGATGCTGGGCCTGATGGTAGGCACTTCAGGCACGTAGAAGCAGGTAGGTATCACGGTTGCCACCAAGATTAAGGAAGCGAGGTTCAGGCGGGTGCGATTACGACTGTTGCCTTTGGGGTGTTTGTGGTATACAGATCGGGTGCCCGGGGACGGAGACGGAGACGCAGGCGGCACTTGACAAAAAAGACGGGCAGGTGAACTGAGGGAGGTGAATGCGGGGCGGTGAGGCGGCGTTTGGACGCGGGAGCAACGAGACGAATATAAATACTCGGGAACGGGGGCGGATGGGATGATGATGGCTGGCAGCGAGACGCAAGTGCACATGGAATGACACCTCAACCTGACACACTGCAGTGCAACTGACACTGACTGCCCGGCGGGCTACAACCGGGAGCCTTGAGCCGCGAGTCGACCCTGCAGTCGGCGTGGCAGCGATCCAAGCCCGCCAAGAGCATCCAAGCCCGAGTTAGTGGGCTGGTGGGTAGCGAAGCGCCCTGATGTGCAACAAGAGTGGAGCGGTGCGGAAATAACGTGCCGATCTGATCAGACGCCCAGCTCCGGCAACGTCTGTTCCCTTGTCTACTAAGGTACCTAAGGTACCGTAGGTACGCTACAGTGGACAGCAGCATCCTTTTAAAGAACGACTGTCCTCCTTAACTTGTCCCAGTAGAACCGTTGGTTCAGTCACGACGATACAACTAACTAGTGGTTGTTACAAACCCAAAGAGCAGGAACAACCCACACCCAACAAACAGTTTAATAGAGTAGCTGCCTTACATACATCTGACCCTAAGTATGTTCAAGTAGTGAATATATCCAGAGCCGCGCACTGTCTTGCACTTTGTTACTTCTTATACCACACGCTGCTCCTCTTACTTAATCTTCCCTTGGTCTACCTCTATATACTCCAAACGAATGGGTCGTAGTACCTCTATCTATCTGTCACGCACGTAGATCTCGAAGGGTGGGATACGAATAATCTGACGTTATCGATAAATAACTAAAGATGAGGAAAAAGGAAGAAAGAGGAAGTGCTGCCTCGAAGAGGGGAGGCATAGTTATATACAGGGATCCAGCCAATCAGAGAGCAGGATTCACGTACAGATAAGGCATGTCAAGGAGCGTGCAGGAGGTGAGCCATGACACTATCCATCTACACATCTTTTCAAAGAGATACCTTGCCTACTCAGGTTCTGTAGGTGGTGGGTTTCGGATGCACATGTTTTTGAGAGGACTTCCAGCACCGGGATATCTCGCTATGTAGTCCAGTTGCATTTCGTATTATATAGCCTACAGGCAGTCAACTCCAGGGGCACTGCAAAACGCATATTAATCACTGCAATTGGTGCGGGAGACGGTCACAAGTGTGTACCTGCATGCACACTACACAAAACCATTTATGCAGGTAAACGGTACTGCGTGTGCATGCAGTGATATGTAGGTAGGTTTTGCGCTAGTAATGTAATATTGATACGGTATATGTGGTCGGTACCTACACCTCTGCCAGCATTTAACTTGTTAGCGCGGTACCGCCATCTTACAGTATTCAAGGGTCCAGTGTTATTAAACAAGTTATTTCTTGTATGAAATTAAAGTTCCTGCTACTTGCCAAAAGCCACGCTAACATGTTGAATGCCAGCAGAGGTGTAGTGAGCTGCACCTTACAGGTAACTACTTGTAGGTAGGTAAGCGTATCGGCGCCGCGGGGCTCGCCTGAAAGCCACGAGGGGCAAGGCCGAGTTCGCTGACGTTTTTTGGGCCACGGATGATGGATTGATGGGGAAAACGAGTACCGCCAAGTAAACTCGCCGCCAACTCGATATATCCAACCGGCGATCCACATTGGGCACTGGGGAACTTTTAGATTCGTTTGGCCTAGTAACCAAATCCATTTCTCTTGGTCACCGTCCTCAACACTTGGATCACATACGCGCGACACCGATATCCGTGATAAACAGCCAACACACCAGACCTCCTCGAAACTCGCTCGGTCGAGCCATTATCACCCCGACCAGATCTGAACCGCGCAACCCGCATCATGTCGACTATCAAGGACATTACCAGTATCGAGGCTTGGAACGACCATGTGTCGTCGTTGCCGGCCTCCACCCTTCTGATCGTCTCCTTCCACGCGCCCTGGGCTGCGCCCTGCGCCCAGATGGCGACAGTGCTCAAGACATTGGCTAGCGAATACCCCGTTACCGAGCCGCTTTCCACCTCCTGGGTCTCCATTGACGCCGAAGAACTGTCCGACATTAGCGAAACGTACAACGTGACGGCCGTTCCTTTCCTTGTGCTGTCCCGCAATGGCCAGGTCTTGGAGACGGTCAGCGGAAGCAGCGCCGTCAAGGTTCGAAACGCGATCGAGATCCACGCCAACAAGTCGGCGCAGTCGGGCACTGAAGCTAGTGAGAAGACACCGGCCGCCGCAAATGGCGCCGCAACTGCTGAGGGCCAGGCCGGCGACGTTGTGCCTCAGGACCCCGAGAAGCAAAAGGAGGAGCTGTTCAGACGTCTGGGTGACCTGGTCAAGGCCGCCCCGGTCATGCTGTTCATGAAGGGTACTCCCAGTGAGCCCAAGTGCGGCTTCTCGCGACAACTGGTTGCCATTCTCCGAGAAAACGCCGTCAAGTACGGTTTCTTTAACATTCTAGCCGACGACGAAGTACGGCAGGGTCTCAAGGAGTTTGCGGATTGGCCTACTTATCCACAACTTTGGGTCGACGGTGAGCTAGTGGGAGGACTCGATATCGTACGTGAAGCACATTCTGTGTCGTCCTACAGACAGCCGACTAACTATGAATGCAGGTCAAGGAGGAGCTGGCGAACGACGCCAACTTTTTCAAGCCATACAGTGTCAAGGCGAACGGCGATGCGTCCGCGGGCCAGTCCTAGATTTCAACATGCACGGAAGCTTCCTTGCTGGGGAAGGGCAACCGCTGTATACATGTTCTTGAGCGACTGTCAGTCTTGAGTAGTGGCAAGAAGCTGGCCATGAACTTGTCGACTGTCCCCCATATGCCATCCTGACTCGGCTTTGATCAGTCTCTTTAGGTACCTGCGACCCAAGATGATGCAATGGAAGCCTGGCGATAAAAAGCCGGTCACAACACTAATTACACGAGAAACAGCCCGTACCACCAGACTCAAAGGCACAAAAAGATGAGATTGGCTGGCCGAAGACGAATTAGGAGCACTGCTGAGAGAGATAAGAGACGGTATTGATGAGTCACAACACGATACCGCTAAGCGACGTTCTTGGTTTGTCAACGGTTAACTGACTGCTAGGCATACAATGACAGTGCACGTTAGACCAAGGTGTTGCGCTTATCGCCGGATCGAGTAATGCAACACCTTTTCTCCTGCCTGTACTCCCGAGTGGTCGCAAAAACAGGGCAAACTGCCCAGTGGCCATGGACGGTCCAATAGTACTGATTCTGTGTGAGATTTGGTTCGCTGGATATATCCTGTTTGTTTACTAGATAGCAATAACCTTTGGTGATGCATCTTTGACAATGGGTGGTAAAGACCGAAATATGAAGAGGAAGGAGGCGCTGACGAACGTTCAGCCTCTTGTTGCGCTCGATACTCGACTGCTTTACAGGTCGACGGGAGCGTTCTCGACGCGAGGCCCCGTCATTTGCTTAGGGCGTGTTCGGTAAAAACATGTAAAGGCTATCAGTAAATGGTTTCAGTAAATGACATTACGGCTGGTGGCACGGGCCAGGCGGAAATGGTCTCGTAAATTCGATTTACTGTCTGTATTTCCAGAGGGTTAGCGGTCTGGAAATGTTTCTCAGTAAATCTAGGCAAATAGTATACTTTGATTACCTCTAGCGCAAACCGGATTTCGGACCCACGTATTTACTGGACCGGTTTTTGGGCGAATTTACGGACAAAACTGTTACTGAGCGTTTCGAACACAACCCAGTAAATGCAACCAGTAAATGCTGGAAATATTTACTGAAGCCGTTTACTGGTTTACCGAACACGCCCTTACGTTCAACAACCGCTACCACCTAACCAACCTAGCTTTGATTTTGCTTATGACCCTACCCCTCCTCTCAAATCCTCCCGTCGATGATAAATGGTCGACCTCTTGCATTCGAGGCTGTGAAGGTGTACCTGATCCTTTCGGTACATCCAGGGCTGCAATGCGCCTGTGTGACCCTACTTTATTAGCACGGTAACATCCTACAAATATCATGAAGCTGTGACAAAGATCAGGCAGCTGCCCACGACGTTGCCTCAGCTTGTCCCCTTCGTAAACCCCAATTCCAACACAATCAGCTTGACTCGGCCCACTCTCCGTCGGAGACACCTTAGGTGATTGCCCGATCAAACGTGGTCCCTCACATACTTCCCCTTGTGCCACGACCCTTCGGCGCCGAAACCCTTTCTCACCTGAATCGTCATATCCAACGTAGCGGATCATGACGCCCACACCACCGTCGACCACCTCCTCAGGCGGCCGCTCCCCCGAGGAGCAGTTTCGTGTTGTCCGAAAGCGGAACAGAGTACCGCTCAGCTGTTATCCTTGCCGGTCGAGAAAGTGAGCCACTCCATCTTCCCGTAGACAGCCGCCTCGTTCAAGTTATACCTCGACTAACGTAACCTAATCTAGGTTGTAAGCATCATGACCAGTAACACCCTGAACGGCCCTCTGCGTAAGACCGTCTTTTGATTATGCCTAGTTGCTGAAAGAATATAGAAAGTGTGACAGAAACCACCCTTGCGGAAACTGCACTAAACGAGGAGGGACAGATGCCTCTTCGTGCTTCTATGCCACGCCGCCGGCCCGGAAAAAGAGTCAGGGCCAGGCAAGCGCCTCTCCCGACGACATGCAGAACCGTATTGACAGGCTGGAAGGATTGGTTCTGTCACTTGTGCATGGTGGTGCAAATATTGACCTGCCCCCGGCCGCTGTTGCTGCAAACGCTGCGGCTACTGCTGGTGGACATGCTAGAGGACAAGGTGCTGGCTCGACGACAACTAGCGGCTCTTCGGCCTTCCTACACGCCGACGAAGACGATGGCGCTATGCAAGATGACGAGGGCGAGAGTGACATCGACGATGGACTGGCAACCTCTCTAGGTGTTCTGAAGGTGGATGCCGATAGAGGAAAGTCCATGTATATTGGACAAGGCCACTGGCATACCGTTCTGGCGGACATCGCCGAGGTCAAGAACTACTTTGCGCTTCACAAGAAGGACCTGGAGAAGAGCTACGAGAAAGTGATGCTCAGCAAGCCTCCTACAGCTTGCGAAGGCCTCACGTTTCTTTTCGAGTCAGCACCTGCTACCGACGTCGAACTGAGGGCCGAGTTGCCTCCCAAGTCAACAGTCCTGACTCTTTGCGGAAGGTACTTCAATTCGATGGATAATGCCGTTAACATCATTCATCCACCCACCTTCCACCAGCAACTCCGCAATCACTGGCTGGATCCGTCTCGGACACCGATCATGTGGTTAGGCCTGCTCTATTCTGTCATGTGCTTGGCCATGTTGAGTTACCACAAGGTTGGTGACGAGCCGCCCGAATGGAAGGGCCGCACACTTGAAATGGCAACTGAGTACCGACTCCGGACAGTTCAATGTCTCCGAGTAGGTGATTATACGAGGCCGACCGAGTATACCGTGGAGACCATGATTCTCTACCTCTTTGCCGAACATTCATCCCGGTGGGATGCCGACGTCGGCCTGTGGTTGATTATGTCACAGGTCACGAGGATTGCCTTTCGTATGGGCTATCACAGAGATGCGAAATGGTTTCCCTCTATCACCCCTTTTCAGGCTGTAAGGTCGATTTTTTTTTTTTATTCACTCAACCAAAGACGGGTATAGGCCGCTTGAAGGGAAACTCTACATGACTTGCTTGGCTGACTCTTTTGTTCGACATTTGCTTTGCTGTTTAGGAAATGAGAAGAAGAACGTGGGCCTTAATCAGGATGTGCGACGTATTCTTCTCGCACCAGCTCTCTCTACCTACCATGATCTACGAACACGACTGCGACACTGACCTTCCGCACAACCTGCCCGACGAAGATTTTCACCCAGACACAAAGGTGTTACCCCCATCAAAACCAGATACGGAGCCTACCAACATCAGCTACATGATTGCCAAGGTTAAGCTCGCACTGGAGCTGGGCAACATCTTGCAAGCAACAGGTCGTATCCGAAATCCGGTGCATTACGATGAAGTTCTTCGCTTTGACGCAAAACTGCGTGAAATCAAAGCAAATCTGCCTCCGCACCTACGGTTCCAACCCCTCTTGGGCTCCCACGATCCGTTAACGCTAATTATTGCGCGGTTCAATATCGATATTCTGTTCCAGAAAATTATCTGTCTTCTTCACAGAAGGTACATGTCAAAGGCAACACAAAACATCAGATATAACAGCTCTCGGCTGAGAGCAATTTCAGCTTCCCTAGAGTCCCTGGGTCATCTGGCAACGCTCCACCGTGAATCACAACCAGGAGGTCGATTCCGCTCCATTAAGTGGTTCGTGAGTTCTATAGCGACCAAGGAGTTCCTTCTTCCCGCCATGCTGATCGTGTTGGATCTACATTATGACAACACGTTACGCCGAACACAAACGGCACCAGCCAGCCCTCCTTGGACTTCAGAGCAACGTGCCGAGATGATCGCGAGCCTTGAAGTCACCCGAGACATCTGGAAGGGGCTGGCAGATGTATCCATGGAGGCCCTCAAGGCATTCAAGGTTCTAGAAATCATGCTGGACAAAATCAACGGCACACAATCCTCTGAGTATCCTGCCAGCGCGACCGAGATCCCTACAATGGCGAAAACGATAGAGTTCTCAGCCCCAGTGCAAGAGATGCGGCCAGAACACTCGGCTGCCATAACGTTGGGTATGCTCTCAAGCGGTATAGATGCAAGCCCAACCTCACCAACTCATGCGGCACAAAGTCTTGATGGTCCCAACTATCCTTTACTGGACATGAACGTTAGTGCCGACCCAGCGTCATCTGGCATAGGCACTATGAGCATGGGCCTGACGCCAGATTACCTGGGCGACACGATGGCTGGACCCGGCGATACATCTCCGTTCTCGTCACTGTTTGGTGCCGGGATGGAGAACAGCACGCTGGACTTTACCACGAACTTTGATTGGGTAAGTTTACCTACAATAAGGAAATTGATGAGAATCACCTTTTGCTGATGACGGATTACAAACAGAATTCCTTCGAGAACTACACTCAAACTGCGCACTGGGGAACTGATCAACCCTTTCATTTCTTTTCAAGAAATGAGCCAGACCAGTCCTTCTTACATAATAGTGAGGAGAGGCAAGGGCATGGTAACGGCTAGTTCGTGGCTCGGTGCCGTACGGTTTTTTTTGTTTTTTTTGTTTGCTAAGGAACAAAACTTGTACAATGAATCACCATAAACTCCTCTCGGCAATTGACCCAATCTCAAATTTTCAGGTTTTCAGTGTTGAGCTTACGTGTTCTTTGGCCGGGAAAGGTCTCATCTTACTATGGACATGGCGCAGCAAGTGCCTTTGAAGGAGGTGGCTAATCCAAATCATTGACGCCTTCCAGCGTAGGATCGCTCGAGGGCCGAGGGGTCCAGAAACAATTGCTGTAGGATTGGAAGGAGTGAGGGCATCGCCGTGAGGTGGACTGGATGCATGATCACATGAACAGATCAAACTGCAGAATGTCTTGTTGTGCAGGATTTTTAAGCAACTGTGCGTCACTGTCACTGTAGAAGCAAGCGGCATTCTGTCTTTTCTCGCTGGTAGCCAGCTACAACCATGAGCAGGGCGAATAGGTAGCGTATCAACCGGAGCTTTTGCTCGGTATATATCAGGTAAGACCGCGATGAATGGCTACGCGTACAAGATCTGATACACAGTCGGCATTGGATTCTTCCCCGCAAATCGCCAAACATCGTTACAGCCGGCCCGTGGTCGGCCGGATGTTCACCAACACTGTGGTATTCGGGCCTTCTACCTCGTTGTAATGCCCTCCCCACGTTTTCGATCCCCTTACTATAGTCTAGGTCTTAAAGAATCCGGGGTGTGGCGTCTGGGGTAGCCACGCTGAGCCAGAGATGCGTACAGTCCAATACTGGTTTGTTTGTTTGTTAGCTCGAGACCTCTGGTCAATCTTCCTAGGTGTTTTGATATCTGATTGAATCGTGTCGTTCCATACCTAACTAAAGCGTGATCTTACCTTGTATATGCCATATTGAATTTGCTAATGCTTTTCCAATTCGTATCTAACCATTTCGTTTTGTCCTTGTGAGATTTGGGACAGTCCGTGATGTATCTCGTCCTGTGTTGTGTGTTAGGAGTACCTACCGAGCTAACAAACAAACCAAAATTAGATTGTAGATGCAGTGGCCTCTCCATCAGCACCGAACACCACCTCCGTCTAGTGTAGCCAGACAAGTGGAGGACCTCACGAAAGGAGCTTCACATTCCGTGGACAGTTCCAAGCTTCCGAGGTAAAGACCTCGAGAGAACCTTTACATACACCCTCACTCACGCAGTTTCACGGCCCGAATTGGACCTGGACATGGAGCATGAGGCGTCCTGGAACTCATGCTCCCTCATCACTTGAGGCTTACACATATCAGGCTCGTCATTTGGCTGGCCAGTACTGGCTGGTCAAGTATCAACTTCAAGCTCAAGATGGCATATAAAGAAGGTCTGGGGCGCCGCTCCGAGAGAACGGTGGTAAGCTCTGCTCACTGACGACAAGACAATACCGACCTCCGGTTCTTGATTAGGTATTGACGCTTCAACTATCACCGTTCACCAAAATGAGGCTCCAAAGTCAACTGAGTGTTGTCCTCGGACTATTGCTCTCAGCGGCGGTGCAAGTCGGAGCTCTTGCGACTTCAGAATGGTGAGATTGTCTTTTTTCTCCCCATCCCTTGCCCGTAATAAGCCTTTAGGAGAATGGAGAATGGCGTTGACTACATGCGAGCGAATGGACTAACAAATATATCTGGTAGGCGAAAGCAGTCTATATACCAGGTCGTGACGGATCGTTTTGCTCGGAGCGATCTGTCAACCAGTGCGCCATGTGACCCATCCCAGCAGGTCTACTGCGGCGGGTCATGGCGAGGACTGATTTCGAAGTTGGACTACATTCAGGGAATGGGATTCACTGCTCTCTGGATTTCACCAATCGTCAAGCAGATTGATGGAGTTACCAAAGATGGGTATGTTTGGCCCTCATGAAGTGCCGCGACCGCCAAACGGCACTTTACAAATACTGACTGGACAACTTCAAACTCAGGTCTTCTTACCACGGCTACTGGGCTTCCGATATTTGGTCCTTGAATCCGTCATTTGGCACAACAGACGACCTCAAGACGCTCTCCAAAGCGCTTCATGACCGCGGCATGGTAAGACTTCTACCCTCCCACGCCTGACCCGGAAACACAGTTGAGCGGTTGAGATGTAACTGAGCAAGAAGCTGACATGGTGGTCAGTATCTCATAGTAGATGTGGTCACCAACCACATGGCGTATTTGGGCTGCCGCTCGTGCGTCAACTATCAAGGCCTCAATCCTTTCTCTTCCGTAAGTGATACCAAGTGGAAAGCAAATGGGTGGCGGAAGATGCCGAGAAAGACTACTTAGCAATCTTACTATCACTCTCCATGCACCATCAACTACGATAACCAAACTTCCGTCGAGACGTAAGTGAATCAGTCCTATCCCCCCGGCATGTGCTTCGTCAACAGAACTTGGTACTAGGCAGACACTAAGAAATGGAATTCAGATGCTGGCAAGGAAGTGATATCGTCAGGTACGTCTGTTATTGTGAGGCAGTAACGCACCGTGCTGTGAAGTCAAATATCCAATTTCTGACTCCACGAGCGGTATCTGTTGGTCTTGCTAACGTCTCACACGTACACATAGTTTGCCAGATCTCAAGACCGAAAAGGAAGCCAAAACTGTCCCACGCTCCCTAGATGAAAACTAGCTAACATGAGGAACGCAATAGCGGCGACGTCCGCAAGATATGGAACGATTGGGTGTCCAAGATCGTGTCAACGTACAGCATGTATGTACACTCCTTCTCTATGCTGTCCCATTCGTGACGGACGCGGTACTGCCTTCCTGATGTAAGCTAACCCAAAATGCCACAGTGATGGACTTCGTATTGACAGTGTCAAGCACGTTGAGAAGTCCTTTTGGCCGGGATTCGAGTCCGCTGCCGGTGTGTACGCAATTGGAGAGGTGTTCCAAGGAGACCCAACGTACCTAGCCCCATATCAGAGCTACATCAGCGGCCTCTTGGATTATGCAAGGTAGGGAGAAACTGAAATCTTGAGATCTTTCTTAGAGTTCTTGCTTACCAGGTTGATTTTTCCCTACAGCTATTACTGGACAGTAAATGCGTTCCAGTCGACAAGCGGCAGCATCAGTGCGCTGGCTAACGGCATCAACACACTCAAAGCTACTGGTATGTCTGATGTCCTGGCTGTTTCCAACCAATGACACTGACGATATGATGCAGCGATGGACCTCAGTCTCTACGGGTCGTTCCTCGAAAACCACGATCAGGCACGCTTTGCGCACAAGACTAGTGATATGGTGAGTCCCTTAAGCGTCCGACTCTGATACCTGCTACTCAATGTGGTTCCTCGCTGACCTAAGAACTCCCTCTACCGCAGGCTTTGGCAAAGAACGTGAGTTGCTCCTTCCTTCAGGGATGTTTGCACCTGGCGGCTCTTGCTGCTTCATCTCCATGAACACTTCGGTACCTACACCCAATGGTACAGTAACTAACATCTGTATTAGGCAATTGCTTTTACAATGCTCAAAGACGGTATGTTACACGCCACTCCCAATTGCATAAGTGGTATTTTCTCGGATTTCGGCTGACCAGACCCAATCTCTTCATATCCTGTAGGCATCCCGATCATCTACCAGGGACAGGAACAGCACTATGCGGGGAGTGATACTCCATACAACCGAGAAGCCCTCTGGCTTTCTGGCTATTCGACCGACTCAGACTTGTATACGTGGATTAAGCGACTGAATCAACTTCGCACCCATGCTATCAGCAAAGACAACAGCTACCTCTCATATCGCGCATATCCCATCTACTCCGATAGCCACACGATTGCCATGCGCAAGGGATCCTCCGGCAAGCAAGTTGTGGGCGTCTTCACCAATGTCGGAGCCTCGTCCTCCACCACGGTCACTCTGTCTTCGTCAGCGTCGGGTTTCAGTGCAAACCAACAAATCACCGACATCGTCAGTTGCGATAGCTTCACCACCGACTCAGGAGGCAGCATAACCGTCACACTTTCTGGCGGGCTCCCGAGGATCCTATATCCTACAGCGGTTCTCAGCGGCAGTGAAATTTGTTCTTCACCGTCAACTCCCACTTCGACCGCAAGCACAGCTTCGGGAGCTGCTACATCAACTTGGTCGTCGGGTAAGCACCAATGGATTTCTGCAACCGAGCATGGTGCGCAACAGGGCTAACGAGAATAAAGCCTCATCATCCTGTACTGCCACCGCGGTGCCCATTACCTTCAACGCGCTGGTTAGCACGTCCTACGGCGAGACAGTCAAGCTGTAAGTCGCAACAATGTCCCTCGCCGCCCGCGATGTACAAACCTATTTCACCCGTGCTAGACCGGACCATGACAGCTAACCCAGGAAATAAAACAACGTATAGAACGGGCAACACAGCAGCTCTCGGCAGCTGGAACACCGCCAACGCCGTGCCGCTAAGCGCATCGAAGTACACCAGCAGCAACCCGCTGTGGTACGCATCTGTCAATCTTGCCCCTGGCAGTGTCGTCCTGTACAAGTTCATCAAGGTGAGCAGTTCAGGAACGGTTTCTTGGGAGAGTGATCCCAACCGTACCTATACGGTGCCTTGCGCAGCCGCCACGGTATCTTCAACTTGGAGGAGGTAACGTGATAATGATGGTAGTGCCAGCGGTGGGGGATTGCAGAGATAGGCGAATGTTATTGGCGGTATGTATTAAACAGTTTTGGAGGAAATGGAAAAACGGGCAGCTGTGAGGAAGTTTCAACTACGTATATATTTTGCACTGGTCATAATTGAAGGGCGAGCAGTTTGATAACAGTTGCCATAGCGCTGCCATGGTATTTGTACACCTATCACAATGCTCTGATTTTGGGTATTTTGACTGACTCCTTAACCTAAATGTTGTTTCCTTCAAATTTGCAGTACAAAATGTCGTTGAATTAGGACAGGCCAGGAAGAGAAAAAGACACCGCTTGACCAAGACTATCATCCATCCTCATCCGTCAGCCCACACATCGCCGTCTCTTAGATCTATTTACCCGTGAGGTTGAAGAACTCCTTGGCCCTCTTCCAGTACGCTTGCCGCTCTTCAGAAACCGTGGTCTGAATGCACTTTGTAAGATAGAGCTCGTACCCCTCGTCGGTGCCCTTCTTCATCTTGGCCTTGATGTCGTCCGAGCAATGTTTTTCCATGAACCAAACGGCAGAGTTGAAATTGTAAAAATCATTCGCTATGACGAGCTGCAAAATATCCGCCCCTGACTTGCCGTCAATGGGTAACTGGAGAAATTCCGCATACTCTTTGACATACTAGATAGTCATGTGATAAACGGTCAGCCCCAGATACATATACACAAACATTGATCACAAGACTAAAATCAAAATTGGGGTAGGTGTTACTGACTGGGGCCATCATCATATTCGCAGTGCCTTGGTCGTCATTCCGGGTGTTGACCTTGTACTGCAAGTCGACACTCTCAAGGCCAATGAGCGACAGCACCATAGCAATCTCGCCCGTGGTGCGCCGCTCGAGGGACTTGATCAGAAAGGGAGCAGCCTGCTCCGGTGTTCTGCACTGATCGGTTGGGCTGCAAGTGGTTTTGGCATTAGGCATGATGGCCTTGATAGCATCCACAGCGTAGATGGACTTGGCTACCGAGTCGGCAGCACTGGCAAGCCCAACAAACAGGGCGGAGAGAGCGAGCTGGGTACGCATTTCTATGTTGACAGATAAACGAGAAGTCGTTGATAGATGCGAGTGAAAGCGAGGGTTCTGTTTGGGCCGTGGGCGCTGATATTGATGAGTCGAAGGAGTGGGTGAGGGTTTCACCGGGGTATCGAGAAGGAATACTGAGGAGGAGGAAGAAAAAGAAGCGAAGGACGAGGGGCCTTTGTCCAGCAAAAGCGATGGTCGACGTGTTATAAGTAAAAGAATATGACAAAAATATGATGGGCTTTTTTCAACGTCTTATCAGTCCCAAAAGGAGCAAACGGGGGAGTGAATGAAGGATTGGGGGGGCCACGGGCCTATCAAGTTGTCCGAGAAGTTTGGACGAATGTGGAGGCCTAGTAAGATGGGCAACTGGTGCCAGGGCCCTGGGTGATCACTTGCTAGATATAACCTCATCCATGAATCGAGACCGGTACGTACCAACCTGCGCCGCTCCATCTAGTAAACTTCGTTCAACCCGCCCACGTCCGCCCCAAACCGCCCATGACGGATAGGCCCACGAAGGCTCTTTGTCACTCGAACTTGATACTTGGCACCCGAACAACTGGCGCTTGTTTCCTCCTTGATTCCCGGCCGTTGCCGCCAAGTGCTCGCACAACTGGATCCCGCACCACCAACACTTTCCGCCCAAGAGAGGACTATAGCGCACCACGACGCATGACGCCTGACCTGGTTGTCGAGTCTGACGGCTGATTTTCTTTTTACGTCCACAATCCCACAGTGAGCGGCGTACAATGTCCTATAATGTGTGTGCAACCCCTTGTTACACAACCACGAGCCTATGGCAAAGGCAAAGACGTCAGGGGGCGGCTTTGCCCCTGCATGGGCTGTGATGACATGCCTGCCAATCAACATCGTGTTTCACCTCTTGCTGGGCGGCTTGGAAACCGCGGACCCCAGAAACACTCGCACTTTGTCACGGTAGCATCTGCAGACGCCGTACTGGTTGGGACAAAAACAAAATTGAAAGGACAGCTTCCCGAGCCAACAAACCCAGCTTTGACCAGTCTGACCATAAGACATGGCTCGGGAAGAACCCACAAGGGCGCATGAGCCATTGCAAACCGTCAGACTGTTTTCACGTAGGTGGCCGCAGGATCGCTCGGGCGGATGTGGACACCACGCTCAAACAAGACCTGGCATTGGCTACGAACCGACTATTCTACAATTCAATACTGGTTTGTTTGTTAGTTTGGTTCTTCGGGCAAGGGTTGAGCAGGGGAGATTTGGAGCTTTTATTGGCCTTTAAAAAGAGAAACTGGCCTCCGTTTGAAGCATCATGGGACAATGGCAAGGGTTAAAAACGCCACAGAAGCCTCTTATGCCTCTTTCCGTCTTCATTCAAGGCCTCCAAAATAGAAAGATATTAGAGAGTAGTCCCCTCTACGGCACCCGTCCGCTCGAAGCCTGAATTCTTTTCTACTTTTAGTAGTTCGAGAGTGGAAATGGGCGTTTTTTGTACCAGACAACAAACAAACCAGGGTTGGATTGTACACTACAAAGTACTTGACAATTCTCCGACCCTTGCATGTCCTATGTAGAGGTACTGTGCCGTATCACCAAAGCTGATGAAACAAATCCGCGGTACGTACCGGGCCATTGTCTCGTTAAGTTTTTGAAACGATTCAATAGAAAGAATATGGAATAAAGAAACCGACTCAACCACATGTGACTCTGGTCTGCGTGATGCCCAATCTTCTGAGATGCGACAAACACGCCTCTACACGTGAAGTGTAGGAATGACCGTCACTGTAAATGGTACCTAGAATTTCTCTGGTACCTGAAAATCACTCCGTAGGAGCTTCTCTATAAGACAGCTTTTTGGATATCTTTCACCCTAACAACGCCCATTCTCCATCTTTCGTTGCTTAACGATCTTGATACCTGCCCTTTCCTAGTCGAATACCTGCACACTGACATAAACACTGCAAATCGATGTTTTAAAAGCAAGGTAATCTAAACAAACAATTTCAAGAATGTGTGCGAAATGGACCGAGATCTTTTTACCCCTCGTATTTCAAACTCCCGGGCAAACAAAGCTAAAACCGGCACATTCTGGGCCAAACTAGGCTCACGAGGCAGCGGGAAATCGAGGGTCATACTCCTCATAGTAAGGATCCCCTCCATGGGGTCCTCGCTGTGTTTCCTCCCTCATCACTGTACCGTGTCTACTATACGCCCCGGCTGGAGCGCCGCGTGAATCTGCGGCATAGACAGGCTGCTCGCTGTCAGCATATGGAACGGGACCGTAAGGATCCGTGTCCCGATAGGTCCTGCGTCCCACGTCGTGGAAAGATTGGGCTGCCGCTTCGCGTCGCACGGGGCGCCGGATCAGATACTCTCCTCGCTCGTCCCGAACTTGCACGATCTCATATGTGTCGGCAGGCGGCGCCGGCGGCGGCGGCCGTGAGGGGGGCCGGGCGTCCACCGGATTGCGATAGTACTCCGGTATAGGGGTTTGGTCATGATCATGATACTCCGGCTGGGGAGGACGATCATATACCTCGGTTTCAGCGCGCCTTGGAAAGTATTCTGGCACCACTGTTTGTGAACGATAGCGGTTGTAGTCCATCTCGTCATTCAAGGGAGGTGCCCCAGCCCCAGAGAGATAGGCCGGCGCAGCCTGCTGCATCAAAGGACTCCTATCTCTTCTCGGCGGCACCGACTGGTAACTAACACCGTACACCGGGGACCTCGAACGCCTCCAAGCCTCATCGTAACGGTTATAGATTCTTGATGGGGGTGCGGCGCCCGAGGATGTGGCCATTCCGTGCTCGACGGTGTAAGTGCGATCACTGAAGTCTCTATGTCGGTGAGCTACCGCCGAAGGATGTCCTTGGTGCTGTAGATTCGGCATTTCCTCATGTCCAGTAACTGACGAGGGTTGTATTGCCCGAGTGACCGCCATCGAAGGTCGTGGAGGCGTGCGAGTTGCTGTGTGCTGAATCAATGAAGCTTCACGCGGCCGATCGGCATTTTCTCCAGCACCGGAATTCCGGTACGAGGAACATGGCTTGCCGGACTCGGTCCTGCTTGTACTCCATCCCCGATTCCACTCCTCAGTTCCGGCCTCAACCTTTTTGGATTCCTTGAAGGATAAACGGACACTCTCCATAGCTGGCTGAAGATTTCCATGCCTGTCCTGGTTATCCCTACTTCTGATGTCATATGCAACCGAGCTTAAGCTTGGTTGTTGCTCCGAAACGTAGCCATTCTGAGGAGCATCAGAGCGGCCATTGGTGAGGGTAGGTAGGACCACGTTGCCGGAGTCTCTGTCAGAAGGATGATCTGCCAAGGAATATTGCCTTGGGGCAGGAGAGCCACTGTATGGTTGTTCACGGCCGGCGAAGGCGTTCATCCCAGGTCCCGAGAACTCGATCTGCCTACCCTTAGACGGCACCGGGTACGGTGAAGGGTACTGTTGAACAGACGCCGGACGGGGTTGAAAGAGATGTGGCAGAGCATCTGCAAGCATACCCCTTTGAGGCTCGCCGCACGTTTTTAGTCTCGAGAGTGTATCGAGATTAGGGAGCAAAATCATATCCAGCACCCAGTCAAGCAGTGGGTAGACTCCCTGGGCCTGCATAGGTTCAATATGTTTGGATTGGAAGTGATTGACCAGCTGCGGCAGAGAAAACGTCTTTCTCTCTTCCTGTACGTGCGCAGCATTTCCAAGTCCAAGATGACAAGCTTTGCAAACCAGGCCGTTCACGTTCCGCACAGGTCGCATGTCCTTATTATTGGACAGGCCGTCGATGAACATCGTAAAGGGAGGAACCTCGCTAAACTTTGTGTAAAACCGTTTCATGAGGTGATGTATCGTGACGAAGACCCTAATGCTGCCTGGCAGGTCTCTGATGACCCCAAGGCTGTTCCAGATTTCGCGCGATGAACGAGCAACTTCCTCGAGCCTGATCTGGTAGCCGTCGGGGTATCCAGGAGGTTGTATTCCAGGATACGAGTTGTGAGCATTTGCCTGGAAAGAGTTGTAGTTGTAGGCTTGTGCCGCAGGTGGCGGTGGCCCATATACTTGTGCCGGCTCGCTCCTAGCGGGGGGAGGATACGATGCAGTCGGAGGCTGGTAAGGCGGATACAAGGGCGGCTGAGATACATAGGGCTGCTGCTGCAGCGGTGGTTGGGGCGGCGGCTGTCCATAAAAAGGCTGTTGTGGAGCGGGGGTATAGGGGCTTGAGGGATAGACTGGCGGAGGGATTGCCTGATACTGCTCTGGATATGGCGCAGTATGATATCCAGGTGCTGGGTATGGTTGATAGGGAGGAAACCCGGCGTGTCCATTCGTAGACGGGTAGTTGTGTCCCTGTGGCAAAACAGCGCCTCCCAAGTTACCAACAAAAGGTGGTCGGAAGCCGTGGCTGTGAGGTGGTTGTTTGGAGGGACGAGGATCAGAACGGAAAGGAGGGTATTGCGGCCACTCTGCCCTCCAATGAACAACGATAGTGCCCAAGCTGAGAGCAGTCGTGTGTTTGGCTGCGTAGTGTTGGATCACCCCCTCAAAGCCAAAGGTCTTCGAGTTTGCGTCACACCCATTGCAATAGAACAGCTCCTTGCGGTATGACTCGGTATGAGGCTTGATCTTGGTGTCGAAAATCCACTTCATGTTCTCCAAGGTAAGCTTTTGGGTGAAGGGGCCCTCCGGAGGATCAACCGGGATTTCCCGGCCAGCGGAGCGAGCAGTAGCGACCTTCTCGGCGACCTCTGCGTAGAAACGCTTCCGTATGTAGCAAAGAACATCAACGGCAAACTTGGCGCAGTTATCCCGTGTCACTTTCTTGCCCTTGCCCCAATTCTCACGAATTGCCTCGTCAGCTAGACCGGCTATCCTGGCACGCAATGGCGCTTGCGTCTCTTCCCATTGCTTGTCGATGAGCTCCCTGGCCTCCTTGGTGGTTGCCAGAGTCGCCTCGAGTTGACGACGCTCGGTGCGATCCTGCTGAACCTCCTCTTTAGGCACAAGCAGTTCAGGGTGCCGGTGTTTTGCCTCGCCTCGTTGGGTGAGGAGTCTGGATTTTAGAAAATCCCAATCCTTGTCTTGAAACGGAAGGACAATCTGCATGGCCGCTTCGAACGCCGGAAGATGCCGAAGGACATCGGGAGTAAGGGGAGGATCCAAGAGTAGAGCCCGTCGCTCAATCTCAGCCTTTCTGATCGCCTTTAGTTCAGCGACCTCCTCAGCGGTCCTATCTGGTCGTTGTTGAGCAGAGGCCTGCGATGAGGGTACTTGTGCTCGGGCTGCGGGTGGAGCAGTTGGATAAGAGGTTGGCAATGCGGCAGGCGTTGCGGAGTTTGGAGTCGGGATGGACGAGGCCTTGTTGTTAATGTAGCCTGGATAAAGTTCCGTACGCATCCTCGTAACGCCACCTGACATATACCATTTCTCCCATTTTGATGCCTCGTTTTGCGCGTTCTTACCGCGGTTTTTGAGGCCCTTCATCCATTCGTCCAGGGCTCCAGGACCAAGGGCTTGGACCTCGTGGTATTCCTTGGTCACTTCCTCGACGTCGCTCGGGGAAAACAGTTTTTGTTTCTCCGTGTCAGGCGTGTTGGACGGCTGAACACGGAGATCTGGGGTTACGTAGGCAAACGGTATCGCCTGTAGGACCGCGGAAGGCACAGACTGAGAGGCCATGAGATCGATTTCCTGGACGTATTAGCCTGTTGTGGAGTTCTCCAGATTTTGAAGTAGACATACCTTCATCGAGGTCGTTACCAAGCAGCGGCCGCAGAGGCGACTAGCGAATGGCCAAATCACAGCAACACCATCCAAACCCGGGCCTAGGCAAGGGACAGCTGTTGTAGAAGAGGTATCGGACTGGGCAGTTGGTTGCTTGTTGCATTTCTGACACATTAAGGAGCAAGCAAGCCGCCACATATCGATCTCGGCCATGGACCGAAGAGGGGCAGGCATCTGTGGCCAAAAAAGCCGCCTGGAAAGCTGCCAGATGACATTTGGCTTAAGAACATCCAAGGGTCTCTTGCCGGCTGGAAGAGGAACTTCTCTGTTGACCAGTGACGACGAAGGATCAAGATAGAGGTTGAACAATTTGTTAACGCGTAGCAAATTGCCCAGTGATCGTGGGGGGCAGAAACTGAAGATGTGATGCCAAACCTCAGCAGACAACTGAGACTTGTCCCTTGGCAGCTTGTTTAATGTGACAGCTTGTCCGGCTTGTCCAGCGTCATCTTGCGCCAGCTTCACCTTCTTGACGCCCGCACTAGACTCGGAAGAGTGCTCGGAATCGGCAGCATGTTCGCGAGTCTGGCGCTTCCCCAGCAACGACATTTTTGGGGCTTCTCTCATGCCGACGTCCGTCGCTGTCTGGGTTGGTAGGGCAAGCGCAGTGCTGGCCGCTGTTGATGGGTGGGATACCTCTACGGAGTCATTGCCAGCTTGATCATCCCTCCATTTCGGCACCGAACCCGGATGAACGTCTTCTCCGTCCCCAGTCATCGTGACGACGTAGACGAGTACCTTAGCTGACGTTGCTGAACAAGAAGGGAATGATGTGATGACAACAGGGACGGCGGAACCGAAAAGTATGTAGAGGTAGTATAAAAAAGAAAGAGAAGAAGGACGGAGGTAAGGTGGCAGCAATAGCAGTAACACTTGTCAATGGCAAGGACGACAACCTCGACAGCTCTGTAGGGTTGACAAAGATCGAGTGGACCAGTTCCTTGCACACTGAGGAAAACTTCTTTCCTTGAAAGGACGAAGAAAATGGTGAAAATCCAGACGAGCACAGAGCTCCCTTTCTCTGTCGGAAGCTGCCAATCCACCGCACGGAAACGAGTCAACACCAGTTCAGCGCCAAATCAGATGAGGACGCGCGAATTCAGCGCTATCGTCGACTGCCTAGCTATACCTTGGGAGTCTTGCGTGAGGAGTTAGAAGTGATGGATGGGCGAAGTCGGCCGTGATCAGTAAAGGTATGGTAGCTTCCCTGCCCTCTGCGTCAACTTCTTCCTTCAGATGATGGTGAGCGTGGTTGAAGGTTGATGGAGTGCAGAGGCCTAGCTGAAACTGAAGGTGAGCTGCTGAGGTGAAAGGGTGAAAGGTGCAAGGATGGTGAATGGTAGAGGGCGCGGGGCGGTATTCGCACGAGACAGCCACACCGCACCTGACAGCCAAGCGCAGCCGCGATTGTCGAAACTGTTGACCGTGTTGTGATGGTGCTCGTGGCCGCGGCCTTTGCAATGCACCTTGACAAGTCTTGTGGGAGACGAGAAGTGCTAATCTTGACGACCAGAAAATGACCTTGAGGGTGGACAAGTTGTGGTCAAGGAAGAAGTCAAGAAATGTCCCGTCGACGTATCCGGAGAAGGCAAAGCACTTGGGGTTCGTCCGCACAGCGGCACTCGCGACAGTTACTACCTAATTTCTCCATATTTGCCTTGTGCCTTCCCGCACCGCTAAAACAAAAATTCATGGTCTGTGCACCAAGACTCTTCGCCAGTTGCAGCCTGGCTTCTGTGCTTTTTTGGGTTATGTGGCCCGTGTGGTACGCGTCAGTGACTATATTTATAATGAATGTAGGAAGGCACAGTGCAGCCTGTCCTTCGTCTGCACGTTTCCTGCCTTTGACCACACACTGACTGCGGTTGCGAGTTCTATATGATCTGTCCGAGTGAAAGTCGATAAAGCGTTCCACCCTCAGGCTCTTCCAGACTAAACATCGATATTAGGTAGTAATGAGCACCGTTATTTGTACATTTACCTAGACATATGTATTGACCCAGACCAGTATTCTGTGCCACGGCTTGGATGTCATACAAGCCGTTGGTTCAGTATAGTACTCCATCCTATCTAGTGTATCTAGAAAGCCCTCTGTTTACCTCCTAAATGGGGAAAGTCGCCGTTCACGTAAATGGCACCCTTTTGCTAGTGAGCGGGACGGTAAAATATCAGCTAGCCAGCAGGGACCTTATCAAAACAAAATTCGCGAAATGAAAACCACACAAGCCACAAGTACCTCCATCGAAAAACTGACATAACCCCTTTCTAAATCTGATCGGTTCATAATACATACACCAGTCGTACTGCTGCTACCACAGTCGGCCTCCCAAGGTCTGTAGATGTAGCCTAAGGAAGGGCAGAGCTCAGACTTATACAACCTCGCCAATGATCTTGGCCGCCTCCCGATACGTCTGGAGCAACCTTTCGCACTTCTCCCGCTCCTTTTTCACTGCATCATCCTCGTACAGCAGCTCCTCAAACATGGTCTCCTTGTAAAGCTCGCTAACAAGGCGGTTCTGAACCACATCCTTGCAGTGGTTGACAAGCAAATGCATGATCGCCTTGGGCACCTGATCTGCAATGCTTTCGCGCACAATGTTGAAGTAGGAGCTGATCAAAGCCCGGATCAGCTCGGCTTCCATAGCCTCGCGGTCTGTCATGGCCGGCTCGCCGTCATTGCTCTGCTTCAAAAAATTGTTAGTATAGGCTGCACAAGAAAATGTAAAAGGCTTATAGCAAATATGGCCAACTTACAAGCTCAGTGCCCTTCACATTGCCGGCATAGTCCATGTCATCATCCGCTCTTATCGACTGAGTGGGCGCCCGCACCTGTCTTTCCTCTGGGCGTCTCATGCTTTGGCTAAATGTAGGCTCCATGGGCTGGTTGACATGGCGTCCAACGTTGCCAGTGTGCGAAGGGCCGGGAACAATGGCCCCGTCCTTGCCAAAGAAGTAGTTCAAGAAAGACTCCTTAGCGTTACCCACACCTTGCCCTCCGTTGAAGCGAGAAGGAGAATTCGATCTGGCACCGTTCAAAGCGCTCGCAATGCTACCGGGGCCGTTCTCCCGGACAGCCGGCGACATGCTGCGGGCGCCCTTTCCGGTCATCTTACGCGCGTGAACGTTGTCCGACTTCTCCAGGGCAGTACCTTCTTCTTCCCCTTCAACAGGGGTCTCGGTGCCATTCGCACCATGCTCCTTCAGCCGTCTTCGTTCACGTCTCTCGCGCTCCTCTTGAATCAAACGCTTCCTCTCCCTCTCCTGCTTATTGCTCACAACATGGCTCATTGCTGCAGCCGCACCGAGGAAGTTGGGATGGTTAGTGTTGATGTAAGCCCTCTGGATGGAAATTAGTGACTCAACATAGTAGGACGCGGGACCCAACCTCTCCCTAAGCAAGTCAGACACAACTTCGATGAGCTTGGCTTGCATCCTGGGAAACCTCGATAGCTCAGTCGAGCCACAAGTGTGACAAATCTTGATGAGCTCCTCGTATACCAACTCTACGCAGCGCTGACTAGGGGGCTCGAGAAGCTTGATCTGGGGCTTGACAAGGAGATCGAAGGCCATCTCAGGTACAAACAAACTAGGCCGGGGACCAGTCGAGTTGCGAATCGCGGTCCGGATATCGAGGGCGGTCAAGTTGGAGGTGGGGTCGATCGATTCGAGAGAGCTTCCAAAGACCGAATTGAAGATGTAGTAGATACGGGCACCGCCGCAGAGCTCCTTTGTTGAGATTTCCGTCGAGGTACCGTCAATGGACGCGATGAAGGATGACGCAAATCTGGTCATGAGCTGCAGAATAAGAGAGCCTCTGTGCTCCTTGCCACTGAAGTGCATGTCCCCGTAGCTTGCCAGTTCCTGCTGAGTTTGGCCCATCAAGGTATTCAAACGAGCCTTGATATCGGGCAGGCGTTCGCGAATGTGAGCCATCAAGGTAGTGTTGAGGGTCCTGGCGAGGAATTGAGTGCCGCAACGGGTGGAGATGTTTCGGTACGCGGGATGATGCCTGAAAAACTCGGACTCGGACTTCAAGGCCTCCTCCATGGGCTTGTTGCCTTGGATATCCTGCTGCGATCTGTTCACCACACCAATCCAGCCAAGCTTGAGCGGGTAAACCCGACCAGACAGAATGTCCAGGGCGTTTGTTCCGTGGTCCATGAGATCGACCTTTGTGAGGACACCAATGGTCCTCCGGCCCATGGGATCGACATGCCTGGCGAGCTTCAGGGCCTCCGAGTTCACAATGTCGACGTTGGCAGGCGAGACAGCCAAGACGATACTGTTGGGCTTCGCAATGTACTCGGAGATGAGGTTGCGCGTCTGCTTCTCAATGTCTGTGGGCTGGTCTCCAATGGGAACCTGGGCGGATACGCGTTAGACCAACTTATGACAACAAGTCCACCAGAGCTTCAAGCGGCGTACCTTTGTAAGACCAGGCAAATCAACGAGTGTCAGGTTCAAAACATGGGGCGAAAAGATCTTTAGGTTAATGGGCTGGCGGTTAATTCCCTTGTTGGTACCGGCAACTCGCGCTGTCTCATTTTCGATTTCGCGCTTAACGTCGCCAAAATCGGTGAATCTGCGATTCGGAATGTGGTGGAACTCTGCCCACTCGTTGCGGCCAGCAGCATTGGGGTTCCTGTAGCTGGGATGGGTCGCATCTTCGGTGTCGTCGTCGGCAGGAACATTGATCAGCTGGAGAATGAGGGGTCTTCGAGTAACGATTCCACTGCCGCGCGGGAGAAAGTCGCGACCAACGATGTTCTCGAGGACGGACGACTTTCCAGCGGACTGGGATCCAACGACAACCTGTTGTGGAGAGCGGGGGTCATCAGCATTCTGGTGGCAGAGAAGGAACAGGAAAGAAGGGCAATGGGACAGATGGGGACGGGTGCATTGGAGGATTGGGACAAGGAGGGGTTGCGGGCGTGGAGCGGAAAGGTGAAGGTGGTGGGCGGGTTGTTGCGTACGATTTGGGGCAGATCCAGGGAATCGTTTCCGATGGTGTTGAAGACCAAGTCTTGCAACTTGTTGACAACGCCCAGCAGGTCGTCACCGAGAGCAGCCATGGCGACGGTTGAGCGGATAAAAGGTCGATTTGATCAGCCGCGTTCAGAAGGCGCAAGCGAAGATGTGGGCGGAAGCCGGAGTTGAGCGCAAGTGTGAAAACGGGCCCGAGGTCGGGCAGGACGAGGTCACGGTTCGGGTGGTTCGCGTGGGCGGGCTGGGGCGTATGGGGTCAGTGGGCTCCCGAGTTTAGCTGAGGTGAAGGTCGACGGCCTCGTGGATTCGGATAATTGGTATATACAAGACGAGTGCTAGGTGGTTGGCGGCCGTGCGGGCGGGTGGCAGGAGAAGAGGCTGGCGACAAGGTGGTTTAGGTTGGATCAAGCCGAATCGGCTTCAGGACGGGAAAAGAATTTACGAGCAGGAAAGTTGCGTTGACTGGGCAAAGGCGCACAGAGGCTGCTGGCTGGCTGGCTGGCTGGCGGGACAAGGCACGAGGCGATCGATGATCTGTCCAAAGTGCAGCGAGTACCTACGTACAACTGAATAGTCCAATGCAGCACACTGACAGCTCGAAACCTGAAGCGATGCGGGATACCCTCAGCAGTTGTCGCGGCGCCCCGGTGCTGAGTGTGGATGTCGATGTGGATGCCAAAAATCTATAACGGGGGGGGGGGGGGGCCGCGCTCCAGAATCCAAAGCGTTGCAAACACACCGAGCGGGCACTTGAGAGGGAGGGGTCGGTTTTTGGTCGGGTCGAGTCCCAGGTCCCCACTTTTACTTGGTCGTCAAAAGTTGAAACCTCGCTCAAAAATGGAAGTTAATGATGCGTTGTCGTCGCGCCTGCACCCGGGCATCGAACCCGACCCGGCCTGATGAACAGCTTTCCAGGCCTTCATGCAGCCGTCCCGTTGGTCTGCCGTGCCCGACAACCGCACCGGGGTCTGTGACTGGCTCCCCGCGGCCAAAGCAAAAAGTTCAGATTTCGAAGCTTAACTACCAAGTACACCATTTCTACAGTGTATGATTGAGGTTGACGCCAACAGCGGGGATGGCGGGATGGCGGGGATGGGCAGGCATGACACGGTGCATCCCGTGGCTCGTCCGTTGCTCCGTAGTCCTTGGCTCCCGGCCGGGCTGCGGACGGGCTCAGACAACGGCGGGCGGAGGGCGGACCGAGAGGCCTTCGGCGGTCGTCCACCACATCGGATGTCGCTGGCCTTCACCAGTTCCCTACACCGAAACAATGGAACTTGACGCGTAGTTCTATGGTTCCGAGTGCCTCTTCGTCCACGATACTACCATACCTTGTACTATCCACCCTGGTCTGTAACTTTATCTGCTGCCATCTTGCGGGACAGCCCGGGCACAGCAACCTTTCATTTCAGCGCTTGCCCAGCTGCACTAACAGAGCCTGCCCCTGTTAACAGCCAATCTGAACCCCAATCACGTTAAGGTAGACGAAGCTACAGTGGACTGCCGAATTCCACGCGCACTTCATCCACATCCAAGACTTGCACACATCGAATCCCAAAACTGCAGACGCCCTGGAAGAGAAGGAAAACCACAAGGGAAGAAAAAAAAAAGGCAAACCAAACAAAATCATCACCATCACCGACTTTGCAATATGAGTACCTTTGGAAGTCCTGGCCCCTTGCCAACAACAAAACCCACGCCGTAAGTCCACGAGCCGAGAATGCCATTTTCTGTGTTGAAGGCCTGTCCAACTGACCAACAACACCTCAAGGCCCCAGAGAGGCAGCTTTCCATTAGATCACGACGGTAGGGACTCACCACTCCGTGCATGTATACACTGGTCTTAGCTCTCACTCATACTTTGCCCTCTAGGAGAATGCAAACACGTCATGACAACCTACCTTGCCTGCATCAAGAGGGTCAAAGGAGTCAACGAAGATGAGTGTCGGTCGCTGGCAAAGGCCTATCTCGCATGCCGCATGGAACAGTGGGTGGCAGCTCAATCTCCCTTGGACGTCTCTGTCTGGTCACGGTCCCGCGCTAACCATGTGATTATCAGCAACTTGATGGCCAAGGATGATTTCAAAAACCTAGGCTTCAAAGAAAAAGAACAGGCAAGCACGCCCAAGCCGACTGCTGAGGCTGGAAAGGGCGTGAAGGGAGAGTTGCAGTGGTGAAGAGACTCGAGTTGCGACCAGCCTTGCTTGAAAAACATGAGAAAAAAAAGACCACTTCTTTGGCCTTGCTTTCCCGGAACGGTATCCGACTTTGCCGACGCCTCCTTCCATTTCTCAAATCGTCTGTCTTCGAGTTGTCCAAGTTGCACCACGAACATCTGCTACCCCTGCCATCAGCTAGCGCCAACCCTTTTTCGGAGGCACTTAGCTTCTTGTCGATCTTCCCGAGCGGGGGCGGGGGACCATCACCGTTACGGCTCCGAGTTCACCGTTTGATAAGTCCGCTACCAGGTCGGCCGCATCAATTCGTCCTACCCAAAGAGAACAACAGCAACATTACGACCTGGAGCTCGGAAGTACAGTAAATGTCTTCCAGAAAGCTGGATTAAACATCCAGCAAACGTACAAGTCAAAACGGCCCCTCTCGCTTCTCCATTTTCCTGAAATGGCGTTTTGATATTAACAAGGATCTCGACTTCCATCTTCAAACAGGTCGCCGTTGTTTCAAATTCGATGCCTATTGTAGTCAAGAGCGAACCTCGGCTACTCTACAATCACACTTGTGACATCTTTACCAGACCACGCCCTTACACCACGGCAATCTTCCCTTATAGTTGCCTACTAATTTGCATGTACTACAACAACCTATTGTGCCTGCGTCTGGTGAATCTCTGCGACTTACAGATATTCCAGAATCTCATGTACCACGGCGGCCAGTGGTGATGAACCAAATCAACATGAAGATGTATCAACACGCTAGGCATTGCTCACCCGTACATAGCCTTCAAAGCCGAAGGGCTTGTAGGTTACAAACGCTATCCAGCAGTCGACGTTCCTTCACCACCTGCCAACCACTGCATGGCTCATACGCAGACACTCTGCCGTCCCTTCGAATCAACAGCAACACCCGAGTGATCTTTCAGGGCTTTACAGGAAAACAGGTTTGACCACACTGCCGTCCCTTCATGAACATCTGATATGTGCATCGAAGCTAACGTGGATCGGAGCTTCCAGGCCACAGCAAATGCTAAGGATTCTTTAGCATGGGGGACCAAGATAGTCGGTGGTGTGACCCCGGGCCGCACCGGAGAACATCTCGGCCTTCCCGTGCTACCCTCCGTACGCCAGGTTAGAACCCTCACCGGCAACCAGCTATCTACCTGGTGGCCAGGCCTCTCATCCCATTTTGATGCTCAGAAAAAGCTAACACTGACTTACAGGCTATGGAGCAACTTAAGCCGGACGCAACCGCAATCTATGTTGCCGCTCATCAGGCCCCCGGGGCTATCGAAGAGGCCATTGAAGCTGAAGTGCCCCTTATAGTAGCTGTCGCTGAGCATATTCCAGTTCACGACATGCTCAGGGTAAGCTCATTGCACAAGAGGACTAATAGTACTTCGCCATCATGTGCTGACACTTGGATATCTAGATCCATTCCATACTCAAGACTCAGTCCAAGTCCAGACTTGTCGGTCCTAACTCTCCCGGCATCATCTCGGCTGTAGGGAAATGTCGTATAGGTACGCAAGAAGTCTTGAGGGTCCAGACACAGCATATTGCGGATGGGATATGTGCCACTGGTAAAAGGGAGACTAACATGTCAATCTCTTCCTTGATAGGGTTCCAACCATTGCCTTGCTTTTCGTCTGGGTGGGTGGGCATTGTAGCCAAATCAGGCACCTTGAGTTACGAAAGTAAGCAATACTCTCCGTTTGCCAATGGAGTCATCTCTTACACAAGATTCCTCGTCTTAAACTAACCACTGCTCGCCTTATAGCTGTGGCATCAACAACCAGGGCGGGATTGGGTCAAAGCCTATGCATAGGCGTAGGCGGCGACATGGCACCTGGCACAGACATGATAGAAGCGTTGAGTGTCCTTGAGAAAGATCCAGACACCGAAGCCATCGCTTGGATTGGCGAAATCGGCGGAATGGGAGAGCTTGAGGCTGCAGCTTGGATCAAAGAGTACTACTCTCGCAGTGAATCCCCGAAGTAAGCCAGCTTCAACCTACTAAACCAGTCCCCCTCCGTACTCGGTATGTCTACGGGAAAGCTGATATGTTACATAACAGGCCAATTGTTGGTCTTATAGCCGGCGCAAATGAGGCACCGGGCCGCATCATGGGACACGCCGGTGCCTTTACGTTCCTTGGGGAACCTACTGCAAAGGCAAAGATCACAGCACTCGAGGAAGCTGGCGTGGCCCTGGTTAATCACCCTGCCAAGATAGGCGATATCCTCAAGACAAAGCTGCAAGGCACGGCTGGGTTCGGCACAACGAGCGGATCCAATCCTTTCGCGAGCGGCACCCAAAGGCGTCAGCTTCACTCCATGAGAGGGCTTGAACGGCGTCCCCTCGTAGCCGGCCCATTCGTCTACAAAAAGCCCCAGCATCAACAGCGACGGAGCATCTATCTCGAGGCGAACCAGTGCTTTGATGAGCTCCGCGCCCGCGGCGGAATCAACTGCGGCCCCTATTCCGGCCACGGCATCCGTCGTCTTCTAGCCGTCGGCATCGATCGCTCAGCACGGTCTCCTGCCATCCTGGTTGCCCCTTCCATCGAAGACTGGATGGAAGAGGCCCAGCGCACCACGGCACCGGTCAAGAGCTTTCCGTTCGACTACCGCCGGGGACCCGACGACCTGGCCATCGAACGAATCGCGAGCCACCTCCAGCTGAGCAACAAGGGCGACAGCGCGGTCGACTCGCTTCGCCGGCTCATCAAGTCCCTGACGACGCTCTTCTACGAGAGGGAGGGACTCCTCCTGACTACGCACATTGTCGAGCGACTGGGAGAGATCAAAGTCGTGCACGCCCGCTTCGCCTTCGACCAGGCCACCTTCCGCAACGGCACGCCCTCAAACAAGATCAAGGCCATGCATGTCCGCGCGACCGACGAGCCGGCCGAGATCGAGGCGGAACGAAGTGGCATTGTGTACGTCAAGCTGCCCGGGGCTGACGCGACCATCGGGACGCTGGTGAACGGAGCCGGACTGGCCATGAACACGGTCGACGCTCTGGCGGACGCGGGCGGCAAGGCGGCCAACTTTCTGGACACGGGCGGCAAGGCGACGAGCGAGACGGTGAAAGAGAGCTTCAGGCTCATTCTGCAGGATCCGAGGGTGAAAGTGGTATTTGTGAATATATTTGGAGGATTGACGCTGGGTGATATGATTGCCCGCGGCATCATCATGGCCTTTAAGGAGCTGTCGCTTACGGTTTCGGTTGTGGTGAGGATCAGGGGTACGAATGAGGAGGAAGGACAGAAGATCATTGCGGAGAGTGGGCTGCCGCTTTATGCGTTTGATGACTTTGAGGAGGCGGCGGCTAAGGCGATTGAGTTATCTCGCAAGTAGATGGATAGTTTTGCAGATGAGGTGTTCGGACACTGCTAGGTTGCGGTATGAGTCAATAGATGTAAATGTCAATAGTGCAAACGCTCAGAAAGATCTCGATTAAGATTTAAAATTCGATGACTATGTATCTCATGATCATCATCATAAATGACATGAAGGATGTTGTTGTATCCAAGGCGGGCATATATACATGATTATCCCTCGTGGCCGACCGTATATGAAGTAAGGTCATAGACGCTTCATAACGAACATGTTCGTTAGATACGAGACAACGATGTTTTGTTTTCCCCTGACAGAAGCCGATTCGCGCTTCCTTTCTTCGCTGGGATGAATGGCAGCGGCGTTGTGAATGGCTGCTTCTTGCTCCTTTTCGTCCAAGCCGAGAGACTCCATCTGACGGATTTTCCAGCTTCTTAGGAGCCACACTGTAGGAAGAAGATATGGTTAGAAGATACTCAAGAATCTGACGAGGTAAGGGTGGGTCGAAAGGTATACTTGCTGGACAAGAAGGACGCAAAGAACATGAAGCCTGTGAATATCTGCACATTCAAATAGACGCCAGCTCCGATCATCTCACGCTTGAGACTCAAGGCGATCACTTCAGCACTGTATTGTGAGATCGGTTAGCAATCATATTTTCTTACTTCACGAAAACCATAGATGGTAGACACTCACAATGTCGCAGGGAAAACCAGGATAATCCAGTAAACAGAAAGAGCTGTAGACCACAATGTTAGCCTTTGACGTTGAGAGGAAGACTAGCCGTATGATTGGTGTCACTTACCTGCAGGCAACATCTGTAAACCAACAACCTCTGCTGCTACAGGTCCCACACACGGCCAGAGGATGCCGGCTACCGCGCCAAAGAGCGCGTAGATGATGAGTCCAGCGAAGTATTTGCCGGCGAAGATCCACAGAAAGAAGGCAGCTACACTGGCGATAAGAGTCCCGATTCCGGCGACGTTCATCCTTCCAAGCCTGTCACTGAGGAGGCCGATGGCAGGTCTACCAAGCGCTTGGGATACTATGACGAAAAAAAGGGGAGATGGGATGGTTAGCGTGGATGAAGAAGACTGAAGAAAAAAGACACTATTTTGTCATACTTTCAGACCAAGGAAAATGGGTGACAACTTACAGTTGAACATAGCCGACGCCAACGATGCTTGATCGCTAGTGAAGCCAGCTTGTATAGCATAGTCCGCAATGGAGAAGACGACGATGATATAGCCGATGATACCAAAGAATCCCCAGCCGACGAAGAGCCAGTACTCAGGCTGGTAGAAGAGGTCCTTGTGGAAGGCTATGTGCTTGGCTCCCACGGCTTTGTTGCGATCCTTCATGATCAGACACACGCAGCCGTTCACGACGAAGCAGATGATGGCCAGGATGCGGAATGCCCACTCCAACCCGAGATTCGAGATCATGGCATTTGCTCCCAAGGCGTAGGTGAGACCACCGAATCCGGAACCGCCTGTTGCCAGGGCGTTGGCGAAAGAGCGCCGCTTATTGAACCATTGGGGGACAACGCCGACGGTGGCTGTGAAGCAGAAACCTAGACCAATGCCGAAGCAGATGCCTTGGCTCAGAAGAAGTTGCCAGGCATGGGTAGAGAAGGAGGCGCCGATGAATGAGCCGCTGTAGGTTCCAACCAAGATATGGTTAGCGAAAGGTTCGATTTTGGTGGAAGAGATGGAAGATGCACTTACGCTTCAAAGACAACACCGATGAAGAGTGTGATCCTAGTCCCTAGAATCTTGATACTATGAGTGGCAAGGGGCGATACGAGAAGAGCTGCATGATTGAACCAAGTGGAGTGTGAGCAGGAACTGTATTTTCGATGAGAAAATAACCTTTGGTAAGAGAAGCGCACCTGTCGACACGGAGAGACCACCAATGAAGGCAAAGAACAGAGGTGACGCTCCGATAATTGTGCCTGATCGCAAGTAGTAGGCTAGGAAGATGGCATACGACTATATGTGTATGACTGAGTCAGCGGTAATCCTTCACTTTCTTGTTCAAGGAAATACATGGGAAGGAAGTCCCACCGAATTGACTCCCCACGTATGCATATTCACAAGCCATACACCGAAGACCACCACCCTGTTTGCGATAAACGTTAGTAAATGATATATGTAGAAAAAATAGTTTGGGAGAGACCAACCAGCCATATCCTCCTTCTTTGAACTCGACTTCTTGGACAGCATCACTGTCTTCCGCCGGGCTTTCATCCGAAAGTGACTTGGAGTCGGGTCCAACTGCGACCCTGGCATCGGTCCTGGGAACTTGATCGGATGGCGGAAAGTTTGCATCCTGACGAGACGACGCCGGAGCCTTCGAAGAGTTGGGGCCCAAAGCCATTCCGGCCTCCTTTGACTATGCCCACAAAGTGTATGTAGTCGGCACGGAAGGTAGTTGAGTTTTCTGAAAAAGGGGGGAAAAATTAATAGAGTGGCAGGCAGGTGGAGCCTAGGATAAAACAGAAATTAATGGTACAAAAGGGCAGGAGCAAAAGACTTGATATCACAACATCACGAGACCGAGCATGACACACCCTGGTAGACCGGACAAGTTTTGATGTATTGGTTGTTGGTCTAACAACAACAGCAACAAAACAAAGTCTGGATTCCAAGAAGGAGAACAACGATGGTTAAGGACCTATCTAGAAGAAGACAGCGATCCAGCAAGCATACCACTGAAAAAGCCAAAAGATACGGTGAAGATGAGAGAGCAACGGAGCTGACGGTTAGGTCTAGTACTGCCCATCCCGCTCGGGGAATCGGTTTCGGGGAAGAGAAAGCTTTTAAGTGAGTGGAAGCACGCTCTTCACACTAGCGGGTCCCCCGCTTTCAAATCGGGTTGGAGCCTCTGGAAGAGCGGAATCGGTGGCCACCCCTACGGATATAATCCTCATTGTAGCAGGTGCTAGACATGATACACTTGCCAATGGTCCGGAATGCACTCACTTTTCTCTTTTCTTTGTGCCTGTTGGTAGATGATGTCCGTTTTCCGTCCGTTCGAGATCTGCAAACACCGGGTCAAGCCGAACCGGCAAGGACATCCCGAAACCTCTCTCTCCAGCTTTTTTGTTTGCTCCGGATCTCGTGCGGATCTCGGAAATGGGTGAAAGTGCCCTGGTCCCTTTTGTCACAAGACAGGTCCAAGATGCTGACCATGACCCTGGAGGTGAGCCAGGATGGAGAGTCGCCCACTGACCCCTAGCTTGCGTCCCTTGTCTGATATGGCCAAACTAACGATTCTGCTGCATCCTCTTCCTGGACTGTGAAGAGAGGCAATGGAAGGATGCAAGAAGCGTATGTATGTATGCCAGCTGCAGTGTTGTGCGTTCTCTTTCACTTGGCTTTCCATTTATGGGGGCTTATTCCCGGTTCACTGCCCGGCCTCTTGGGTCTGACACCCAACATTGACAAGGCGGCACGCGGGGAGAACAAGGGGCGGCACACCCGTTGTCACTGCTAGTGTAGGGGCGGAAGGGGCAAACAGAGAGCTAGTCAACTGCTGTGGTGATGACGATAGCCATATCCGCCAAGGATCGGCCATTTTTTCCTTCCAGAAGGCGGGGTTTGCAGTATGCGGCTCTCGTGGGAATGCACAGTATGGTGTATAGTGTACAGCAGCATGCTGCTTGTGCTCCTACCGGCACTTGCATCGGATGCACAGTTTCAGGGCGGGATTGGGCGTTGTGGTGCATCGCGTTGAGAGGGCGTTGGAGTTGTGAATGAGGGTGTGGTGCTGACAGATGCAGAGGACTTGCACTATATGGAACTGAAAGACTTATTTGGTAATTGAGAACTTTGGACCTCGAGATCATGCGGGGAGAAAGAGTGAAAGGGAAAAAGATGACGAGGGCATGAGATGAACCATGGGTGATGAGATCCAGGGGGATGATGTCTTTGCCGTGTTGGTATCTCGAAAGTCGTCGTATTTTAGCGAGCGAGAACTGCATCCCAATACCGCAGCGGTACGTACCTCTCTCTACCTAGGTAGGTTACGGAAGATTACGATACGGCGTCTCATCGCGTTCCTCGTATGTTTGACCGCCGTATACCTAGGCTCTTGGAATACCACGAGGTCTTCACATGACTGAAAAGTTAAGCGTTACTGTGTGAACACCCTGCAAACGTAAGCATTTTGGGTATCCCGTAGTCTAAACCTGTGAATTCGAGCGAGGCTGTGGTGAAAGGCCGAAGCGGAATGCAACGTCCTTGCGACATTTCAGCTCATTGGAAGCTCCAAATTCACATCAGATTCACACCGCGCCCAAGCACACTTCACTCTTCTCCAGACACCACCTTTGGTACGGGGTACCTTAAGTAACGGGGTACCGCATTTTCTCACTCGATTTGGATTCCTTCTAACCAGCTGTAGTATAGTTTCCACCTCCTGCAAGATGGAGTGGGTACGTGTAATGTGACCATACAAGGGGGGTGCACAGTGGTACCCAGTTCCTTGGCAAAAGAGGAGGTTCTGGTAGGTCATCTGCAGTCGGCTGGCGGGGCTGGCAGAGGGGTGGCGGGGTAAACCAGCTGGCTGGCACTCGATTATGTGCCCAGATAGGGTATGGCGGCCCGCTATACCCTTTCAGAAGGAATCCAAATCGAGTGAGAAAATGCGGTACTAGGTATATCCAGCATGACGGGAGCACAGTACGTGTCAGCCTTTTGACGGTTAGGCGGCCACTGCAGAATTCATGCCTAGCGTCCAGTGTCTGTCCCCGTGTTGTCAGAGCGGTGCAGCCCGATGGATGCTCGAGCTTGGAGCCTCCAAAAGTCCCAAGTGGAACCAAGCAACAGCTGCAGGGGCACTTTGTTTCCATTCAGCTACGCGGTCCGTGCCCGTCCAATCGCACGGCAGCGAACCGCTTGGAACGGATACCGTTTGACCGTGACCACGTCCATCCAGCTCATTTACTTGTACCTATTCACGGTCCTCCTCCTCCTCCCTGTGATTGACCTTCCTTATACCCCCCTACATGTCCGGACACATTACATTAGAGTGTATTCCTTTTTGTTCTTTTAGTTCTAGCATCCTCCAGTCAGTCCATCATTTGGGCCTTTCCTTCATTGTCAACATCGTCTCCTCACGAAAACAGGTTTGAGGTCTGCGAATCTCCGTCTTCCATTTGTTTCTTTGCATCGCGACGGGGCGGGTAGGTACACAAAACGAAAAACAACAAGAAACAGGAACAGCACCACACATCACAACAGATACAGAAACGCCGTCTTATTTTAACAGTGATTTCGGTACTTCTACATACATCTACCTATAGCAGCAGAGACCAATTCCGCCTAGTTCTAGAGTGCTCGACTCCTTTTTAAACGACTTGTTCGGCGCTCCACCTTAGCCAGCCAGGGACCTCCTAAGGCTCACTCCGCTTCTGACAGCCTTCGACCACCAACCCTTTCCTTCACCGTCTCTATTTCCCCACTCCTGGCCATCATTGAAGATCGACGTCCCGCCATTTCAATAAATAGGAAGAGATAGGGCAGCAAAGCACCCTCCGTGAAGGGGGTCACCTCTCGCACGCCATGTTTGCCCGGAGTAACTCGAACGAGCGTGCCTCGCCCAAAAAGGGCTCTCCGCCATCGCCTTCTTACATGAGCAGCGAGCAGTTTGGTACGCCGTTCTTCCCGACTATCTCCTAGGTGCTAGGGTGGGGGAGGGGGGGCTGTGGACGTGTTTTGATGGCCTGTCTCGCACTAACACAAACCACCATCCAGCCGCATATCTCAAAGATCTACGCTCCAGTCGACTCAATAGGCCTGGTGGTGCACGTCCACTGCCCGCTTCGAAGCGCGATACTGCCTCTACTACTGCTGTCAGTCCCTCGCCTAGCAGCCGGCCATCTTTCACAACCGGCCCTCGCCTCTCCGAGACCGCCTCCTCTCCCGTTCAGAATGGCACTTCAGAAGCGAACAATGCGTCCAGCCCAACTCGCGAGCTGTCCCCTGGCCGCAACTCCATGACCGCCAGCGTTGGGTCCAAGTTCTCGAACGTGACCCGAGGTAGGGATTACTACCCAGACGGTCCAACCCGGCCCTTAAAGCCGTCAGAGGTGGTACCTTCGGCTACTTATATCGAACGCGGCCAGAGATGGATGGAAAAGGAGGAAGCCGTTTCTTTGCGCAAGGCTATGGAGGATATGGACCTACAGGGACACAGCAAGAGCGCCAGCGGTGGCCCACTGGCCAGGCCGGATGTCAGCGCCGGCTCCGGCTCCGGGAGCGATGAAGCTCCAGAACAAACCGAGGAGGAAAGGCGTCTCTACGAAGCCGCACTGGCAGAGGCAGCTGAGCTGGTATGGCAACACGAAAATCCCGGGAAAGAAAGACCGCCCGAGCCAGGCACCCCATATCGGTATAAGCCTCACTTGCGCAAAGATAGCTACGCCCATGCCCGCACAGCCAGCGTCAAATACGGCAGTGACGTGGCTCCCACTGGTCTAGCCAGAGGTACTAGCATGTACTCAATGTCGGCAAGTTCTTCGGATGGGGAGGAAGGACAAGGATCAGGTCGAAGCCCAGTATCTCCGGCTTCAGCTCGCGCGCTGCCTTCTAGGCTGCCCGAGACACCCAGGGCGAGCCACGAGCGTATGCGAGACGGCTCCCCGGAATCGGATAACTCCAAGTCGTACAGCACCTTTTCAGGTAATAGTGGTTACGCACGGAGTGGTTTGAAGAAGAACATATTTGGTGAGCCCCAGAAGCCGTTCCCAGGTGAAAAGATTTCGGAGGAATCAGAAGCGCGGTTATCATCTTCTTCTAGCCTGGATAACTTTGCACAAACCAGGACTCCTGAGCAGCTGGGAGCGAAGCCCAAGAACCCCTTGAACCGTGTACAGTTCGCTCCTGAAACGTCCCCGGCAGCGGATGGTCTTGCATCGTCCCCTCCCAAAGACGGATCTAGGTACGAAAAGTACGAGATTCACCGCAACCCTGTCACCCAATCCCGCAATCCTCAGTACACTACCAACGTACGCCCCGCTCTGCCCTGGGAGAGAAAGAAGCCGCCGGTGCAGGAAGAGGTTCCTCGAAAGCACGGCATGGAGATTCGCAGCGATGAGATACGGCAAGCCACAAGCATGAAGCTGAAAGACCGCAGCGTCAAGCTACCCACGCCGTCTGCCGTCAGTGACAATCCTGGTCGACCCATCGTAAGCTTTGACAGAACATGGAAAGCTCCTGATGAGGCTGCTGATGATACGCCAGAAGGACCGTCGAGATTCGGCAAGAGTGACGACCGCTCGACGCCGCTCGTCCCTGGACGTTTCCGCACCCAGCAGTCGCAGCAACCCCAAGAAGAGCCGCAGCAACCGCAACACCAACACTCACAGCCGCAGCAGCAGCGCGCACTCCCACAGCAACCCCAACGACCACCACCACAGCAACAACAACAACAACAACGACAACAACCACCACGACAACAGCCGGGCTCGACGCCGAACGTCCCTGTTATCTCTGTTTCGAATGGTTTTTCAACCCCACCGTCGTCATCGTCGCCAACAAGACGCCCACTCCCAGTCCCAGCCCCACCCAGTATTCAAATAAATGCACCCTCATCTTCTTCATCTTCTATCCCCTCGATATCTATTCCCTCGATCGCTGTTTCGGAACCGGCTAAATCGTCATCATCTAACATTCCTCAGATTGTCCTCCCAGGCGGATCTGACGATGATCGACCTAGCATTCCCATGATTGTCACGCCAGACGACAAGCCCAGCACTGCCAACAGCAGCAGCTCTCGACGCCCGCTTCCCACCCCGGGATCCGGAGGTCGACACATGCCAGCTCGGCCGCGCAGTCACTGGTCACCGGCCCCGAAACCAGCAGGCAGCCGCGCCACGGCTCGCTGCCACGAGTGCGGCAACTTTATCGAAGGCCGCTTCGTCTCGTTGGCGGGGATGACGGAGCGCTTCCATCCGCAGTGCTTCGCGTGCTACTCATGCGGCACGTCGCTCGAGGCGCTCGAGATTTCCCCGGAGCCAGCTGAGCACCGGACGGCGCGTCTCGAGCGCATCGCCCGACGGGCCGCGGGCGAGCACCTCCCCGAGACGCCGGGCCAGACCATGGCCGAGGACGGGGACGCGCGCCTCCGGTTCTACTGCCACCTGGACTGGCACGAGCTGTTCGCGCCGCGGTGCAAGCACTGCACGACGCCCATCATGGGCGAGCATGTGGTGGCGCTGGGCCACCACTGGCATTTCGGCCACTTCTTCTGCGCCGAGTGCGGCGACCCGTTTGAGCGCGGCATGACGCATATCGAAAAGGACGGCTATGCGTGGTGCGTGTCGTGCCAGACGAAGCGCACCGAGCGCAGGGCGCCCAAGTGCAAAAAGTGTCGCAAGGCGGTCATCGGTCAGTACATCAGGGCGCTCGGCGGCGAGTGGCACGATGAGTGTTTCCGCTGTGCCGACTGCGGAGGCGGGTTCGACGATGGGCAGATCTTTCCCAGGGAAGGGAGGGCCGGCTCGGTGCCGGGTGAGATGGTTGTGCTTTGTACTGGGTGCATGGAGAGGGAGTTGAAGGCATAGGCAAAGAAAGTAATGGGTTCTTTCGCACTTTCCGGGAGGACTTGGCAACAACACAAAGAAGAGCATAGGTCAGAGACAGAGAGGATAGGGATATAGGAGGGACCTGGAGGTCTTAGCATTGCAAGGGTGTTTCTTCAGCATAGCATTGGAATCAGGAGGAGTTGCTCTACATTTCCTTTTAGTCAATAGTGTTTACACAGTAGGGATATATACATGTACGAGTATCGAAATACTAATAATATCACAATAATATCATATCAACATACGAAACTACCTAGGATGCCATGGTGTGACTATCTCGGATTGTCTTGAAGTTGCCGATCTAGCCTACCAAATGGCATCATGGAGGTCATGGTTGAATCAGCCTTGGGAAGATAAGCAGGAAGTTCACAATATCACACAGCGCTCGGGAATGACGATCGAAGGTGGACTAATTGAAGGAGATGGTAGCGGATAGAGTAATGACTCTGTCCATGGAAAGTATATCAACGCAACGAATGGGTACTGGCTGAGCAAGGGCAGATTTAATAGTTGAAGTCGTAGATTCCTGTATCGTTGATATTCCAAGGGCCTTGAGAATGTACATGCCATTATCACGAGGGTTTTGCGATGTTGCCACAACATCTGGGAGTGGCAATCGAGGAGGGGAAAGAAAGCGGTAGAATCCTAATGCCAGTTCTAAGATGCCGTGTTCACGTCTAAAGGATAATATGCCGGCAAAGCCAGCAGCTGGCATCCTGTCATAGCTTTGTAAACCCTGAATCAGATGTCCCTCAAAAGTCCCTCGGCCCCCTTGGCCCCAATAATGTGCACCCTCCAAACTCCGGTTCTCCTAGGCATCACCTAATGCGCATTGGAACAACAAAAAGCAGAGAAGTGCATGCGTGCGTGCCGCCAGTGATAGCTGGCAAAAGTCGTGATAGTTTCGTAGCCCCGTGTCCAATCCTCATGTCACAATTCTGAAACTCCCAGTTCCTGCCCTGCCCTGTCTGTCATGAAATGGGCTGTTTACCCGAGCCACCTGCTAGAGATCAAGTCACCGGTTTTCGTCGTTACGCTCGCTAAGGTGAATCTGGGCGGTTGTAATTTCTTGTTTTTTTTTTCTTCTTCTCCTTGTGGTATGGGATCGTCTCTTGTCTAGCAGCCGCCCACCTGCTCTTGGTGGACTTCCAAGCAATCGCCGTCCTGCATCTCGAGCTATAGTATTGTGGTGAAAGAGATGGTCAGCAAACGGGTTTCCGGAGTGGTTGGGTGCTTCGTCTGCCATGGTGTGATCCCGGGCTCGAAATAACATCACCACATATGACGGGTGCATGTCAGATTTTACTCACAGTGTCTGGGGTATCCGTGGGCTGTACGCGCTGACCCTCGAAGAGGAATCTAACGGAAGCCAAAGTCTTACCCTGGCGCTCGCAGAACGCCGTCATGAGCTTCTCCAGCTTGGTGCTCCGCTTGATCTTGAAAAAGACCTCGTTGTTGTTGTCGGTGACCTTGATGTTGAGGTGCTCGACCGCGGGGGCGGCGGCATCGGCGCCGGAGTTGTTGCCGTTCTCAGCGTTGTCCGCCATGTTGATGATTTGGAGTTGGAGATGTTAAGGTAGAGAAGTCTAGTCGCAAAAGAAGTTTCGTCAGTGAAACTGGACGGGTCGAATTTGAACGGTTGAGATGTTCGGAAAGACTATATTTCCAGGCTGCGATAGAAGCAACAGAGTGCGCGGGTGCAAACGCGCCAGAAAGCCTCGTCCTGCCTGTGTTGTCGTGGGCAACAAACACGACGAGATGGAGCAGGAATCGGTGGAGGGGCAGCGATGGCCCAGAGGGGAAACGGGTTGTCTTACTGGGCAGGCGTATAGCTGGACGACGATTGATGGATGGTGAGTGTCGAGGACTTGCAGTCTTGGGATTTAGTCGAGTCAAGTGTGTCCGGGAGGATTAAAGAAGTGGAAGGCGAGGTGGACAATGGCTAGAGGGACGCGGATTGTAGGGTCGGGTGCAGCAGACACAAAGTCCAGGTGGGGCCAGCCGTGAAACAACCAATATTTTGTACGAAACCTTGATGACTATCTCAACCTGGGATGGAAGCTTTTGTGGTGAACCTGAACCGTTTGTGCACTTCACAAGTAAGGCTCTGCTGAAATGCGGCGAAGCAATCAACGGCCCGTGCCCAATTTTTAAGGCCATTATGGGACGAAAAGGCCGAGGACGACCAGTCTGTGAAGGTATTCGTACGCCAAATTGTATGCCCACCAAACTACTCAAGTACTTCACTGTCTACCTTCAGGTCAACCATTCGAATACCTTTTTTGCAGACCACCTTGCGTCCCGCAACCCTTATAGTGATGATATCCTGGTAGACCTAGTCAGTCATTTGTTATACATTCCAGCGTTTGTGGTAAGACTGGCTGAAAGAAAGTACAGACAGGCCGGCGCATCGGTGTTCACTGTCGGTGTTTCTGACCCGGAGAGTTCCTGACATCATCCCTCCGTTTCCTTCACTGATACGCGCGGCAGCTGGACTCAGAAACGGGGTACCGAAGCACCGGGATTGTTGTGGGGATTCCAAGCTTTGGGAGATCCTCAATCGTCAAGTCCACTCGGATCTGTTGTTCTTATGAACGATAAAAGCACAGGCTTAGGAAAAGCAACTAGTTCATCCTTTCACGATCCAGCTTCCAACCAGACGGGCTTCTTTGCTGTCTCACATTCAACACCATGGTGGGTTTAAGTGCAGTCCCAGCCTGCTCTCCCCATCTCCCTCTAGGAGACTCAGCTTTCTCATGAGGCACTGCTGACCGTTCATGTTGCTTTACCAGACATTGCAAGACGACCTCGCGACCAATCCGCCATGCCATCCTCGTGCGGTCAGTTCCACGTTTCCTCTGATCTTTTGTCATGGATTTGAACATGTGGCGTGCTGACATGCGACTCATGTGCCTGCAGTGCGCGATACAAAGTGAGGATAACGGGCTTGACTCCTGTCTCGTTCAAGACTCGCAGTTTGCTGACCTCACATCACGCCGCAGATTGCTTGAACAGAAACGGATTCGACGAGAGCAAGTGCCAGAAGCTGGTGGACGCACTCTACGAGTGTTGTAACGCGTTTTACGAAAAGAACGGTGACAGCGCGTCAACGGTCAGCTGCCCCAAAGCGAACCTGTTAAGGCTCAAGATGGAACAGAGAAAGAAGGCTACATGAAGGAAAACATGAGGAATCGAAATGTATCACTTGTCCAGATATGTCCACCTAAACGCCCCGTGAAGGTGTTAGGTAACTTGGACGGAAAGTGCAGTATTCCTCTGGGCGATCCTTGAGCACGCGAGAGACCTCATGGGCCTGAACAAGAAATGAAGATCTTGTTCCGAGACTCTAATAGGAATGCCGTGGACATTGATAAGGGAAAAGAAGAAGAAGAAAAGTGCAAAGAAAAATTTTGGGTCGGTCGCTTTTTGTATCATTTTCCTGCACAGGTGGAGGGGCCTGAGTTTGGGTGGAGTCGGGTTGATGGGGTCTTGGCATAGAGACCCACATTCTGCCGGCCGCAGATCCCAGTCCGGCCCATTGAGCCGCAATGGAACGCGTCGTGCGGACGGCAAGCAAGTTGCTAGCGGCAGCTGGAGCTTCGACGTGTGTTTGGAAATGCCATAACGTGAATTATTACAACATGAATTACATTTCTTTACATAGGCGCACACAGAACTAAACCTATTCACTACGAAAAGCGGAAGCCACCTCGTGATAAAACAACCCCGGCATCAAAATCACCGAAAGTGGGACGTCATCTTGCCCAACCTGTGTTTCTTTCTGGAACGAGCTGTCGACGAACGAGTGGACAAAGTACGGGCATGGAATGCAATTGAAAGGCAGCAACGATCCGCCCTCCCCCACCAAGAACCCGCGACGCGCCTACCTACCAAACAGTCCTTACAGAACCACACCAAATCACCACTTGAACCGCGCAGATACGGAAACCACCAAGGACGAAAATGGCACCCGCAGTAGTGAGCAGCAACCCATCCTTCTTTACGCCCAAGTCGCAGTTGTACATTTCTTCTGATGCGCAATTACTACAGGACCCTTCCGTCACCTCGGACGCCAGCTTCTCTTTTGCTTCGAAAAGCGAGAGCCCAGATCTAGGTTCGATCATCGCGGAGCTGCAAATACCTAGACCTGCCAACTGCTAACACTACACTCGCACTCAGGACTTATACCTCCTCCCATGGACCAACAGCCGTCACCATACCGGAAAACCGTCATCCGAGCCGGCCATGAAGTCGAGTTCTTTTCGGGAGAGCTGGACCGCCACCTCACCGACCTCAGAGGAACCACAGAAGAGAAGCGCGCCCAGGTCTTCCAGCTTGTCGACTCTTACCATGCACACTCGAGGAAAAGGGCGGATCGGCTCCGCGAGCGCCAGCCACGCAAACTCGCCCTCCGCGAAAACGAAATGGACATCGACGATAACGAAACCGACGACCTAACCGCAAACTTCGACGAAGAATATCGGAAAGCAGAAGAGGAGGCGCAAACATGGGATCTCCTTAGGCGCATGCTGCCCCTGGAATATGGCCAAGACGAAACATCTCAGTTGAAGCGACACACAAAACCATCCGTACAGTCACGAAACCAATTCTGGAACGATTTCATGCTGTCCGACTCGTTGGCAAGGGAACAAAAGGTCGTGCTAGAGTGGCTCCAAAGCAGCGCAAGCCAGGGACCGCCAGTGGACGACATTGTGAGCCATCTTCAGGAGAGCGCAGAGAGGGGTGACATCCTTGCCCATGGCTGGCTTCATACCCGCACCAAGATCAAGCTGCAGAAGAGTGTGAACGGTTACCAAGGACCGCTTGACCCAAGGGCGTTTGGCTTTGCCGAATCACACCTCAGCTCCAACACGCTCGTCACCCAGCTCGACCCCGATGCTATCACACGGCAGGCTCGCAAGTTGGAAACCCAGGATGACTTTTTCGAGCGCGCCATCTGGTTGGGCTGCTTTGAAATGCTACGTCGTGGCTGCTCGATGGCTGAGATTCGGGAGTGGTGCTCTGTGAGGACGGAGCTATGGAGAACTGCGTCCCTTGCGCCCCTACCGCTTGCGAACCCGGAAGACGAGGACCAGCCGGACTTTGACCCGCGGTCGCTCGTTCTATGGAGACGGATGTGCTTTTCCACCGCTCGGGATGGTGGAACCAGTGATCACGACCGGGCGGTCTATGGCCTGCTGGCCGGTGACATCGCGAGTGTAGAGAAGGTGTGCGAGACGTGGGATGACCTTTTATTTGCTCACTACAACGCTCTACTTCGAACGCGGTTCGACTCGTATTTGGTCAAGCACGGTGGAGACGAGGCTGCTAGGGCCGCCCAACAGTTCCCTGCTTTCAACGCTGTTTTGCATCACGGAGATCCGCACTCGGTCAGCAAGAGGCTCGTTACCCTACTCGAGACGGATTCGAGGACGAGCGCCGAAGCTACAAGGCCATCCAAGGCACTACAGGGTGCCATTGTTGCCCATGAACTCGGCCGTTATTTGACTAATCAGGGACTCGTCCTGGCGCAGCACGCAAATCAACGATCAAAGTCCAACTTGATCCCTCCAGTTGACCTGCAAGTCCCAGATGACCTTAATCACCCTAAATACTTCAACCTGTCGGACCATAACAGCCTTCGTGTGTTCAGTCACGTGCTCATCATTTACACTACTCTCAACAGGCTCAGCGAGACCCGTATCATTTCCGATGTCCGTCAAGAGGCCATGGAGAACATTATCGCAGCCTATATCAGCTACCTCCGCCTCGCCAATATGGAGGAGATGATACCACTTTATTGCTCCAAGCTACACGGCCAGCGCGTATACCAGGCGCTCAGCCGAAACCTTATTCACATTCTTGACAACAATGCACGGAGGGTGCAGATTTCTATTATGAACAGACTCGGCATCAGTGTTTCGGAGTTTGTCAAGAGGCAACCAGAGGTTTTCCTTACCGATGTCAACGACCTTCTACAGCCCTGTGAGGCTAAGGGGAGATTCAAGATGCTGGAGGACGGCCCGGCGACACTGAAGTACGGCCGCATGGTGAAGCCGGATTTCTTTGGTGACGAGGAGGCGGAAGTATTTGACACAGAAGAGGGACATATCATCTGCTCTCTGGAATGGCTCATGTTGACCGATGGTTTGTTCGTGGAGACATGTTCATATGTCATCAGGGCCTACAAGTATTTCCTAAGTGAGTACTCTCCCATCATTGCTACTATTTGATTGTACAGCAAGTTGCTAACATTCTATAGAACGCGCACACTTGCGTGCCGCCCGTGCTCTCTCTCAGAGGGTGCCAGGCAGGGAGATTATTCGACGGAAGACCGGAATCCTGGTCGGGGGTGAGGACAACGATGGCAGTATCAAATGGTTTACCGAGTTCGCCACCAGTGAGCTTCCAGAAGACTTGCTCACGCGTTACGCTGGTGACAAGAACGCGGTCATCGCACACGTACGAAACATGTGGGAGCTCGAGTGTCTTGTCAAGGCGCTGGACTCGATGGAGACTTTGTCCTCTTTGGCAGGTCTCGCCAGGAAGTAAGTATTTCCAAACTACAATTTGGCGTTCATGACTAACAAATTATGACTAGGGATAGCACCAACTCTCGCGAAATGTGGCAGCATACGAGCAAGGAAGTCCGCGCGGCCAAGGCATACATGCAACCGGTTCTCAAGGGATGGTTGACAGAGAGTCTTCGACGTAAGTTCACACGCATTCTTATCATCCGTAGGGAACTTTTCTAACGTGCACTCGTATCAGCCGACCCCGACTTCCAAGCTCTTCGCGAGGCCTACATCCCAGAGACCGTGCTGGCTCTCGTTAGCTCTTTGCACTTTGCCGGTGCCACTCTCTCACGCGACTACTTGCTCGAATGCATGGAGCTGGCTGCGGTTGTCGCTGAGAAGGGGTCAGTCGTAGCTCAGGAGTTCGTCAATTCCGGCAGGATGAAGGAGCTTGTACAGGCATTTGCCTCATGCAGCAAGGCACTCGCTATCTTCGCGAGCGAAAAGAAGGCCACCTCTAAGGAGACGAAGAAAATCAGGGAGCACGGTTGGTCTCGGGAGCTCTGGTCTGTCAAGCCACAATAGGGTGCCTTTTTGTTGCGAAGAATGTCGAAGATGATCCAGCGCCCCTTTTTCTGGTGGGGTCAAAGAGTTAGACATGTCTGAGAGACGTTTGAATACTTCACTGTACGAATCATGACGGATTAGAAAGTTAAGGGCTTGTTGGGCTGCAGGTGGAATAATGGAACAGAGGAAGCTACTATGGATTCATATGTATCATACAGATGGCGTTGTGGGGGATACGCCTGGCGAAGAACAACACACTTTGCATGACGATAAATGTCTTGTCTTTGAAAAGCATCAGTTTAGCGACAGTCTTACAAGTTATGATCCGCGCATTCAACGGGACTCTTGCAGGCATACAAGTAATCAAAACAATGAGTCTGACTGCAGAGTGTGGTTTGACGATGAAGGAGGGGGCCCATCCGATGACTTGTTTCCCATGTGGTTATAGCAACCCGCGCACCCATCCACGTCGTACAAGGTAGTGTCTGTTGTTGAAGTGGTAAGAATCTAGACCCAACCTCAAATGACCATAGGTTTCCCGAAGGATGATGAAACTTACTCAAGTCAAGCGTGCTGTTGTGTAGTACATGCGCCATGTCGGGGCATAGACAGTTCAGAAAGATGGTACGGAAGTTGTTGAAGATTCGGCAGTTACGGCAGGTCGTGGTGTAGTTCCCGCTGAAGGGGAAAGAGCGAGTTAGTTATTATCGTATCGTCTGGATGGGAAACTGCAGAAGTATATCGCTGGACGGCCCCTTCCGCTTACCTATCGTAACTCTCCAAGGCTCCATTTCTGTTTCCCACGCAGAAGTTGAGATCCAGCCTATGGACGACGAAGCAACATGTTAGGAACCCAAGTATCGCACAAGTTGGCCGTGGACGTTTGATGGGATAACTGGTATCATAGTCAAAGACTTACCAAGTGTAATTGTACCCAAAGATGGCAACGTCGTCGTTTAGACAGTTGCACCCCAACCAGTGACCCTCGTGTAGACTTGCGCCCGTGATGATGCAATGACTGGCATATCCTCCGGTCGGGTGTTGCGCAGAGACATCTGCAGACAAGAAGCTGCTGGTAAGCAGCGTGAGGGTGATAATGCCGCGGAGGGCTGATGAGGCGAGGCGTATGATGCTGGCCATTGTGGGCTCGAGTGTTTATGAGAACGGTGGTAAGTTGAGCAGAGGGGACGAATCTGCGAATATCAAAGTAGGTTCCTCCGGAAGTAGACCAGGAACTTGACCATGGTAAGTACGGTACTGAACCAGATGCGAGGAAGAGGGTCGCTTCATAATCACCACGCATTGACAAGGCATGTGCTTTCCTGCGTGAAAAACTTTCGTCTTGCAAGAAATATTCAGGGGAAGGCACGACTGACCGGGCAAGCAATGAGCAGATTTTCACCTGTTCCGCCTCTATTCCACCCATGTTTGCCCACCACTTGGAGTAGTGTTTCAAGAAACACCATTTTCCTCTTCCCTCTTCTCATCCAATATCACCAAGCCACCACACTCATCATAGCCAACCCGTCCTTCGTCTACCGCCCTCCGCATCTCCTCACGCAGAGGTTCTCGCTCACCGGTCACGGGATCCCACTCCCATCCTTCACGCATCCTGTTTGTCGCACGATCTCGTCAGTACTGAATGAATGACCTAAAAGAGAAGATGAAGGCAAAGACCTTCAAACAACATAACGTACCACATCCACCGCAAACATGCTCTCAACTCTTTATCCCGTGGCAAAACCCGCATCCATTCCGGCTGAAACTCTGGATGACGGCCCTTCCCCTTCCAGTCCTCTGCCCTACCCAGTAACTTATCCCGACAAAAGATCCGCCACGAGTCCAGAGCGTAAGGACCCTGTGTGAGATGGCCGATTTCCCAGGCGGATCCGATGGCATTTCGTTGGGCTAGTTTGATGGCGTTGGTAGTACTATCATCACCATCCTCGATTCCTCCCTGTGACACTTTCCCATTATAGAAAAAATCATCAGGCTCACACCCAAATTCCTCTCCCACTTTTACCCCCCTCGCATCTCCCACCCTCGGATAATTCTTCACCCCGTACCTCTTCTCCTTACAAGGCGGACACTCGATCCACATTCTCGCATACTTTTGTATGACGGAGCAACGATTGACTGAAAGCCCAAGGGGGCGGATGAGGTTAATGATCTCGACGGGATCGGCACCCGCGAGCGCCACGGGAGTAGGGAAACGAGCCATGAGTTGGCGGAACAGGGGAATGGCCATTGTACCCCGGACTTTGATGAGGAAGGTTACGGCTATGAGAAGACGGAAGGGATCGGAGGCTAGTTCTTCTTGGATTAAACCGAAGCTGGGGGCGGAGAGGGGAGGGATGGGAAGGCAGGAGATGCCGGGGGGTGGGTTTTGGGACTTTTGGGTTGGGGTTTTGGTCTTGGATGGAGAGGACTTGCTCTTAGATGGAGACGTTTTGTTTGTTGATTTCGGCCATGGCGGTGTTTCGCTAAAGAAGGGCGATATGTAGGTGCGCTTCCCGGTAATTCTCGCCGTAGCCGGTGGAAGAGATTCATCGAAACTCAACGTGTCTGTTACCAGTACATCACCGAAGGCGGCGTCGAGGATTTCGTTGGGGGACGAGGGTGAAGCAAGATTACACCGGGTACTCCGGGCGTCGGGATTACCTGTATCGTCTGGTAACCCGGAATGTCCGAAGCTTGCGTCTTCGTTCAATCCTGAATTCTTTTCTTTCGACCCTCGATCGTCCTGACTAGCCTCAGCTGGGCGGTGGACAACCATCACCAACTGAGTCGGCGATGCCATGTTCACCTCCGCTTGATTAGGCTCGTCACGCTTTACTGCTTTTCCAGCATACCCCGAGACACTGGCCTCCAGTTGAACCTTCGTCCTTCGTCTGTTCGTTTTCGCAGTATCATCCTCTGCCCAAAACTGTGAGATACCCCTCCCCACCACAGCCGTCGCCTTCCTCACCCCCTTCCTTCCACATGTTTCCATTTTTGCCGGCGTAATTTCTTCTCCCCCAACACCTCCACTTCTCCTCCCCAGAACACTCCTGACCCTCCCTTTCATTACCACATCCAAAAACGGCAACAAGCACAGCTCACAATCCCCCACACTTTCCGACGCTGATGATTCCCGCCCTCGCTTCAACCTCAAAGCCTGATAAGCTTGATCCCTCAAGGAATTCGCACGATCCACCATCATCTCCCATTCTTCCATTCCACGCATGAGACTTTGCTCCCAAATCGTGCGAACTTCGACTGGTGGGGCGAGACCGGAAGTGAGTAACGAGGTGAGAAATTCCCAGTCTGAGTCAGACGAGGAGTCGATGTTGAAGCTATTGAGGATGTCGTCGGCTAGAGTTGGGGATATGGTGCCGTTATCTTGGGGACGGGGTGTCTGTGCCTGGGATTGTGATTGGGATTGTTTTGTTGATGACATTTTGCTGGGCTTTTTCCATTGGAGATTATTGGTGGTCCATGTGTGTGATTTGAAGCAATTGTAGAGCTTAACTGAGCTTGGAAATGTTACGATGAGTTCGGAGTCAAGTTGAGGTTATCTGTGAGTGAATGCAAGGGAAGGGAGTGGGGGGGAAGAGACCAAGCTTTTGTTTGGAAGGCAAATCAAATGCCAAGCCAGGGGCTTCCTCTGCTATACTTTGTACTGGCATACACAGAATTCGACCAAAAAAAAAGATTCGCAGTCGACAAATGTGAAAGCGAGAATCATGAAGCGTGTTCTGTCTTTACCATCGCAAAGTTGAGGCGTACATTATAATGTAGACGGATCTAGCCGACAAAGAAATGTTTAGACTCTTGGCACCCGTCAAGAATGCCATTGCCGTGATTACCGTATCGTAATCCACTCACATGCAAGCCCAGCGTCACCCGTCATACCCATATCATTATACATATTTTGACATAGGAAATAACGTCTAGGTTGTATTTGAGACCGAAAACTTTGAATTTATACACTCTACGACCATCTTCATGTTCAACCAACACGCCGCACGTCCCCGCATTGCCCATGGCTACCGATAGCGCCCCTGCCCATTCCCTTTTCGTTTTGCTCTTTCTGGCCGACGCGCAAGAGGAACACGGGGGAGCAAAATTCGGCAGCAATAGTATATGATACATACACAAAAAAAGATAGGGGAAAAGCACGCACGTCTCACAACGGGTTATGATGTGAATGTCATGACTTTGCCCTTTGTTGTGGCAATGCTAAATTAGTGGCGGGTAGCGGACTCCTTGGGAGGATCGTAGACGATCTTCCTCGACTTGAGCCAAGCCCACTTGTAACGCTTAACCCAGACGCTCAGGGCAAAGAGCACAGAGGAGACAACCAAAACCTTCATACCCATGCGCTTGCGGTCGTCCATCTCGGGCTCAGCAGCCCAGTTGAGGAACTCAACAACATCCTTGGCCATCTGGGAGGTGGAGGCGGGGGTGCCATCCTCGTAGTCGACAAGGCCATCGTAGAGGACACGGGCCATGGCGATACCGGTACCGGGGAAATAGGGGTTGAAGTTGAGGCCGGCGCCAACGGTAGCACCAGCGGGGGGCTCATCGGGGTAGCCGGTGAGGAGGGAGAAGATGTAGTCGCAGCCACCGTGGCGGGCCTTGACAATCAAGGAAAGATCGGGAGGAAGGGCACCGTTGTTGGCGAAACGGGCGGCCTCGTCGTTCTTGTAGGGATCGGGGAGGTAGTCGGAAAGCTTGCCGGGGCGCTTCTCGATCTCGCCCTGGTCGTTGGGCTCAGTATCGTACTCGTTCTCCTCGGCGAGAGCCTTGGCCTCATCGACGGTCAAGATGGTGCCGACAAGCGAGCGGTAGGGGACACGGCTGAGAGAGTGGCACGAGGCGCAGACCTCACGGTAGACCTGGAAACCTCTGCGAAGACTGCAGTCGGGCGAAAACAAGGTCGTGAGCTAGAGAGTCATTTTGAAAAGGGGGCCGCGGCCTCGGATAGGCTTGGTAGTAGGGGTGGTGGTTGCTTACGCCTGGTGATCGAAGGTCTTGAACCACTCCTGGTGGACCCAGGGGTACTTGGTAGCATGGAGACTGCGTTAACGGTAAGCCTTGTGTCATTCCATGCCCAAATTCAAGCTACTAGTCGAGCTCGGTCGTATATGCCTCAGAAGCCGAGAGGCAGACCTCGGTCCAACGGCTAGAACGGGGGCGTCGGGTCGGATCGATCGCGGGGGACTCACCCTTCCTCAGCCGGAGTCATGGCGGAAGCGGATCCATAAAGATGGTAGTACCAGGCGATCGAGCCGGCGGCGACGGCGGTAGCGGCGGCGGCAGCGATGTTCAGGCGGAGGGGAGACTCGGCAGCGGCGCCGGAGCTCTGGGTGGAAGCCGAACGCTGCCGGGGGACGTCCGTTAGCTTTCCTCGAGGAGCGCGAGAGTGTGTGAAGGAGACAAGAACAGGATGGCTCGGCCGGGGCGGGGACGGTCGGGCGACTAGGTCCCGGGCCGGGAGCTCGCAGTAGGTGGACGGTAGCTCAAGCCGGCCCAGGCCCGGCCGGTCGAGTGGCGATGCGGCCGAGATCTAGGCGTTTGAAGGGGCATGTGGACGAGGACTTTAGAGTTGTCGAAGCAATTCGAGACGAACCTTGGCAAAGTTGAAGGCGCCATTTTTCGCGCTGGCAAAGGTGCGCGTCGAGCGCAGGGCGGTCCTCGCCAGCATGGTGGGCAAGCTGAGCGAAGCTTAAGAAAGTATCGCGGGTTCGGGGACAAGGCCAATTTGGTTGGCAATGTCGATGACAGTATCAGGTCTGGCGGGCGGGAAGGTCGAGCAGGTCCGTCCAGGTGCAAGGTCGGTCGATTCCCTTCACGTAGCGTCGTAGGACAGGACCGTAGGTTTCTTGAATTTCGGGAATCTTAGGAACACTGGCCATCTGATTGGCTGGGCCAATCACCGCGCAGCCTTTCGAGCTTTTGCACTCCCCTCGGGCCCGGCCCATGGATTTTCCGCACTAATTTACCTCATTCTGCCCGCGGGCCACAGCGCTCTCTGCGAGCACTCAGACTTCAGCGAGCCCATGGAATCCGGGCCCGGCTGCAAGTTTCACAAGCAACCAATCCATCTGGGCTGACAGCTGGGAGCTGGCCATCAGCATCGGCATCAGCATCAATCCAGCCAGCCAGCGTCGACCCAAATCAAACACGTCCAAGCTCCCGCCGCCGCCGTCCGCCCCTCCTTCCATCTTCAGCTTTCACGGCGATCCAACGTCACCGGGCTCAAGCTGGGTAAAAGCTGCCAAGACAAAGTTTGAAGCTATCCATGTACCACATACTACGTATGTCTTAGCTCCGTAATCGCAGGTGAAGCTCGACTTTCGTCACCACAAAACACCCATCGCGGTTCACCCCAATACATGACCACAATTGCATTCAACCAAACGCAAAACTGGGTTCGATGCTGGATGAGTACGCATATAATCATCAGAAACATTGTGACCTTTTCCTTCTTTTTTTTTGAGATCCAACCCCCCCTTCCATCTTTAACCTCCTTTATTGTCTTGATGGCCACTTTGCAGATGTTTTAACACACACTCTCGGTAAAAACAACAACAACAACACACCATATGCAGAAAACGTCAACTTTTGTATTTCCCATGTCCGCGCCAGCATATATTATCCCTTATGTGGGATCTGGTATAAACCCATTAAATGACCCGTGAACCATAAAAGCAAACAAGACCAGAAAAAAGACATGACTTAGTTCTTGCCAAGTACCTCCCTCCTCTTCTTGACGGCCTGCGCAAGAGTGTCGAGAGTGGCGACGGTATCCTCCCAGCCAATGCAGGCATCGGTGATGGAGACACCGTACTTGAGGCCGCACTTGCCTTCCTTGGGCACCTTCTGGTTACCTGAACATTGAGTTAGTACACAGCTTCATCGTCTTGACAGCTCCATGCGGAGGAATCTTACCCTCGTTGATGTTGCTCTCAATCATGACACCCATGATACCGGTCTCGCCATTCTCAAGTTGTTGCGCAATCTCGGCGGCGACCTTGGGCTGGTTCTTGTGGTTCTTGCTGGAGTTGCCGTGGCTGCAGTCAACCATCAGGCGCTGGCGCAAGCCGCTCTTCTCGAGCGCGGCCTTGGCCTCGGCGATGCTCTTAGCATCGTAGTTGGTGCCCTTGGTACCGCCACGGAGGATGACGAAGCAGTCCTCGTTGCCAACGGTTCCGACAATGGCAACGACACCGGGCTTGGTGACGGACAAGAAGTGATGGGGGTGACGGACAGCACCAATGGCATCAATGGCAACACCCAGTGTGCCGTCAGTGCCGTTCTTGAAGCCGACGGGGAAAGAGAGACCGCTAGCCAACTCGCGGTGGAGCTGGGACTCGGTGGTGCGAGCACCAACAGCGCCAACGCTCAACAAATCGGCAAGGAACTGAGGGCTGATGGTATCCAGCATCTCGCTGGCGAGGGGCATGCCCTTGGAAGTGAGGTCGACGAACAACTGTCTGCTCAGGCGCAAGCCCTTGTTGATCTGGAAGCTGTTGTCGATATCAGGGTCGTTGATCAGGCCCTTCCAGCCAACTGTTGTCCGGGGCTTCTCGAGGTAGGATCGCATGACGATCAACAGCTCATCCTTGTGCTTCTCTTTCTCCTTGAGCAGCAGATCGCAGTATTCGAGCGCGGCCTTGGGATCGTGGATGGAGCAGGGACCGATGACTACTAGTAGCCTCTCCTTCTCGTCGGTGCCATTGACAACGGCGACAACCTCCTTGCGGCCATTGATGACGGTCTGCTTCGACTCGGCGGTCTGGGGGATCTCGTGTTGGAGCAGGTCGGGAGGGGTCAGCGGGTTGTAGCCGCGAACTGGATTAACAGTAAGTAAAGAGTCCTGAGTGGGGTGAAAAGGCAAATATTCTGGTACATTGAATCAGACAAGTGATTACTTACTGCGCCAATCCTCGCTTTCGGCCTGGTTGCCGACATTGCGGTTCTCGATGTAGAAATGTTGCTAAAGGTTCGACATGTGAGTCAATCCAACCTAAACAGAGTGTTGGCAGGTTGTAAGTGGACATTACGTACCGACATGTTGAGGACTTGTGATTTTCTATGTGCCGTGGAACAAGCTATGTGCAAAACGGTAGATGGGGCCGGGAACTAAGGAGAACCCTCAGCTTTTATCCAAACGAATTTCGAACGAATACTATGAGTCAAAGAACGGAACCACGGTCTGTGGGGGAGAAAACCATGAATCTTTTTTTCAGCGCGGCCGTGGTGGCGGCAAGGGGACTCGACAGCTCCTGTCCAGTATTGGGAACGGAACCTTAAAATTTAGGAGGGGCAACCACTGCAACCTGCAATGACACCACACTCCCCTCGGAGGTACCCGATACTCAGATCTAATGCAAATACGGTGCCGGTGCAGCGGGGCGCAAGTAGCGATACTCAGGACTGCTGGCAGCGCTAGGGGTCGTCGTTGGAACGCCCTACCCATTGTGGGTCAGCCGCGTGGGGTCATTGGGAGAGAAAGGCCGATCAAGGAACCCAAAGTTCAAGCTGTCGACACAAGAGGAATTCGAAAGGTGTCATCAAAATCATATGCAACACGACCAGAGCCTCATTTTTTTTTTCTCGAAGAAGAACACCAAAGGTCTGAGTAGATCGAAAGGGAGACACCGAGTTGGTACGTCAAGGCACAGACCTGGGTAGAGGTAGCACCGGCTATGGCCGTGTAAGAGTCAGACACGGAGCTGATCCATATCCACGGCCGCCTCTTCAATGTAAACCAATGGCAAAACCCCGAATGGTGAGCACTCGTTCAAGGGCAAGTGATATTCAGGAACAAAGTTCACCATCTGCCATCCTACGGCTCATGCTCACGAAGTAGTAATCCTTCATCCTTTTGTGGAGAGACACATCGGTGTTATTGGCCGGTCCCATGGTCCGCCCCGGGATGCTCGCCTTTGGATGTTCTTCGAAACGGTAACTGACTGTTCACAATACCTGGCAACAACATCGATATCTCGACTGTCTATGGTATCAGCAGTTCTCAGAGTGTCAACTTTTTCGAAAGGCAGGACGCAAATGAGGTTCAACTACGGTCTCAGTAATTCAAATAACATCCAGTGGCATGACGACCAGAACAACGGACCAATAGTCAAGGGTCAATCGCCGATTCCATGTCGGCATTGTTTGGTTGGATTGTTAGACTGACTCCAGAGCCAAGTTTCACCCCCGAACCATCCATCACTCGTCCTTGAGAGGGTGCAAAGCATCCTCCTTGAACTTCTCGATGCCGTTGATCTTGCCATAAACCCACTTCAAAGCCATTGTGCTACCGGTCATCAACACCGCCGAAAAGGTAAACAACAAGACTCGTTGCCAAGTGTTGAGGATATCGAAAATCGGGTACGGATACCTATCAAAGCGGTTAGACATCTAGCCAAGTCTCGAGGGTGTCAAGGAAAGGTATGCATGTTTCCGCCAGGGCCGTTGCCTCATCTCGTCCTTACCATCCGTTCTTGGAGAAGCAGAGTTCAACCCAGCCCCAGTAAAGGAATGCTATGGTCGTACTGATAGTCATGGCACCATATCCTCTGACTGTCCACGGGGGGCTCAGCAGCATCAAATCCAACGTCAGCATGATAGCCGGCATGGCATGGAATCCTCTGTTAGGTAAGTGTTTGTTAGCCACAACACCGATTACACCAGTTTGGCACACAACCGAGAGATGACAGCCACGGTGGGTTTTCATACACATCCGACAGAACAGGAATGGCCATATCGGGCGGCACAACCAGGTTCTTATTTATGGCACAAATGCCCCAGTAGAGGGTGCTTATAAGAACGGCCAAAGGCGCAGAACAGACCGAGAGGACATTCTTGATCCTGAACAGGCTCGGGCTCAAGGTGAGATCCGCAAGCAAGCCAACTGCAAACGTGACAAGTGCTAGACCCAGGCCGATGATGGTCAGGAACTTGAAGTGCCCTCCAAAACCAAGATGAAGCTTCTGCGGGAACAGCCGCAGGTAACTGAAGCTGGCCATGAATGAAGCCATCCCGAGTAAGTGTACGAGGGCGGAAAGACTCCGCGATGGAGAAGCGACACGCTGCAGGGGATGCCTTGTCATGGTTGCGGGCGCGATGGTGAAGAAGATATGGTGAACGGTAGAATGAAGAATGAAGAATGAAGAATGAGTTGAGTCGGAACAGATGTTTGAGGAATAATCTGAGCGAAAGACGAAGTACAAGTGTTCAAAAAAAAAAAACAGACAGAAAACACCTCATGTCTCAGATGCTAAAGAACGAACAGGAAGGAAAACGCCGAAAACCTGCTTTCACGTGCTGGGGTGAGGCGATCCATGACCGATCGTGCCGGTCTCCCGCCAGCTTTGGACGTGGTTTCGTTTTAGATCGCATTTTGCTCACCTACCCTGAAGAAACATCTTCGTAGCCCCACTTTAAACCTCCCGCTGGCGGAGGACACGCAGGAACCACCGATCTGCGCCTAGAATTATGGTGGCCCGTCCCGTGTCGCGACAACATCCCGTCCCATCTAATTCTTTACACGCCCTCTCGCGCCACGACCACATCCACCATCTATCTTCAGGCGCAATTGACTACCGTGGTTCTTGAAGACACTCGATGCTCCTTGGATAACCTTTCCAATTTCCGAATCAAGTCTTTCCAACCGAATACCGCCGACCGAACATCAAAATGGAATCGAATAAAGCAGAAGATGACGTCAAGTCGAACAAGCGCACGCATGAAGAATTCACAGAGGGCGTTACACAGGACGGTTCTGGAGATGGTAAGTGGTCTTGACCCTTTTCCCCATCACCCCAATTGCCCATCGCAAACATCTGCGATTCCACGAGCTGACAACAGCGCGTTATCATGCAGATAGCTCGTCCGACGATGATATGGGCCCCCAGCTGCCCTCGGCCGAGGCGCCCAAGAAGAAGCGCCGCGTTCTTCCCTACGAGAAGCTGTACCTGAAGGCCATGCCCAAGTCCGCCCGATATTCCAAGTCCTTGATGCACAAGGAACAATTGACCTTCCTCACGATGACGCCCATCACCGACTTCTTGATCACCACTTCGATCGACGGCGTTGTCAAGTTCTGGAAGAAGGTCACCGGGGAAATCGAGTTCGTCAAAGAATACAAGGCTCATCTTGGCGAGATCAAGTCCGTTTCCGTAAGCCAAGACGGCCGCAGTTTTGCTACAGCCGGTGCCGACAAGACCATCAAGTTGTTCGACGTCAATGCCTTTGATCTACTCGCCGTTCTTCAACTCGACTACGTACCAAAATGTGTCTGCTGGGTGCACAAGAAGGGTGCCCCTCTGCCCATCCTAGCAGTTTCGGAGGAGGAAAAGCCTGTCATCCATCTCTATGACGGACGTGGTCAGCAAGAAAAGCCGTTCCATACCATCAGTGGGTTGCACCGGAGCCCAGTAGGGATCATGGCTTTCAACGACAGATACGACTGCGTGGTGTCGGCGGACGACGGGGGCATGGTCGAATATTGGCAACCGAGTGGCTCCTACGAGAAGCCCGAGTCGGTCTTCAAGTTCAAGAGCGCAACAAATCTGTTCGAGTTCAAAAAGGCAAAGGCTGTGCCAACGTCCCTCACGCTGTCCCCCGACGGCAACCGATTCGTCACCGTCTCTTTCCCAGATCGGAAGATTCGCATCTTCGATTTTGCTTCTGGAAAACTACAACGCACATACGACGAGTCTCTCAAGGTCGTGGAGGAAATGCAGCAGGCTGGTACCGCACTACAGAAGCTTGACGCCGTAGAGTTCGGCCGCCGCATCGCCCAAGAAAGGGAAATCGAGTCACCAGCACTACAGAACAAGTTCAACGTTGTCTTTGACGAATCAGGACATTTCATCCTCTACGGTTCATATCTGGGTATCAAGGTCCTCAACACCTACACCAACCAGGTTACCAAGGTGTACGGCAAGGAGGAAGGGTTCAGGCCTCTTACTCTAGCCATTTACCAAGGCCAGCCTCAGAAAAAAGGCGTGACAACAGTTGCCATGGCAGCGTCTGCCAACCCACTTCTACAGGAATCAGAGACAAGAGACCCCATGCTAATAGCGACCGGCGTGGGCAAGGTTCGCTTCTACATGTTCACAAACGACGAAGAGATCTCCAAGTCGACCAGAGACGTCCAGAACGAGAAGCCAACAGTATTGGGAGGACCAAAGAAGGCGGAGCAGAAGAAGGTGGCCGAGACAGGACAGTCGGCCGTTATCCATACCACGTACGGCGACATTCACATCAGGCTCTTCCCGGATGCCGCCCCCAAGGCTGTGGAGAACTTTGTCACGCATGCCAAACGTGGCTACTACAACAACACCATCTTCCACCGTGTAATACGGAAGTTCATGATTCAAGGTGGCGATCCTCTCGGCGACGGAACAGGTGGCGAGAGTATATGGGGCAGGGAGTTCGAGGACGAGTTTAGCAGCTTGAAGCACGACAAGCCATATACGGTCAGCATGGCGAACGCTGGTCCCAATACTAACGGGAGTCAGTTCTTCATTACGACAGAAAAGACGGTAAGCTTCAAGTCCCAGGTCTTTCCACTTCCAGTACATCCTCGATACTAACCAAGAGAATAGCCATGGCTTGATAACAAGCACACCATTTTCGGTCGCGGTGTCCAGGGATTGGATGTCATTCACCGCATCGAGAACGTCAAGACACACAAGGATAAGCCAGTGGAGGATATCAAGATCCTTAACATAGACATTATGTGATGTCCAGTGTGATACACAACATTGCCAGCAGCGGACCGTTTCTCTATTACCAGTGGCGGAATATATAGTATTCAACATGGCAACGCTACATAAAGGCAACGCCAACTTCACGAAAATTACCGTCCAGTGACTCCAGTGTCACCAGCTACTCAAACTCAACCTCTCTTGGTTCTTTCTCGTGCTCCTTTCCTTCCCAACCTGAACTTGCCCAACTACGCGGATGCCTTACTTAGGCTTCTGTCTTCATGAATCTTCCCCCAGAAGCATCTCCACCAACCTATCCCGTTCCGCGCTCTTCTTCACCAGACCCCAAAACGTACTCATATCGCCTTCTTCCCCATCCTCCCCCGAACCTTCATCATCACCAAAATACTCACTACTACCGACACTTTCATCCCCTTCCCGCTGCTTTCCCGCCCTCTGCCGATCCTTATCCCTCTGAATCCCCCTCCTCACCAACTCCCCCGGCGCCCCAAACTCCACCACCCTTCCTTTATCCAGCACCAACACTTTATCAAAGTCCGCCACAGTCGATAACCGATGAGCAATCACCAACACCGTGGTGCCAGTACTCTCAATACACTCGCGCAACGACCGCTGGATGACCGCGTCGGTGTCCTGGTCGATGGCCGACGTGGCCTCGTCCAAAACCATGATTTTGGGGCGGGTGAGTAAAGCGCGCGCGAGGCAGACGAGCTGCCGCTGGCCTTGGCTGAGGTTGGAGCCGCCTGTGGTGATGGGGTGGGAGAGGTTGGTGAAAGGGTTGAACACCTGACGGTTAACGGTGGCGGTGCTGGCGGTTGTGGTGGAGAGGGAGGGCGATGGGGGGAGTGGGAGGAGAGGGGCGGGAAGGGATACGGGAGGTGGGGAGAGGGGTTCTTCTTCTGGTGCTGAGGGCTCGGCTGCGGGTTGTTGTTGTTCGATTTCAGGGAGGGGGGTGACTGGTGTTGGATCTTCTAGGTGGGAATCGAAAGTGAGGAGATCCAGGGGGTCGTTGTCGTTGGTGTCGAGGATGAAAGGGGTGATTTGGACCCGGTTGTCGCCGAGGGTGTGGATGTCGTCGAACATGTCGACTTCTTGGGCGGCGGGCTCGACTGTGATGTCCACAGTTGGTGGTGGAATAACGGGTGCTAGGAGTGGCGTGGTGGCGGCTGTGTTTGGAACTGAAGGGGCGGCTGTGCTGGGACCCATCACTGGTGTGTAGAGTGATGGCGGGTAACTCATATTGTTGTAGGTTGAACCGATTAGGTTGACACGTCGTAGGGCGTCGTATATCTCTGTGTCGTCTAGACGGCCTTCGGTATCTAAATTGGAACGTAAGGTGCCCCTGTTGACAGAATGCATCAGTATCGAAACTAAAAAAGGGGGGACAGGTCAACTTCTCGAGCTTACGAGAAAAGGAACGGGTCCTGGGGGATAATGACGAGGTTTTTTCGCAGCTGTGTCAGCCTCAAGGTGGAAATATCAAGACCATCAATGCGGATCGAGCCTCTACCAGGTTCCAGGAGACGAAACAGAACAGAGGCAAGCGTTGACTTCCCGGCGCCTGTCCGCCCAACGATCCCAACCCGCTCACCGGCTCCGACCCTGAAGTTGAGATCGGACAAGACAGGTGGGAGATCACTGGCATACGAAGCCGTGAGGTTCTCGACTTCGATTCTCCCCTCCGCCGGCCAGGCCGCAGGGGCGTCCATACCCTGTTCGCTTTCCCGCTCAACCTCAATGTACTCCAGTACCCTCTCGCAGGAGTTAAATCCCAATTCCAGCGCTGTCACGGCCTCGAGAAGAGACGTAAGTGCGGACGTGTAACGTAAGGCAAAGGACAGACTGAATCCCGCAAGTGCAGCGTCCACACCACCCAGTGCCACGGCACCGGCCACGATGGTGACGAAGACGGCGCCGAGCATGCCCATGCGGAAACCCATCCATCGCTTCAAGAGCTGCTGTGCCCAGTTTGCGGAGCTGTTGGCGTCGATCAGTTGGTACAAGGTGTAGGTGTAGGACTGAGTGCGTTTAAAGGCACGGATAGTTGTTAACCCGGACAGCACGGAACTGAACTGGTCGTAAATGGGGGAGTTGGAGACGGATTTTAGGCGTTTGACTACTCTGGCGACGTGTATGAAGTTGCTGGCGATGTAGACGTAGAGGGCGAAAAGAAGTATGACGAAGAAGAGGACCGAGAGCGAAACGGAGGAACTGTAGAGAGGGTTAGTAAACACACAGTGCCACTATGATATGGCATGATGGAATAAGAGGCAGGTCTACGTACCATGTCACGACGATGATCATCAAGAGGACGGCTGCTTGTAGGAACGTAAACGTCGGGGTGGCCAGTGGTTTATCGACGACCGAAATATCTGAGGTAAAACGGTTCAAGATACGACCTGCCGGTACGGTTTCGATCCATCTAATGGGCGCCCGCAGGATCGTATGTGTTAGCTGTTGAAAAAGCTTTCTTGAGGCTCTCATTCCGATGAGGGTGAAGGCAACATCGCGGGCGATTTGAGACACACCGACGAGGAAGCAAACTAGAGCATATGTCGAGATCCCTGTGACACCGAATCAGCTAACACTTTTCCAGCATGGTTTGTATCCTGGTCTTTGGACTTACAAAAGCGAATACTGAGCTTGGCATTCCAAGCAGTAGGATGGTCAGCAGCGTATCCAAAAGTCATCTGGCTGTACGTTTGATGATACTGAACCGTGGACGGCGTCTTGGAGTTTGCTTCAACGAACGCGGCTCTTTGAGCAAGTTCCTTGAGACTCCATGTACGAACAATACCCAGACCGTGACCAATAAAGAGCACAGCCATGCCTAGAGCCCATTTCAAGGCACCACCGCTGGCCTTGTAGTATGCCTTGTACACGTTCCATTTGACCCATCCAACAGCTCTCTTCTCCTCACCGGTTTGTCTCCTCTCGAGGACCCTCATGGTTGAACTGGAAGATGAGGCTCCTCCGTTGCTATCAGGTCGAGCCCATGGTAGGCTATCAGGCTCGAACAACGCCGTCGTAGGCGTCAAGTTCTGGTTTTCAGGAGCTTTGTATCCGACAGACTTGAGACGCCCGCCCCTGAGACGCACCAGACAGCTGGCGTACGGGCGAACAAGATCGACATGATGGGTCGCAAGAATTCTGGTCCTTCCGACGGCCAAGTCTCCCGTCAGTGCCTCCTCGACGATCAGCCTGCTCACATGCGTGTCCACAGCGCTCAGGATATTATCCATCACCACGATGCCGGCACGTGAGTACAGGGCGCGGGCGAGGGCTATTCTCCATCTTTGTCCGCCGGATAGCGAGACGCCCTTGGGTCCAACTTCCGTTTGGTCACCATCAGCCAGCAGCTGTAGATCCTTCTCAAGGGCGCAAGCGTAGAGAACCTTTCGGTAACGGAGGCGGTTGAATGGGAGACCAAAGAGGATGTTGTCTCTGACTGTGCCGCTTTCGATCCAAGGGGTCTGGGATACGAAGCAGGTAAGTGAGGGTATGATCCAATCTTGGTCTCGGATATTCTCATCGTTGCTCGGTTCCGGTGCAGAAGGAACGTAGATGCTGCCGGCTATGAGCTTGACTTCGCCTAGAATTGCAGCAAGGAGTAGACTTTTGCCAGATCCGGTCTTGCCTGAGATGACACTGAGTTCACCACACGGAAACTTCACGTTGATATCACTGAGCAGGCTATGTGCTCCTCGAGGCGGTGCTTGAGCATCCCCGACCTCATCAGTATCTTCCAGTCGAGGCCAAGCCACGGTAGCGTCCTGAAAAGCGATCAAGCTTCCTGGTTTGGTGACAACCTGCTTGTCAAGACGGCCAAAGTATTTGTCCAGCCTCGAGACACTTGCCCACGCTTCGAGTAGGTTGATTTGTACCTTGCGTAGGAGTGACACTGCATCATCCAGCTGGTCAAACAAACCGAGAGCCGTGAAGATGACCGAGGCTTTGATATGGGATCCCTCCTGCCATACATAGGCCGTGAAGGTAACGCTGGCTAGCAATAGTGGTGCAATGTTGACAGTGAAGAAGATCAGACACTTCCCGAGTGCCACTCTCCAGTACTGCTTGAGCTCGTCGTCTCTGCTTGCCAGGATCTTGTCCTCCCAAAAGTCTTCGAGGGCCGAGTACCGGATCTGGCGCATTCCCAACAGTGCCTCGGCCAGCAAGTGCGCTTTGAAATCTCGGATTCGCATCAAACCAAAGTTCTGGTCTCGTTGCTTTCTTGACAGGTGGAGATTGAGGGGAATGGCCAGACTGGCAGCAGTCAGCCCAGAGAGGACGGGCAGCCATCCCATCAGGCGGATAAGGAAGGCGCTGGCGAAAGCAAGTTTGAAAGCGGCCATGGGCAGGTCGCTGTTGCACTGACAAAAGTTTGTGACGCGAGAACTGCATCAAGTGTTATAGGAACTGTGTACCAGATATGGAAATGGAAGGTGCATATCACTCACCTGTCAACCTTCAGCAGATTGTAGGCCGATTGTCCCTTCTCCCCATACTTCTTCTTCTTGGCTCTCAGCATAGTGTCCGGCTGGTCATTGCCATTTGCATTCCCATTCTGCCCATTGGGTTTCGAACACCCGTTACTGTCCTGTCCTGGACTGACGGTATCGTACTGCTTGAGAGCTTTGGCAAACACCAGAGTCTGCAACAACGACTCAAGAGGAATGTCCATTCGGCTTTCGGTAATCCATTTCAGCCAGTTCGTGGCACAAACTTGCAGTGCTTGGGCAAAGAACAAAGCAAGGGCCCAGACCAGCAACATGGGATCTTTGGACGAGTGTTGGGTTCCCTTTTCAATCTTGGAGAGGAAGTTGTAAAGCACGATCTGGGGAAATATAGATAAGATGGCAATCAACAAGGCCAAAGCCCATTGACGTGCCAGGTTGCGTGCATTAAATCTCAGTAGTTGTTGCCAGAAACGACCTGTCTTCTTGTTCTCGGTGAAATCTTGCTGGATGTTTTCCGAGCGCGTAATGAACTCCAACCTGGGCAGATCTGCGGTTCCTAGTTGTCTCTCCTTTGCGGCACTGAAGATGTTGAGGTTCCAGGAGAAGGACAGGAGAGAAAGGAGTGACACCGCTTTTTGCTGGTCAACAACTTGTTCTCTATGATAAATATCCGGGCGTCGGGGAAACGAAGCAAAGGCCACTGCCGCAACGAGAACCCCTGAAAGTTGAATGCTGTAGAGATTCGCTGAGGCCCTGTTTTCCATTTCTCTTCCGATAAGCAAGCTGATTACTGTAAAGCCATGGTTGAAGGACAGCAATCCTATAACCAGCAGTGAAGAGATCAAGCCGAGTATCGTCATACGAAACCTTGTGTGGTAGTGGTTTTTGGGAGGAAGAAAGGCGCATTGTAAAAACAAAAGCCCCTAAGCCATGGAGTTAACCTTCTTGACTCTTGTCCGGCCTTGACAGTGTTAGTGTCTGTATGGAATGGCTACCTACAGCTAGGAATGTCCCTCTCCATGAAGGGGGAGTATCCAAAACCAATTTCTGTATCAAGAACGCTCTGGGTGTTCGAAAATCGAAGCGGGTTACTAGTTCCATCGTGAGGGATGCTTCTAGACTAATTAGCACCCCTAACCAAAGCGTGATCTTAGCACGGGAGTCCGTAAAGGCCTTTGTCGATGCCTCTGTTGCTTCACCATTCCGGTCTTGATAGTGTGCTGTATCGGCCATATCTCCACCAACAAGCTCATATGCTCTTGAAAGACCCCGTTTCCTGGCCAGCAGGTGTTTGAGTGTTGGAACTGTAAGGAGTGCTACCAAGACGGGTACTGCTATGTTAGCCACGTCTGAGAAAGAGGGACTTATCAGCATCCTGGAGATGTTATGATGTGGGTTTGTGGGCTTTCTTAATGGAGATGTCGCTTGTCATATCTTGTAAGAACAGGGCCGGGGCACCAGGTAATATTAATAAACTCATTCATACGCCAGGCTATGCTACTTATTATCTCAGAGTGATTGGATAGTATCGATACCCTTCACTATCCGAGTGTAATACCAATTGGATCTTCTGGGAATGTGTCGATGATGTGAATCTACGGTGGTAGTTGAATCAACCGATGCTACCAAGAGGTGTCGTTGTGAATGTCGATACCTTTCTCATCCCGTCTGTCCTTCCTCAAACAACCAAGTCCCGTGCTGTTCAGCTTGTCTTCTTCACCCTTACTCGTGAACCGGAGCCCATGACAATGCAATGTCGACTCATCCGAATTCTCTCTTGTTGACCGACAACGGCCTTGACTTAGCCGCTGACGACGGTTCCCATGTTGGGATGCAGTGTTTGTCCACTGAAGGCACTGCTGTCTTCACTGGCCAGGAAGACTACCGCAGTGGCAACCTCACTTGGCTGAGCAGGACGACCTAAGGGGGTGGATCCGAACTGCTCTTGGTTCTCCCCCTTCATGGTCGATGGGATGAGAGGTGTCCAAACGGGTCCAGGGGCAACAGCATTGACGCGGATGCCGTTTCCAGCCTGCTGATTGCTCAGGCCGCGAGTGAATGACACGATTGCACCCTTGGTGGAAGTGTAATCGAGAAGGTCGGGACGACCGACATAGGCGTTGATGCTGGCGTTGTTGATAATGGTGCTGCCGCGCTTCATGTGCGGCAGAGAGTACTTGGCCAGGTAGAAGTAGGGGTGAATGTTGGTGTTGAAGGTGTTGATCCACTGGTCTTCTGAAAGGTCCTTGATGTCATCGACTACCATCTGGTAGGCGGCGTTGTTGAAGAGGATGTCGATTTGGCCGCTGAAGATCTCGACAGCCTCATCAACCAACTTCTTGCAGTTCTCCCTGTCGCGAAGATCCGTAGAGACCAAGTAGCACTTCTGACCGTACGCCTCTACTCTCCTCTTGGTTTCCTGCGCATCCTCCTCCTCTTCGGGAAGATATGCGATGAGTGAGTCGGCTCCCTCCATGGCAAAGAGGATGGCGCTTGCACGGCCAATGCCAGAGTCGCCTCCAGTGATGATAGCCTTCTTGCCCTTCAGCTTGCCAGCAGCGCGGTACTTCTGGCTCTTGCCGTCAGCGGTAGGAATCTCATCCCACAGAGGCTGCGGGTTGGGCATCTCGGTCTCCTTGCCGGGGAAGCTCTGATGAGTGACCGGAATCTTGTGGCCTACCGTCGAAGAAGAGGGGGTCAGAGCATGTTGGTAGCAACGACGCATCAAGCTGATGCCCATGGAAGAAACTCACCACTCTCGAATTGTCCCTTGTCAGTCATTTTTTCAGATGTTCTGGTGGTTTTGCTAAATGTGTTCTCGGTTGGTTCTCTCGGTGAGTGATTGAGGAGAGTGGAAGTGATTCAGGTGTTTGGAGGTTATGAAACGACGAGAAGAGTGTTTGCAGTTGTGTTTTCACTTTTTGTAAACCACATCATGTGCTTCAGCTTCTTCATTACCTGTGCTTATGACGTATCGACTTATTGCTGGAAGAGAACGGCCGTCAACATCGATGACGACTAGGGAGAATGGGCTCCGGTCATTGTAGCCAATGAATCGCCACGCTGCGCGCGCATCAAAGGGTCACTAATCGGAGAGACGGCCAGTGCTGCACCACGCTTGCCGTGTTACCGTCCATGCCACCTTCGGTAGTCCTCAATTGTGTAGATATACGGGAGGGCGTAGCTTCCAGTTTGGTTCACATCCCCATGGAAAAGAGAGCCAAGAGAGCGCAAGACTTGAAATCAGGAAGCAGGTACGAGTTGAACGGACCCACCCGTGATGTTATGACAGCACGACGGGAAACAGTGGGGTACTTTAGCCCCACGCGGGATGACCCGGAGCTTTCCCGCCGGGCTCGCCCCGCTCGGCGGCTTCCACGAACGGGTCTTGGCATAGAGCCAGCCCCGCTTTTCCGGGTTTATTCCCAATGTCCCACTCAACCAACTCAACGGACTGGCCGGGTCCGGTCTTCGGGCTCGGGCCCGAGAAAACAACCATGTGAATGATGCAGAACGTCACTATTATTTGGCCTATATTAGAGAGTTGATCACATATGCCGGCTGGTGCCGCATCCCCAGGGGCTTGGCCTTATTCCTCCTTTGCCCTTTTTGTTCCCGCGTGCCCTTCACCCTTTCCATGTCCCCGGCTTCTGCAGCCCTGCTACCTACTTTGCACTCTCCGTATATTTCCAAGCCCCAAAAAGCGGACACATCCTCCTATTCCCCATATCCTTCTGAGCTTCCGCCCACGTATTCAATACATTCCTCTCGTCCAAGTCGAGAAACTCTACCGCTTCTTCATCCTCCATTCCATTCCAGTCCAATGCGTTAGCTTGCGCGGCCAGTTCCGCATTCTTTTGAGCGACGGCGACTCTGGCTCTTTCCCACCGTCTGATAAGATGGACGATCAAGTGCGACGGTGGAAGATCAAGTGGGAGACAGAGATGGGTGCGGATGAGGTTTAGGATGGAGAGGCCAGTGGGGGAGAGGTAGTGAGGGTGGAGTGTTGAGGGTGAGGAGAGAGTGACGGAGGAAGAGGAGGAGGATGATGGTAAGTGAGAAGAGGACAACGAAGATGAGCAGGAAAGCCAGATACTCTGCGAATCTGATGAGTTGTCTTTACGGTCTTCTGTTTTGGTCTGCTCATCGTGATTTGAGCCGGTGTGGAAGGCGGCAGAATAAGCTTCATATGTTGCCTGTTCGGGTTCAGCGATATCCAAATCCTGTGTACAATTCCTCGGTTCCTCGAGCACGCTCGACCCAGCGAATGGAGGACGAGACCTGAGTGGATCGGGGATATTGCAACGACGAAAAACATCAAATTTGGTGGGGAACGGTGATGGAAAGGCGCTCGGTGGCTCGCTTGGGCATTCTTTCTCACCTGTTCTAGGTTGCCCTGGGCGTCTCTTCCCAGCTACACGCCCAACGCGGCGGAACTTGGGCACCGGCGTGCACCCCATAACAGAGATTTTTGAATGGGCGCCTCGTAGACTGTAGTCGTGGTTTCCGCATTCACTCTCTGATGTATTGAACCCTGTTTGGTGGCTCGACGAGCCTTCGAGTTGAAATTGTTCGACGGGACTGATAAGAGCGTTGTACGCAGATGACTTTTGCGGATGTGTTTTTGTTATTTATTCTTAGTAGTCGGTTAGAATTACGTACGTTTCTCTCGAGCACTGCCTCTGTGTCACCAGCAGCTTCATTGTCCTTATGCCTGGTAAGGGCCGTACATTTGATGGAGAACAAAGGTGGTGAGGTTTCATAGAGACCAAGTGGCCGCCGAGCTGTCTTCAAACCTCCCTGAAGCATCGGATGCCTAACCCATGTAATGAGGATCGATCAATGGATAAACGCAAATTCGGGATTTGAAGCAACTCTCTTGCTCTGGCAGCTCCTCTGACAACAACAAAGTAATTGTTTGCTTCTAAAAATGTACGTCGTCAAAGAACAGGTCTTTGACCCGGGTGTATTTCTTTGTCATCCGTAGCTGTTGATAGATGCTCAAGAGCGATTATAAAATAAACCACTCTTGATATTCAAAGTTGCTGACAGATTCCTGTCAGTGATATTCATCCTCGATACCGCCAATTACTTTGAAGTCATTCCACGTTACCTCATACCCGTCCCATTTCAGAATACTTCGCCTACGAACATTCAGGCGAGAATGAAACTCACCAAGAGCCAACAAGACAACCCCATCTAGGGAACTCTAGTAGTCTGGACTTGTCCTGCCCCCTGCTGTCAACATAGAGAACGTGAGATACATCAAAGCCGTCGAAGGCGAGACACTGACGAACCGAAGGGATGGCGGCTCTTCTTCCTCTCATCTCACTGGAAGAAGCTGTGCGAGATCCCTCCGAACATGAAAACCAGTCGATGCATGATCTGCCAGCTGCGCGACTGGGTGTTAGAGACCGGGGCCCGGAAAAAGGCCGCTTTGGCAGCTAAGAGCTACTGCTGGACCGTCTTGGAGCAGAAGCACCGTAAACAACGCCGAAAGAATACCGAGAAAAACAACAATAACCATAACCATAACGACATAAATAACAATGGTAGCAGAAGTGCCAGGCGCGCAAGCTCTGACCAACTGTACGGTGAAGTACTACAAATGCTGCCTACCGAGGAGTTCAACAGATATGTCAAGGGCCGTCCCACTTCGATGATATCTCACGAGCCGAAGGGGGGTAGCCCCCGAAGCTCACCGCCGACGCGACGCCGACCACCACCCCCGAAGCTTTCCCTTGTCATCCCAGGAGGGGGAAGAGGAGGAAGAGCAGGCCGAAGTGTACCATTAGTATACCCAGTCTCGCCAGTATCCACGGTTCGCCAGCCGAGTTCTCCACCCCCATATGAAGAGTTCCTTTCTCCGCTTTCCGAGTCTGGTGAGGAATGTCTCCGGCTGTAGAAGAATATAGCTGCCTGAAGGCTAGATCAACCGTTTGAGGCGTCGTCGTTTGGTCCACGTAGCCGCAGTCTAGAGCCGAGAACGAGCAAGCGGCTCTTCGGAGATCCGCGATAGGTTTATATCATAAGATGCCCTGTAACGTCAATGGATGACGAGTCCCGTTCGCTTCCCTGCCGTTACCGCCGTGTGTGAGACGTTTATTTTTCATCCGATATCCAATAGTTGCGATCAAAGGCAGGGATGATTTAGAGATAGCCGGTCGTCTCGAGTGCTAGACCACGAGCTGCCGTTGACGAGATCGAAGCCTTGCCGGTGGATTACACGTGTAGTAGCGAACTGTGGGGGTTGGATCCAGGTAACCACAATGTGTATCTCGAGGCTTCCAGTTTCTCTGTACTCTCATTCGTCAATACATATGCATGCCCTTGAATCTCTGCAAGCGGCTTTGTGAAGGGTGAACATATGTGCATATCACAGCATACGTTAACCGGTGAACCGGACGGCTGTAAGGTGTATGTGTCCTGATGTAGGTACGTATGTACGTTAGACCAGATGACAGGGCCTTGACGCCCTATGTACACACGTCGTGAAGTCTAACTCGACGATAGTCCATAGGGCTGAAGGGTGCTGGGTGGGGTATCATCATGGTGGAGGAGATCATAATGGGGAGAAGCCTGCGCTCACATTACATTGGACCAATCAGCTTCATGATATAGCTTGCCGCGGCGTGCGCCTCTAGATCATCGTGGAAGCTGAGCCCGCCGTGCCCGCTAGTTCGTCAGTTTAAGCACTTCCAAGATGGCTGGTCTGGGGAGGGAACTATACAACACTGACTACCTTGGGTTGCCATAGACAAAACCTGAACGGTAAGTGTAAACAGAGAGCATCTTGTCAACAACAACAACATGACGGACCAGGACTGGACAGCCGTCTGTACGACCATGATCGCCTGTGAGTCAATGCCCGACCTGTCTCCTTCATTTTCCATCTCAGGCCCGTCCTCAGGCTGGGGCAAATGTTTCGAGACGCAGCGGCTCAGATTGGGGGCCCAGTTCCTCCCCTGTCCCTCTAGCGTTCTCGATATGCAAAGTTCTACTGGGGCAGATTTGCACGAGACCATATTGCGCAGGTATGCACAACGATTGGTTGGTCTAAGAGACTTGGGGCCGTCAGCAAATCAGACTCGGAACTTCTCACTGGGGCGGGCATCCTATTTGGGCCGCCGACTTGCATGCCCGCCCACCGCGGTGGCTCAGCGCCTGGGGTTTGACCAGCAAGACACTCGCGATGTTACACCACGATGTTGAAGCGCCCCGCGCGTGCTGCGCATTCTCACAACCGACACTCGTCTAGATGAGCTGTCCTGGACATTTATAGGACTGGAGTCGCCAGAACATGCCTGAAACCCACTGAAGAGGTCACTGTTGCAACACTGATTGTGGCCATGTCCTGCGCCGCCTTCACCTTCCCCTTGATTGGGAAGATATGGGTTATGGCCTCATAGGACATGCAGTGGACAAGTGGCCGTAGGGGAAAGGGATCCCCCAGACTTCCACATCACGAACGAACATCCCAAAACCGCAAATCGTCTGCCATACGTCCAGGTAGTCCTGCGTGTTCCAGGGGTCGGATGGTGACCCCAAGCGACAGAGTCCTGTTTCTGATTTGCGTGTTCGGGCGGGATCTTCTGGTTTCCTTTGAGCGTTTGTCGTCAACCCCTACGCGTCCCCAGTAAACGGAAAATGGGGAATGACGGACGGGCAGCAGACAAAGAAGTTGATTGCGTCAAGGGATCTTGGCTGTTCTTGATTGGAAGTTGAGGTGTGAAGACGCGAATGGAATGCTCAGCGTTGGCATCATCCCCATGCTTCCCATGCCGACTTTCCCAGTTCTTGGGATAGCCCTGCGAAAAGTCCTCGTTGTGGAGATTGAGGTCGCTAGTCGAAGACTTCCGGAAGACTCCTCTGGTCCCGAAATGAGCTGCATCCAGACAGGGCTGACATGGGTTTTTGGGTTGGTCATCGGAGAATCAAGGGACACACTGCGGTGGAGCTGAGATGTTTGGTTGAATGCGATTGGCTACTGGCCGGCAGAGTAAGCACGGCGGGTACAAGCTGTCAAAGTCCCGCTTTAACATGGCCTAACCGGCATCACACATCATGATCAACGCCGCAGCAAACAGCCTCTAGAACAGAGAACCAACGGTAAAACATGGCGGGACGAGCGAGACACTCAGAGTGACAGAGGGGGCTGCCATAAAAAGAGATCGAGTGTGGCATTGCCGGCACCGTGAACACCCCAAAGGCCCGTCCAAGCCCAAGCACAGGCGCTGGCGTGGAAGAAGGAAGGATCCGCGCTCAACCACTTCCATCCAATGGCGGGGACGCTAACGTGGAGCTGCGCCGCTTGACCCACCCGGAACCTGGTCTGTCAGCAGGCAGCAACGTTCGGCCTCGCTCCATTCTCTGGCATTTCTCATCACCCATCCTCTCCCCAGCTTCGACTCCGGTGACCGTCCGTCTCGTCCCCGTCCGCGATCCCTTTTCCTCCCTGGCCATCCCACCACAGCGTCCTCCTTTCATCCCGTTTCCTCTCTTTCCTGCCTGTTGATCTCGTCTGGTGTTTCTTGCCTGGGTCATTCGGACTGGACTTGATCAGTGCTATTGTCCCTATTCAGCACAGTTTGAACGACATACCCCGACTTGTTAGCCAAGTACAGCAAACACAGCCTGCTACTGATACCAAAGCCTGAATACCAACCCGATACCCAAACCCTTTCTAGGTTTCTTCCCAATCCCACCACCTCTACGCTACCGCACCTTTCCCCAGGATCCATCTTTCTCCTCTTCAGATCGCCGCCTCCATCGCCTGCTATCGTGATCCTATCGCCAGCGCCTCAACCCGACAACAAGCCTTGACGTCCGCGATTCCCAAGATATCCCAGACTCCGGTCAAAGTCGCCGGGCTGCCAGGGATTTGTCAGCTCGAGCTATCTCAACATCAAAGTAAGATATAGCCCGCCTGCTGGCAACTATCCCGCCCCGACCTCCACCTCCACAGCCCTTGGCCAATCCTGTCTTGCCTCGTCTTGATAGGGGGAAGCAGAGTGTGGGATATCGTTGGGATACATCCGGTGTAGCATACATACTGCCGTTCCCTGTGACTCACTCGACCTTCTCGGTCTCCACGCTCACTCATCCTTACCTTGCAAGCTTTCGAGAGTTCGTTCACGGACTGACCAGAGGAAACAGTCGGCAACATAGCCCATCAACTCCACACAACACAGCAATCATGTCGAACCCTCGCAGGAGACCAGCGGGTGGCCCGACCCTCAAGACCAACATTCTCCTACAAAAGGGAGCTACCTTCCACTCTCCCGCCACCCCCGCCTCTGGGGACTCTTCTGAGCGCGTCTTCGTCCCGCCGTCGCTCCCTCGCCGCTCCCACACCAACTTGGACGATGTCATCGACTCCCGCTGCCGCCGTGTTGCCCTAACTCTGAACGCCATCGAGAGGCAACTGGCCTCTTCGAACGACACATTTGTCATGGCTAAGCAAAGTAGCGAGTGCATCCCCCCGCCTCGTGGGCTCCTTCAAAGAAACTTGGATTCGCCCATCATGTCTAAGGAGGCTGAGAACGAGTGCCGGATGCTCCGTCCACGGACACGCCGCTCATCTCGGCACCACGATTCCGACAGTGGTCTAGGAAGCTCGATTGCTTCTACTTCCGAGAAGGATGCCTCCTCCAAGGCCAAGACCACGAGGACTTCGGCTGTCACCAGATCTGCTGCCGCTCGCTCCGCATCGGCACTCGATCTTCCGGGCCTTAGTGACCGTGCTACCAACCGCATCGTCGAGCACATCTTGAAGCCTCTGCTTGCAAAGCCGGCTCTGAAGGAGTTCCACTCGCTTGTGCTCGAGTGCCCCAAGAAGATTCAGGATAAGGAGATTTTGTGCCTAAGAGATCTCGAGAAGACTTTGATTCTCGTGGCTCCGGTAAGCGAAACTGTTGATCCATTGGACGTTAGGATGAATACTTACCGTGCGCTACTTTTAAAGGAGAGGACCAAAGCTGCAGGCTCATACCTCGATTTCTGCCTTACGACAATCGACTGCCTCCAGGCTACCGTCCAGCACCTTGGCGACCACGAGCTGACTCGCCCTCGCGATCTCCCTTACACCAATGGATATTTTGTTGATCTCGTCGACCAATTCTATAACTATGCTCGGCAGATTGCGGAAAGCAACAAGACCAAGGATGGCGCCAATGACATGGATGTTGATCCGTACGACTCTCTCTTCTTCTGCAACTGTGCGGCTTGCGCTGACATTTACTTTAGCACTGATCAAATCAAGATCCACGGTGGCCCTCACATCAACGGCAGGCTTTCGGAACTGGTCCGCGTGAAGAAGAACGGACAGGCCATCTCCTTGGCCACTGGATTGCCCGTCGACCTTTGTGATAAGGCGCCGGAAAGCCCGGTCAACTTCAAGCGCTCCCAAAGTGAGGAGGCTCTGGATGAAGAGGAGGTTATGCGTTCCATGGCTCGCCGGAAGAAGAACGCCAGCCCTGAGGAGCTGGCGCCGAAGAGGTGCCGCGAGCCTGGTTGCAACAAGGAGTTCAAGCGCCCTTGTGACCTGACCAAGCACGAGAAGACACATTCCAGACCATGGAAGTGCCCGGTCAAGACATGCAAGTACCATGAGTACGGCTGGCCAACCGAGAAGGAGATGGATCGTCACCACAACGACAAGCACTCCTCGGCCCCACCTATGTATGAGTGTCTCTTCAAGCCTTGCCCTTACAAGTCCAAGCGCGAGTCCAACTGCAAGCAGCACATGGAAAAGGCCCATGGCTGGACGTACGTTAGGACCAAAACCAATGGCAAGAAGCCCAGCACTCTTCCCAGCTTGGGCCCCGATTCCGGCCATCCCACTCCTCAGCTCCAGAATATTGGCACCCCTTCGAGCGACCGCAGTATGAGCATCGCCACTCCCTCTGATGATTGGAACGCTGGGCTGTACCAGACCAGCATCGAGTTCCCTTCATATGCTCCCGAGTTCAACTTCAACACCATCCCACAGCAGCTTGAGCTTGACTATTCACCCATCGACAACGGCACTCCGTCAACGGATTCTGGCATGGACCACAATTCCGCTTATCAAGACCTCAACGAGTTCACGCTCATTGATGACATCTACGGTGCGACTATGCAACTGCCCAACCAAGTCATCTCTCCCTTCTATCCCAAAGACATGGGACAGCATCTTGGCGCGTTCACCGCGCCTGAGCTTTGCCAGTCACATCACGCCCATATTTCTCCCATTGGGCAAGGAAACACGATGCTCTTCACGCCCCCTACTTCATTGGGCGAGATTGATGAGGGCTTTGAGGATCAAGATTTCTCCATGAGTAACTGCAATAATGTTCCTGGCGACTTCATCTTGTATCCTCCCACCACCGGCGCCTACTCAAAACCCACATTCACTGAATCGCTCTTCGCGAACGTGGACATCCCGAGCTTGGCTGCTGGCTATTCCCAGCCATCGTCTCAGGACATCTTGCACGCTTATCAAGGTGACTGGACTTCGCACGACATGAATGGCTACTTTTAAATCAGACATGATGGGAAAACCGCAATTCACTGTGCAATGAGGCTCTATGCGCGCGACTGGACCCGGAGGCTCCTTGAACCACCCACATAGTACAGGTTGGAAACTTGGATGCATTGCCGATACTAAAATGAAGATATGGAAAGAGGATATGTCACTCAATTCTACTCGATGAATTACTGGAGAGGAATGGGATTTGATTTCTCAGCGGGTTTGAATGGGGTTTAGCGATTTAAGGACTTGATATCCTCCTGTTATATTATGATGTAATGAACGCGAGCCTACGATCAAGTGCATTCGAAGGTGGCAGATGCAAAGACGCATTTGTGGAAGAAGGGCAGAGGTGTGTTTGGCTGTTATGATGTTATTGTATTTATCTAGGCAAAAACAGTCCCTCCTTCCCACTTCACATATTTTTCCAGATGGTTCAAATCGTGGTGTCTGGCTAAAAACAGTAGCCGGGGAGTTACCCGCGGTTTAGAACCAACACATGGCATAGCGATATCCGATCATGAACTGCACTTCTAGTTTTATAGTCTCTTCCGTAGTTATCGATAATCCAAATGCGTTGCTCTTCTCACGGCCTGTATCAACTCCATGTGCCATGACTTCGCCTGTTCATTTCAGCTTTCTCTCCGCACTCGAATTTCACCGCGAGATATTAATTATGCTTCTGATGATTGACACCAGCAAGTTGACCCCTGCACACCCGCTCACGCCCGGTTCACCCGGCCGAACCTGATGGTCGTTGGCGCCGTAATCCGTGCTCCACTCATCGGTAGAACTCCACTGAAACCGGCTGACTGAGCGGCCGGACCACCGGAGGCCGTCCCCAAAACCCTAGGTCCCGGCCTCGTGCCGGCGTTCGGCCGATGGTCCGTGCACCAAGAGCTCCAGTCCTTTCAACTTGTGGTGGGGTCTTTTTCCAGCCTAGACTAGAGCAGGAGCCACTTTTGCAGTTTTGCAGTTTTGCACTTCCTCCAAACTTCTCCTCCGGACATCTTTTTGCTGCTGGCAAACTGAACGAGCCTTTTCACGACGATCCATCACCGCGCCGCGCTTTTTGTTGCGCGCTACGTAACGACCGATGTCTTGAACGCGCTTGAATCGACGCAATGATCTGAGGGTTTTTTGTTGGATGCCGGTGGTTTGTCCTTTCTGGATTGGAACCATCACGCTCGGGAAGTCGGTCGGTCGGGTCGGATTGGGTCTGACGGAGAGTGAGGAAGCAGAGATGACGGATGATTGGGGATCGGAATTGGCACTTTGCTGCTCGCTGGCCTGGCTTACCCGCAAGAGCTCGCTCAGTCCAGCGGGCGCAGCTGTTACTCGGCCTTTTTCTCTCGTCCTCTTTCACATCTTCCTCTGCTTCCTCTCCCCCTCCTGTCAGAAACCAACCCGACCCGATACGCACCGACTTCCCCCTCTGCCAACATCTCAAGTGGTACGTTCCCTACTCTTTCTTATTTCCCCTCTCCCCATCCCGTCCTATCTCCCCAACCCCCGTATACCATGATGATTTTCGCAGTTCGCGCTGCAACCCTCCATAATTTGTAATAGGAAGAGCCGTATGAACCTCCTCGGGTCTACTTTCCCCTTCATCGGGGGGAGGGGATCCCTCGGCCGGCCCTCTACCTAAGCTTGTCCCAGAAAGCCGCTTCTCTTCGGGGAAAACGCCTGCATCGTCATATGCTGGCGGGTATCTGGAGGATGGGGGGTAGTGTTTGGCTGGTGGGGTTGGTGGTGCTTATAAACTGGGTTTCTGAAGTATACAAACACAATACACCAATTGAGCATCTTGGCGAATTTGTTTGTTTGATGACTTCAAGCTAACATTGCTTTCAGAGATAGGTTGTTGGCACGTTCATTCCGCCACGAGTTAATGGTTGTGGATGATATGGTGGGATATTACGGTAGGTCGTGGGAGCTGTTGGTTTCTGGTGCCCCGACACTTGGGGAGCTTCCTTGACGGACTTAGATACGAACGGGTCAAGATAATAATTCAATAACAAAGATGATCCAAGACATTCACGTCCCCAATATCTATGTATGGCCTGTAAATCGTTGAAGTCACCTTCCTAATGCGCATCATCATCGACAGTTTCAAGGTGTCGCACTAATCACCCGGGCATCGAAAGATTCATGGTCTTGTGGTAATCAGATTTGATTTTGATCTATGACGAGAATGGCTCTAAATCCGTGTAAGACATAGGAAAGTAACTTGAGTTTGAGATCAATCCTCGCTTTGTAATTTGCATGCCATATTCGTCCGCATCTTGATGAGCTCAGATTGAAACTGGAAACGCCTACACGCCACCATACCACTTACTCCCTTTTACCCTTCTACACACTGAAACACGACTCTACTGTACACGCACAGTCGCCTGCGCACACACCTTTTCAAGGTTTCGTCAAGTGACGACGGATCTACTTGGCGAAGTGAAGGTCATAGCCCAGCCACTTCCTCCGGTTAACCTCGGGAGCAGTCAAGCCAGGATATCCGTAGGTCAATGGCAAGAAGAAGTACCAGCCAAAGGCGACGAGGGCCATGATAACCGCAGTCGCGATCCAGGCGCCAGCCATGCTCTGGCCAGCAAGACGCTCGCGGGCGCTCAAGCGGCGCTTGGTAGTAGGGGCGACCTTCTTGCCCGACTTGCTGGGGTGGTAATCAGGCTCGGCAGAGTCGGTGCTAAAGAGGAACTCTACAACCGAGCCAGTAACGAGCGCCGAGGCAAGGTGAGCTGGTAGATAATGATGCAAGAAGAGTTGACGGCCCATAACGAAGAAGGGGAAGTAGTGAGTTGCCCAGGCGAGGAAGAAGAAACCTGTCGAGTTGTATAGGCGAGAACGGGTACCTAGAATGTCCTGATTAGCTTCGTGTTTCTCATCACCGTTATTCAAGAATGCGAGGGTTACTTACGGCGATCCATGGCGTCAAGTCCACGGCGGAGCGAGAACTGATCAGCCAGAACAATGCCAACATAGATAGCCAGAACACTGCTAGCAAGCCACCAGCCAATGGGGTTACCAAGGAAGTAGATCTGCTGGCGAGTGTCGTTCTGCGTCCAGAAGCTCACACCGCGCAACAGGAAAGGCCACTGGTACGGCAGAGAGGCATAAGGATGGCTGCTTGTGAGCTGGTTATTGTGCCAGAACATAGACCGCTGCAGCTCGAACCATTTGCGCAGGAAGGGCAGGGTCTTGACCTTCTTCTCAGGCTTCGCGCGACGCGCATGGTCCGCAGGGAGAGATACGATGTCTTCAACAAGCCAGACGTTGGAGCTCTGTGCCAGTTGCTTGTTGCCATTGATTTCCTGCTGCTTATGACCCCAATCCGGAAGTGGCTTCGAGTGAGTCCACATGGCAACCTTGCTCGGGTTGTGGATCAGCTTGAAGTGGCTGGAGATACTCTTGAATTCCTGGTTGGCCTTTCCATGCTCGATACGGATCTCAAAAAGAGTGTCAGCCGCGCGGTCACCATAGGCATCTCCAATGGAAACGGTGGTGAATTCCTGGTTGGTAGGATAGTAGGGAGAAGCAACGTCGTGAGAGAGCAGGATGGTATCCGTGACGATATGGCGAAGCCTCACGAGATCATGGTTCTTGATGTGGTGACCGAGCTTCTGATCGTCCGGGCCAGGGGGGAGGATCTGCCAGTAGTTGTTGGTATCGTTGAAGGGATAGCCAGTCACCTGTTGCCCCTGGCTAGAAACACGACCATCGTCGTACCTCAGCGGGTACTTGTCCGGGTGGCTGTGAAGGTAGGCCTTGGTCTCCTTGTGCCTGAGGCTGATGGTGTCATAGTAATCAATGGTGACAGCGTTGGCGAGCATAATGTTGTCACTGAGGGTCTCCTGGAATTCAGGGGTCATGAAGTCATCGCCAGGTCCAGAGCGAGTAAGGATCGAGAAATGAACCTGGAACCAGAAGAGGTAGAAGATGAAGGGCATGATGATCAGACCAAAAGCCCTAGCAGCAAAGTGCTTGCCAAACTGGGGCAGAGTCAGAGCGCCACCGGGACGCTTGATGTCCAATAGATCCCACAAGTCGATGCAGACGGCAGAGCCAATGGTGATAAAGGCGAAGAGGCCGACATACTTGGTGGAGATATCGCAAGAAAGGGCGAAGCCAGTCAGGATAAGCCATTTCCACCACTTCCTGGAGAAGGGCTCGTGCCTCAGCTTATGGAACTTGATGTAGCAGAGCAAGCTGCACGCCATGGCAAAGACAAGGGTGGCATCGAGGAGGATCAGGCGCGTCTGGCCAATGTGAGCGTTGTCAAGGAGGACAAGACCGGCGGCAATCAGGCAAGCAGGAAGGCTGTAGCCTGACTCCCACATGATCATGTAGACAACCGAGACGGTGAGGGCGCCAAGAATGGCGGGCAGAGAGCGAAAAGCGACATAAGGGACCTTGTTGCGGATGTAGGAATCGCCAATGTTCTCGAAGTGGAAGTGGCCATCATAGCCGACCAACCAGCCCATGAAGGCAAAGAGAAGCTTGCCAAATGGAGGGTGGACATCGAAGAAGTATGTTCTCTCGAGGTAGTAGGACGCGAACTGTGTGACGGCACATGTCAGCCATGGCCAACGAATATATGGTTTACTCGGGTCATCAAGGTACCTACCTTTCCAAAATGGACTTCATCGAAAACGACCTCATCGGGATGGCTGATGCCCCAGAATCTGGTAAGGAAAGCCAAGCCGGTGATGAGGCCTAGGGCAAGTTTGTATTCGAGTTCGGAGCCGCATTTGGCCGGAGCAACGGCATTCGGAACTTTGTCGATCTCGACATCAGAGGAAATGCCATTCTTGGCTTTCTTAGTCGAGACTGGCACGTTCCTCTGGCGTAGAGCGGCCTCGGGCGTTGCCGTTGTGGAGGCCATGGCGGCCGGTCGAAGTAGTTATGGACTCAGTAGTGGCCTATTCGACAATTGATTGATGGTGTTAGACTAGTTGCTAAAAAGACGAAGATGGGTGGACTGGGAACTCATGACGTACCGGCAAGAGCAAGTCTCCCGTACTCTTGGGCGGTTAAACGTGCGGGATCGAACCGGCCCGTTAGCCTGTAATAGGTATTTTGCAAAATATCGCTGACGGGAACAAAGACGAAGGCTTCGGCCACACCGACGACAATAGACGTCTTGAACCACGGGACACGAGAGACGGTGGAAGGTGGAAGTTGCATTTGCAGAGAACAAGGTGGCCCTACGGGATCCAATGAAACGGACAAGCTGGATCGTCTCTCGACGGGTGGACAGGGGCTGCAAGGCAGAGAGGGAAGAGGCTCGAGAGCAGAGAAGCAGGGTTGCGGGAGCGTGAGGTGCAGCAGGTTGAGGTACGTGAGGAGGTACAAACAGAGTGGCAGCTTTCCAAGTTCCCGGCCAGCGTCCGTGACAGCGCGACAATCCAATCTCAATTCGTAAAGGCGGGCAGCAGCGGACCCACACGCGACGGCCCAGGGGGTTGGCTGTTTGGAGACTGACGCTTCAGTCCTCATCTCAAGCTGTTCCCCGGAAATTGGAGGGATGGTCCAAGCTCCCTACCTAGCTTCCACAGCTTGACAGCGGAAGCAATGACCGAGAGTGTTGGCTCATCTCGGCGCGACACTCTTGTTCTAGCATGGACCTCTACGGCCCGGCCCAAGTACCGGGAACAAGGACTCTGCTAGGAATGCGGGGTTGATGCCCCGCGAACGCTTCGACAGAAGAGTTGTAGACGAATAGTGCATAGCAACCGACCGGTGGCCGTGACCCACAGATTGTTTTCCATCCCAACTGACCTGATGTTTGCCATTGCTGCCAGACGTGCTTCCAGAGTGATCTTTTCACCGTCCAACTCTTCCGCCGCCATCTTCAGAAAAACCAGTTTCGATAAGAACATCTACCGCACAGTCACCATGTCTGCCACTCCCGTCTTCTCCAAGGACGCCGCTCCTCGTACGTGCTCTGAGCTGAGTCACCGCCGGTTCAGTCATGACTAACTTGTCTTGAACTCTATCTAGCTGCCGGTCCCTACTCTCACGCCATCAAGACCCCCGCTGCCATCTACTGCTCTGGCCAGATCCCCTGCGACTCTGAGGGCAACCTCGTCGAGGGTACCATCCAGGAGAAGACCGCTGCCTGCATCAAGAACCTCAGTGCTGTCCTCGAGGCCGCTGGCTCCTCCATCGAGAAGGTCGTCAAGGTCAATGCCTTCCTTACTGACATGAGCAACTTTGCCGTAAGTCTTCACTGAGTCTGAGTTCGATGTTGCCGTGAGATATACTAAATGCTCTTCAGGCCATGAACGAGGAGTACTCCAAGTGGTTCACCCACAAGCCCGCTCGTAGCTGCGTTGCTGTTCACCAGCTCCCCAAGGGTGTCGATGTTGAGATTGAGTGCATCGCTCTCCCCTAAATGCATAGGCATTAGGCAAGGAAAAGCAGGGAAGCGGCGTTGGTTTCGTTAGCTACGAATAAGAGATGAATGAAATCAATTGTATGCTCTTTTTCGGATGACGGCATTTTGAAAATAGTGTCCTGTGACGTTGATTTGGCCCAGTCGCCACGTTCGACGCTCATCCGTTCCCTTCCCGATGATCCGGGCCCCGGGGGCGCCGGGATCTCTCGGTTCAGGCCGATCAGACCGGACATGCCAAGCATAAATTGCACCGGTCTCCCACCTGATTGCTTCTTCAGTCCAAGATAGTTTTAGGTTTGCATCGAACATCCACTTACAAACACGTTTATACTTGCTTGCGGTGATCATTGTCATATTTCAGGTACGTGGAAAGTCGTAGGCCTGAATGTTGTTGATGGGTGGCAGTTTGGTATCATCGTATCGAAGCAAGAAGACTGATTCGCTAGCAAAAATGGGCAGTGTAGTAAAGTATCTACACCACAACAACCAACACATAACGCCAGCATCAACTTTACAAAGCTGGGCATCTCCCACCTTCCAGCTTTATCTTCAAAAACTCGGCATCAACTCCACATACGACACGCTAGCTCAGAATCCCAATTTTGTCCAGAACATTTCGCTCGCCGAGAAGCCGTTCAAGCACGGGTACCTGCATTTTCACATCTTGACGTGCTTCCAAGCTACATACATCATCGAGCTTCAAAATTAATCAACTCGGACAACCCGCATTCATCATCTTTTCAATCCTGCATCCGGCCTTCGATACACCATGTCTAACCCTCCAGTGCCTGTCAGTGGCAATCGAGGCGATGCAAAGCCCGACATTAGTAGGCAGTCCACGTTCTACAAGGCGAGTGACGAGTGGCCCTATTCGCACTATCCATATCGAAACTCACTAACATGAACATCCAGGTGATCATGACCCCGATCATCTTCGTATCCTTCCTCCTATCTCTGGCCATCGTGGACCTCAAGTACTCTATGCATCGCTCTCACTATCACGCCGAAAGACGGCCTAGTAGGCTGCCTCCATGGCTCCATCGTATAGTGTACAAGTATCGGCCATATCAGTACGCTGCCATCGACGAGAACGGCAAACCAGTCGAGGACAAGAACGGCTATTATCACAGCAAGCAGCGGAAACTCATGGCCATGGAAGCCGACGACGCCTTCCAAATGCGGCGTACTGTGGTCGCGGGTCTTGTTCTTGCGGGCTTGGTTGCGACGTGGGGAGCTTGGTGGACGTTCAGATGGGTGCTGGCACAGGTTTACTGGGTATGAAGAGTTGCATTGGGCTGGCCACACATATGCAGCAGAGGAACACACGCCTAGCTCATCCTTCCGGGGAGGACCCCATCCGAATATCGAAGTTCTAGGATATCTCAGAGCCAGCCTCCTAGTTCTTCGCCGTTCTCATCGGCACTATAACATGCTGTGAGTGCATACCGCTTTATCTCACTCAACTGGGTTTTATCCCCACGCTGCTCAGGCCAATTAGGTGGCTAGTTTGGTCTTTGCGGAGTCAGTATGCTACAGTATACAGCCTTTCTCAAGATGTAACTGGCCGAACAGTCTGGTGATAAAACCCAGTTGAATGAAATAAAGCGGTACAAGGTGACGGTACTACCAGGGAATTCACAAAGACTTCACTCTTTTAACCAACTGCCACTTCCATTCCGGTATCAGTTTGTGTCTCCTCCGAAACATCACCACCACTACCATCCCTCCGCCAAACATACTCCATCCTCTCAAAAACCTGCTTCCGCCCATCATCGTCCCTCACATACTCCTCATTCTTCTCCTCGACCACCACAAATCCACCACGCTCATACAACCTCCTCGCCGCCTTCAACTCCCTCGACGTCGTCAACCTACACTCACGGAAACCCGCCTCCTTCACAAAAGCCATCGCCGCCGCGAACAGCTTCCGTCCAACGCCCAACCCGCGGACCTCGTCATCAACAATAAGACACTGAAGTCTACACACCTCTTCCCCTCCCTCCTCTTTATGCTCGCCCATGCGGTAGTAATCGCCATTAACATACACGACGCCTACTATCCGTTCCGAGTCCTTCTTTTTGTTCCCTTGGTCTTGGTCTTGGTCTTGGACTTGGGTCTGGACGGCGGACCATACTTGGTTTCTCCCGCGCGGCGGCGTCACCTCACCGTCAGTGGCCTCCTTGTTGAATTTCTGAGGGTCTTTGATGACGTCCATGCCGTCCAGCCGTTTAAGCAAAGGGCCAAGGGCACAGGCGAGCCCTGATTCGAATGAGACGCCCCATCCGGCGAGGGGGGAGTAGAAATCCATGTGCATGTCGAGTGTGCGGCCGAGGATTCCGGGGCGGTAGCCGGGGAGGATTTGGATTGTTGGGGTTGTAGTTGACATTGCTGTTTGGTTGAGAGCGAGGCCTGAGTATGACGTGGACGAAAGGGCGTTCGAATGAAGGGGTGGTGAGGTGGGGGTTGCCTAGGAGGGTGGTGGCTCTGTCTGATTTGGTTATTGGGATATTTGTTGTATTAGGGGTAAGTTGCGACAGTTGACTATCCCATTAATAGATTTGACAAGCAGAGATCTAGGAATTATTCGCCTGAATACAGTAGAATCTTTTGACTGTTGTTGTGGTAGCAACGGTAAGGTAGTGAGTCATAATGAAGATGAATCATGCACCCCATAATGGTAGTCCCAGCGTGTCATGAGGATCCCCCTGTCCCGGCTCTTCAACTTGCAGCAGTATTACGAACCCCTCAAGAACGACATGACGAATGAGGTTGAAGACTTGGGCACCATTGTAGGTTACATCTTAGATAAGCGACACGAGCTGGGACGCGCAAGCTTCGTGGGCTCTCGTTGATAGACGTCTGATAGACATAGCTGATATTTGGTAGTATGGTAAGTCGTCGTCTATGTCCAAGGCATTCGTTCACACGCCTACGGTAATTAAAGCTACGTGCGTGCGGTACTACAAATCTGCCACCGTACCTGCCGCCGCCGCCGGGCCGGCCGGCACTCCTTCCCCTAGACATCAGACGACAAGACACCTGCCTCGCACCTTCCCAGACTGGCCCAGGTCCAGGTACCAGGCACCTGCCAGTGGGCATATAAGGTCCGTTACCTAACCTTTCTACCACAACGGGCGGCCCTGTGGTCTGATGGCGCAGTGGTTCCGTACGTTGATGAAAACCGGTCGGGTGCGCGGTATCCGTGGTACGGTTTTCGTAGGTCTGCAGCTGGAGCATGGTGGTTCGGTCTACCAAGTCTCACTGGGCGACTGAGCTTTTTGCACTTTTTATTGAGTCGGCAGTGGTTTAGGATATTGGGAATGCGGGTTTTGCGATTTTATTTTTGGTTTTGGGGTTTTGGGGTTGGGAATTCTGGATGGGTTATTTCGTTGCCTGCAATGCAACTGGAGATGGGAAACACGTTGAGGACCGTCCGTGATAGAGTTGGAAGATGGCCATTGCACCAGTTTCAAGATGTTTGGTGAATTTTGCTCCCTTGTACTATAATCTGGCTTTTTCTGAATGTCGACCTTCGTGTGATCGAAAAGTGGCTAGCTTAACTCGGGGGATCCTAATTCGTGATACAGAGTCTGTTACGCCTAGTAGGACATAAGGAAAACATTGATTGAAGCAACGTAAGTAAATACCCGTCATCCATCACAAAAGGGAGTCATCGTATGTAAAGAGAAGTTTCCCAGAGGTAGCAATTGCGTTCCTTCCCGCGTAATGCTCAACGACTGGTATAAAAAGTCCGAGTGAAACTAACAGAGCCTGATGAACAGTCACTAGGCACCGAGCACAACACCCTCAGGGAGGCATTACATCATTACCGCGGATCTGATTGTCCATTGCGAGACATATTTCAGCCCGAGGAGTTTCTCCATGTCTCACCAAGCGCCAGCCCAACTCAGAGACAGCCAGGGTCAGGCTACCCGTCAACTTTAGCGTAGAGAGCGAGACGTGAAACGTGGTCGGTGAGTAAAGGGAAGGGAAGAAACAGGTAGATTGGAAAGAGAGCCGATAAGCGCGAGACAGGAAAGGCAAGGGAGGAGATGAACTAGGGGGGTGTTTACTTGGTGTTGTTCTTTCTTTCTTTCTTTCCAACATCAATCCCCCCTGCTTATAGCGGTTGCCCGTGTAGATTGTTATCGTCACTGACGTTGATTTCATCTAGTTTTCTTTTTCTTCTCGCCAGCATCCGTTCCGTCTCTGTTCAATTTTCAGGAAATACACGATTGTCCATGACAGGGAGGAAAACGAAAGGGGAAAGGGAAGCCGTGATTGCTAGGTAGCCTGTCGAGCGGTTGGTGTATGTTGGATCTAATCTTGACCGCTTAATGCCCGGGTATTCCCTTCCAACGACACTTGTTAGTTAGTCCTCTTCCCTTGACTCCCCTTCGGCAACTGGGGAGGCACCATCACCATCGACAACAAGGGTCACATTCACCATCGTCAAAGGAATTTGCCGTGTTTGTATCATCACCTGATTCCTAACATATCTCTCTCCTGCGGTTGGCGAAGTCTAGCTCTAATACCCCTAGTCACCAGGGGTCCGAGGAGAAAATGAAGTGCTCCTTTATTCAGCCTCAAACTTCAACGAACTACCTAGCGTGAGCCACCCGGCTAGCCTTAACAGACGGTCCTGAAAGGTGGAAAGAGAAAGACAAACAAACGAATCAATAGATAGCAAGCAAGATGACATGCATTCCATGGCGCTAGGGGCCACCGGGCTTGTACACTATGTAGGTAAGTGTGTTTACATTGTGTGGTTGATTGGCGATTTCCAGTCTCAGCCAGGTACGACACCACCAACTTCACCCCTTGCTTGCGATTCAGAAGCGGTTTCGAAGATTTGCGGTTTGGCAGTCCACTAGGACGATGTCTCACCAATATCACATCAAAGCCGACAACCGCTGAGTAACCATGACCAGCTGGATCTGAACTCGGAGTGACGAGTGGGTGCAAGTTGGTCTGAACATGACGACGCGGCACAGTGGGATAGAAAGACAAATGTCTGAATCAAAAAGCAACGTAAATTGCGTGCAGCATGATGGCAACATCTCCCAGCCAAGGATTGTCCAAATAGCTCTAAGTAGTAATAAACAGGTCCGTCTGGTGTCAGATCGGACGCCCCATCGATGAACGCTTGCCGTTTTCCCCAAAAGCAGATTGTGGTGACAGCAAAAAAGCGTAACCTCCAACTCCCAAAAATGCCCCCGTAAATGGTTCCTGATGGTGTGTAAACTAGTAATGCAGCCTGCCCTCATTTTCCCTAGACGCCTTTGAGTTCCCACGCTGACGAGTATACACTATAGTAGTAGGCAAAAATAGCAACGTGGATATATCAGGGCCCCACGGCAAGAAATTAGTAGTGGCAAGGTATAAGGACAGAGTGGGAATTTCAACAACGCCAAGTCCCGTGAATCCCGCTCCGTCGATTGCTCTTGGATGATTTGAGGCCCACGTCTCCATTGACCATCAAACTTTTCCAGCGCGTGCCGACGCTTTTGCGATCTTTGCCCATGCTGCGCGCGCAATCTTGCCAATCGGTTTTTGTAAGCTTGAGCTTGTCGAGTACTAGCTCAACCAGGATGCGATCCTCCTCGGAGCTCCACGGCTGCCCGTCAGCTTCTACCACTACGTCGCTCCCTGGCGCGGTAGCTTGGTGTTGGCGGTCTTTCTTCGCGTTGTCAGCGTGCAGCGCGTGATAATCTGAGCGGTCGAGCCCTAGAGGGATGACTTCGGGAGCTATGCGCGATCGTGGGGGGGTTTGTGGTCGGCTGCCAAATGGTGGGAGGAACTGAGTTTGTGCAAGAGGCGTCGTCGCTCTCTGTTGTTGTGGTTGTTGTTGCTGCTGCAGTTGTTGTTGACCTTGTTGCGACTGATTTTCGCGCTGGTCCATGTCGCTATTTTGGTATAGATCGGGGTCTTCTTCGCTGTTTCCTCCCCGCTCGCGCCTTTCGTCAAATGGGCGGTGGCGCCTATTGAGCTCCTTTAGCGGAGGTGGCCGCTTGATGATTCGCTTGCGCTGGGAAGGCTGATTGGCATTCCTAGATCCGTATGACTCGGAGGTTTTCCTTGCGCGCAGACGTAGCTTGACTGGAGGCATCGCGTGGGACATGGGCGGGGTGGGTAGTTGCCCATGGAATATCGTTTGGGGAGTAAGTGGTTGCGTTGCGATCGGTGCACTCATGGCGCTGTGCTCGAGGTATGGATCGGAGGAGGTCATGAGAAACTGCAGAGACCGCGATGTGGTAAAGAGGTTGTTGAATTCGGCTGAAGCAGGCGCCTGCTTAGGGCTGGCAGGAGGTGAGACGAAGAGAGCCTGCTGAGGTCGTATCTGTGGAAGTTGCGACAAGTCGCCTCCAAAGGCTGAAGGTAGCAGCATCTTGATTAGAAGCGCCGGTCGCGAGATGTTTGGTGTACTGTAGGCGAGTTGTAGATCTCCAACCTCGTGGATATAGAGGAGGAGTATTGTAGACAAGCGCGCTCTTGCTGTCTCTGGATCGAGTGTTAAGGTGGTTTGCGGCTTGCGACAAGGCGCGCGCAAAGGGGTTTGTTGATATTTGTGTCGCTAGAAGAAGGAAGCTTCCAAAACGATAGTGTTATGTGGAGGAGGTTCAGTAGGTTCAGTAGCCGATCGAAAAGTGGAAGTTGCGGCTGAAGGTAGGAGGCTCCCGATAGGTTGTTCAAGGTTGTTGTTGGGTTGTAGAGAAGGCGAGGGGGGGACGATGGTGGTCTCGGAAGGAAGTGAAGAGGTCCTGATGAGGAATAGAGCGCCTAATAAGACTCCCCAAGTGCCGTCAGGGTTCACAGGGGACATGCCCGTTAGCCTGCAGTTACAAAAGTGGATCGTGAGCAGGCCACATGCCCGATGGGGCGAGCAAGGGGACGCCATGCTTTGGACAGATCTACCAATGGAAAGCGCAAAATGGGTACATGTGCCCCACCTGATGCTTTTCAGTGTCACCTCACGACTTGTACATTGGTACCGTTTCTGAGCACCTTGACGAACACGAGAAGGCACTGATGCAACCACTCTGTCAGGTCGTGGCAGACGCGGTTGAGATGTTCGGGCTGTTACAGCTTCCATTGTTCTTTCATGAATCTTATTCCAATGCACCCGTTCCCCTTCTCGCAGTCCATGACCCACGCCGGGGTGTCAAGGGGACCATGGGAATTGAGACACTTCAGTGACAAGCTCTCAGATGTTGGTCCTGCTGCCGATATTCAAAAGACTGCTCGATCAAATCGGCGATGGTGTTGATCAGGACGGTTGGCACACAGCTTGTGTTGGTTGCGATCGGAGTCTACAGCAACCGGAAAAGCTGGGTCAAGTTGGCAAGGGAGCGATTTTAATCTCGGCCGGCGACAAAGAACAGAAATGGAGGCCGGGAAGGTGTCGGGTGCGAAGGGAGCCGAACGGGCAAAGACACACTTCACCGTCCGTGTCACCGAGGCAGACGAAGCTGGAAACGCGTCCAACGCCAACCAAAACGCGATGCAGACGCGCGAGATCAAATCGAGCAATTGCCCAATGACACCACACAGGGGATGAGATGAAGGGCCGGAATTGTTTGTGATTGGCTACACGTCCGAACAATCAGTCAGGAGGTAACACATGGTGACGGACAGTGCACTGAGACCACAAGGCAAGTGAATTTGTATGTTCGTTTGTGCCAACTGCCAAGGCGTGGGTTCAGATGGCGTGAAACACAACCCATTCGACATCTCGAAGCCTCAGTCTTGGCCGAAACCACCCCCTTCACGACGACTTGCTGGGCCGTCGGCCGACAAACATCGTCTATTCTCATCCTTTCAGCACTCAACGGAAGATTGGAGAGCTGATATTTGGACAGGGTATCTGGTGGCAATTGGAAAACTGGCCAGGAGTGACAGGAAACCTTCAGCTCTTTACACGATCCCAACCTTCTCTTCCATCTCCTTTCATCCCATCCAGCAAAGTCTCTGAACCCCTTTGTGCTCGTAAACCTGAGCTGACAATCGAGTGACTCACCAAGCTGATAACACTCTTCTTTTATCTCTCAACAACCCGAAATTTCTTTTCAACAAAACAAAACCTGAGCCATTGAGGTCCTCATGGACCTTAGTGTACCGACCCAAACCTTGAACCAGCTTCATCCCGAATATTGACAATGGATTGGAATCATCGCGGAGGACAAGAATACGCCTCCAAGATGCACGATTTCTGTTTGAGCTGGGCAAAAGTATTTCGAAAAACACAGCGGCACACCGGATTACATCTCTAGAATGCTCAGGTTCACATCACCACTCCATTCACAGCTGTTCTGGAACCTGAAGAGCGAGTGCTCTGGACATCCATCCAAAGTAAAACGCAAAAGAGATGTAGCCAGCCAAACGAGAGGACGGGAGTCCAAACCTTTTCTCTTCACCTTCCAACTCATACCAATCTGATGTCTTTCCTCCCTCACACTCGCATCACCCCTTCACCTTCCACGAAAACCTTGGAGATAAATTGTTTCTATCATGGTATAATAACCTCGATAGCCCCCAGTCTGCAATCATTGCTTTCCCGCGCTGTTCTTTGTAAACCATACTTTGTCGACCATCACCTACCCGCTCTATAGAACTTACTCAGTCCTTCTTCACCACCTCTTGCATATCACCATGGACTCAAAGAGCAGCCACGAGACTCATATTGAGTGTGCTGGTACCAAAAGAAAAGCGGAAGAAATTACGAGAAACGCTGGCCGCAAAAGACCACCTTCCCATCAGGGATGGGAAAAACGCTTTGGCAAAGTGCAAATGTGCGACATTTGCAATCGAAGGGCACCAGACTTCCTCCTCCGCTGCCAAGTTTGCCCTTTTTATGTCTGCAAAGCGTGTGTCTTCGCAAACCAGCTGGAAGGGGACGGCAAGCACTTCGTGGACATTGCCGAAACGGACTGGAGTCCCATCATTCCTATCATTAAGGAATATCCGGCACTGAAGGGTACCGTCAAAAAGCCGCGTGCTCCCGCTCGCTATCAGCCCAGCAGCCCGGCCACAACTTCAAGCTCGGTCTCCGCTTCACCTTCTCCTGGACACCAACTACGACTGCCCTCTTTGCGCAACCTTTTTCCTCCCGAATTCTTCCAACCCCCCACAAGCGCCACAATGCCCCGCCGTCAAGGGGATGAAGATGAAGACGATGACTACATGCCAGACGAGGAGTACATGCCTCGTTCTAAGAGGCACAAGTCGCTAACTCAAAGCACCAGTCAAGAAGAACCATCAACTACCGACTCCCAGCATTCTGGGCCTCAGGGTGATTTCGAACTTGACGAAGCTTACACTGCGGCTAGTTATCGCCCCAACCCGCGCAGATCGGCGACAGTTGCCTACGATCGCATTAGCCAGACCAGCCGCACCTCACGACAACCTCATCGGGTTGAGGAGCAACAACAAGAACGTCTTCACGCTCAGCAAGCTGGAACCAGTCGCACTTCGCACCAAAGCCAACCCGCTGAAGAACAACCAACCTCTCGCAGTCGCGTTACAAGTGAAGTCAGTCGCACTTCCCGTCACGTTCACCTCGCTCGACCGCAGCAGCAGGGTCGCCGCCGTGCCCCGCAGAGTCAAATCGCCAGCAACGTTCCTGTCAGACCCTCCCCTCTGAGCAACATGTCTCTCCTCAGGGATTTCCAACCTCCGCAGACTGAGCTCACTGCCGCGTCTGGCCGACCTGTTCGCGCCGCAATCTCGAGGACCCTAGATCGCATGAGCAGACTGACCCAGGCCGGCAGTTCATCCGCTGCTCTCAATCCCGCCGATGAGGACTTCGGATCCGGTGCGCCTGGACGACCAGCCCGACCCCCCCTCTCCCGCGAGCAACAGCGCAAACAAGACCATATCATGGTTCTCTACCGAAGCATCTTTGACTCCAAGCTGAAGGAGTTTCCGACCCTCATGGCCTTCGAACCGATCCCCGACACCTGGGAAGGACCCTCACCCCGCGCCAGTCCCGCTCCTCCCGCCGCTTCCCCGAACACCCCTCAATCTCTCAACCTCTCCATCTCCGATCGCGCCGAATTCGACGTCTTCCACCAGCAAAGTCGTTCCTCGACACTGCGCATGCAAACCCCCTACGGCGGTTCTGCCCTTCCCACTCCTCCCCGCGGCTACGAAAGCTACTCCTTCCAAAACTATCCTCACACCCAGCCTCGTTTGACCAGCGCCAGCGGCAACGAGCACAGTAACTACCTATCATCAGACGTCTTCGGCCAGGCCGTACCCTCTCTGCGCACCACCCCCAAGTACCACCCGACCAACGAGATGACGCCCGAGGAACTCCAGCGCTACCACAACGATCGGCGGCTGTTTGTTAAGATGAAGGCTGCCTGGGTTGATAACGAGAAGGTTCTACGTCTGCGCAAGAAAGAGGGAGACCAAAACGCGCTGCAGACTCTGTGGGATGTGGCGCAGGTTTTTAGGGCGAGAAATCCCCTGAATCCAAACGCGGAAAGTATCAAGTGGTTCGTGGAGTTGAGGGATCGGATTTTGAGGCCTAGGTCTCGGGATCAACGCCTGAGTACCCCTGCCGATGAGGAGGGCGGCCATGATAACCTCGGAGACTTGGTCAACGCGGGGAATTCGGTGGTTGAGGAAGAGGCAGAACCGGAGCCTGAGCCGATGGATGTTGACGAGCCCGAACCAGGGGAGGAGGAGATGCCGGAGGCTAACAACGATGACGACGACGATGAATTCGTTGATGTTGATTTTGACGAACTGGGACCAGCATTCAGAATGCTGCAACAGATGGAGCAGCAGCAACGAGATCATGCACGTCAAGCACTACAGCAACTGGAGCAGGAGCAGGAACAGCAGCCGCTAGAAACTTCGGTGAGCCCTAAGGGCAGCAAGGGGGGGCTCGGTATCAACGACCTCCTTAACTAGGAGCGGTTGCCCAGCAACCAGGTATGACGAGGTGTCACACCAACTTTTCCTTTGTCTTCAACTTGCTGGTTTTTTTTTCTTTTTTCTTGTTCTTTGGGCAACAAAAGTTTGTTGCTTGCTGTTCTTGCTTGGGGCGTCTGTGCTTGTTCACCAAGATACCCCCCTTTTTGGTCACCATTCTGGCTTTTTTTTTTTTTCGTTTTCTTCTTTGTTTTTCTTGCTCTATTATCAAGGCATCCCGTGAAGAGATGGCAGGCCTATTTAGGGCGACATTAGGGGTCATCAATGGATAGAGGGGCATATTGTCGGGCAATGAAGGGATAACAATAAGGCAGGAATAAATCAATAAATGAATGACTGAATGGAAGTTGGCACCTCTTTGTGGCCTGCATGTGTAAAGTGTATTTGGTGGAGTATTGTGATTGTGTAAGTATACGTAACACAAGACCGGTATAACAAGTGTTATACGGCCGGCTTACAAGGAGCAAACGAGGAATCAGATGGATGATCGACTCAAACCGACGCCTTCTATCTCATGGTTATACTGTTACATTTTTAACATCATCATCTATACATAATATAGAGCCGAGTGAGAGTTTCTTCACCTTTCCTCCGGCTGCAACACCTCATGTCCAACATCAATATACTCCTCCTCCTCACCTTCTCCCTCTTCCTGCTCCTGCTCCTGCTCCTCCTCAGCAAGCACCCTCCTCCTCTCCGGTCCGCGCTGCACAAACTCCACCGGCTTCACCACAATCTTCCTCATATGCACATTCACATCCGCCAACTCGACCGTCAACACATCTCCCGCCCTCATATCGCGGATCAAGCTGAACGCAGCCAGGTTCTCCAGATCGATCTCTGCCCACAAGTCAAAGTAATCAAGCTTGCCGCGCACGCACGAGTGCTGCGCGCTGATGACGGTATAAGTAAACTTCTCGGGTACCTGGCCCTTGGGGCCCTCGCCGAACCGCCACGCGCGCACGAGCGCCTGCAGAATCAGCTCCTGGCGACCCTCAAAGTTGCCCAGATTCTTGGCGTGGCGCTCGCGCACGCGCAGAGACGGGAATACCTTGTCTTCGAGGTGGGACGCGGTGAAGGGGAGGCCGAGGCGGGCGGCTTGCTTGTCGTCCATGGGCGGCTTGAGGTTGTACTTGTCGAACTTGCGGGTGACGAGTGATTGAGAGCCGCCGCGGCGCTTGTGCTCCTCGAGCAGGGCGGCCTGGATCTGCCAGTGCACGAGCAAGTCCGAGTAGCGGCGGAGCGGCGAGGTGGCCTTGGTGTAGATGTCCACGCCCATGGTGTAGATGAAGGTGGGCGTGGCGGCGACGTCGTGGCCGCCGAGCAGGTTGCGCAGCGTGCGCATCTGATCGAGCGACGGCTGCTTGCCGGCGATCAGCTGTGGGTAGATGACGTCCTGGGTGTAGGCGCGCAGGGCTTCCTCGTTCTGGGCGGCGAGAAGGTTCGTCCGGTACGGGATGGGGATGCCGCGCTCGTAGCACCACAGGGCGGCGATCTGGTTGGCTGTGCCCATGAGGTCGTCGACGATGGGGTGAAGGCCGCCGCTGACGGAGTACTTGACGGAGATGTAGGGGTCATTGGTGCACGCGAGGAAACCGCTTGGCGTGTGCTCGATCCGGGCATTCTCCAGCGAGAAAGAAGCGTTGGGGGAAGGGAGGAAGATCGGCACGCCTCCCTTTTGTACGCGGATCTTGTGGATGGCGGCGGCGAGCTTGGAGAGAATCTCGAGGTCCTTGACATTCTGCTCCGACAACTCGTCCGGTTTGGTCATCTTCCTTGTCGGCGCCTCGTCCTCGGCAGACGGAGGGGTGCCAACTTCCAGGACGACATCGGGGGCTTCAACCTTGGGGATGCCTGCGTCGACAGGCCCAACCGCAGCCGCCACATCCTGTGGGGTGATATAGACGACATCTCCTATTCTTCCTGGTGTGACCTTGTGGTCAAGAAGGGTTCCTTCCTCGTTCAATCTCGCACTGAAGGTGAGAGAAGGTCGACCAGGAGCCAGGGAGAACTCCTCGACGACGGCTTCGTCTGAAATCATCTTGTCCACATGCCCTGGGAGGTAACTGGTTTGGGTCATGAGAGCTGCTCGCTTAGCGAGCGGACTGTCCGGTCTGATTCTCGACGTTGGGTCGGCAATGTGTACATGAATCCAGTACTCTCCCTCCTTGTCTGTTCTCTCAAGCGAGACACCATCATCGATCTCTTTAGCGTTTGGGGCGTCGATGCAGTACACCGTTGAGGCGGAGAAATCGTGGCGGAGGGGGGCGAGTACATCTTCGGCAAGCTCAGCTGGCTGTTGCTCCTCGGGGCTCGGTAGTAAACCGCCCGCCCGGTTGACCTGAAGGCCGGGAAGACGCAGGCTATGACGGGCATGGATTTCCCAGGGCATGAGCCAGCCGATTTCTTGCAGGAAGGTCCAACCCACTGTAGCGTCAAGCACCTCGGCATCTTGGTATCTCCTGAGGGCACGCAAGACGGCGGCACCGATCCACTGGTACGTTGAGCTCCGCGGGAAAGCATCCGAGGCTGCCCACATGTGCATAACGCTGATAACCGTCAAAGCATCCTGAGACCAGGAGTAAGTCGAGGCCGGTAGGACTCTGGTGGTGGGACCGAGCATTCCGTGGCTCGACCACTCGCGCATTTTCCGGCTGTGGTCGATGGCCAACCGAGCCTGCTTCAAGACCGGTTCCAGCCTATCATGTTCCCTGCGGGACTTGCGATCCAAGAGTTCGAAGCTGTAGTAGTCGCGCACCATTCTCTCAACTCGAGCAACGTTCTCTCGGTCGGACCCAGCGGTAACGTGAAAGATGATGGAGCTTGGGCCGGCGGTGCCCTGGCCGAGTGAGTGGAAGAAAGCATCTTCGAATAAAAGGACGGTGTAGACTGCGTACAAGGCTTCTGGGGGGAAACCGGTGGATGACTGCTTGAGCTTGGGAGGGAGAAGAAACCCGGCAATTTCACCCAGCGTCATCAACTGCTCTTCCTCAGGAATGTGCCGAGAAGGGCTGCTCAACCGCTCAAGGTTGTTGTGGTAAATCTGCTGGGAGGCATTTTGGAATTCGAGCATCTTGGTGATTAAGCCAGCACCGTGCTCACGGGTCGGGCCTGCACGGAGTTTTTGGAGCTCGTGCATGACGGACATATCACCAACGGTTGAAGGCAATGCATCGATGACTGGCTGCAGATCGGCCGGGTCGGTGATGAAATTCTTGACGATGAAACTGGATTTGGCGTTGGTGCTGGCAAACCACTTGCCAGTGACTGCGTAGAAGTGATCAATGCCATTAAAGGATCCCAAGCAGACGGCGAGAACGCCAATGTTCCAGTCCTCGGACGTGAGTTCCAACAGATCACCGGCTTGAACTCGAGGGGTGACCTGAGTATCGATCAGGTCTTGATCATCGATCTGAACAGTGGCATTGTCCTTGTCGATATCGCCCATCTCAAGCATGTGGTCGGATCGCTTTGATGTAAGTACGTTGATAGACCGGCCTGGAAGTGCGAAATCCGAGGGGATAGAGTTGAAGGGTTCCGGATTCTCGGCTTCCCATTGCTTCAACCGTTGTCGAATGGATGGCTGTGCAGACCTTTTGGATTTCTTTCCACTTGGTTGACTGTCTTGAAGATGCTGCAAGTCCTGTGGCAACGGCAAGGCGAAGTCCTCCAGAGCCTCATCTGATATCTCTGGTGTCTTCTTGCGGAGTACCGACGTGGAAGTGGACAGACCTTGTCGCCTTTCATGGGAGAGGCGGAGGGTGTTGACCCATTGCCGGATGGGCCGTGATGCTGGCGATGATGCCGGCGACGATGCTAGTGTCGACAGCGTTGCCACTCGGCCTTTACGGGCATTTAGGGCAACGTGCTGCCCGGCCTCTTTGCGAGAGAGACATTGCCAGCAGACATATGGCTGGCGGCCAGCTGAGCGCATCATACTTGCAGCTCAATGTACTTGTCGAAAATTTGAGACTGCGGATATCGAACCGTTGACCTGGTCGTCGACGTTCGGTTTCGAAATTTCTTAACGCGGGTGTGGCGTTCCCCGCGCCATTGTGGCCCTGCAGGTTGCACGCGAACTCAGATGACTTTTTTTTTGGCCCATTTGGATAGTCCGCACACAGAACCCTAACCCTGTATAGTCAGGATGGTGCGGGATCCTTCAATCAAGCCAGCCAAGTTCTGAGACAAGCGACAGCTCAAGGTCAGCACAACACCCCGTGCCTTCATATCATACACCACAGCATGGATGGAAACCGAAATAGAAGCTGCTAACCTTGAAGTTGGAGAGGTACCCGTTTCTAGAGAGGTCTCGACTTTCTTGGTAGCACTTGGCTTGATAGCCGATAATCCATCCCCGAACTCACTCCTCGATTGCTTTCATGGGGTCAGCCTAGGCTCTGGAGATGCCCAGCCATCCGAGTTGCTTGTTGCGACTTGCGAGATGAGAGACACCCGGGGAAGGTCCAGAGAAAAACAGGCCAGGATAGGGAGATCGGGGCCTAGACATGGAGTCAATGCTCGTGGAGTTTCTATGACAACTTCTCGGTAGAACTTTCGGGCAACAATTCGTCCAACTTGTTGTTCCCCATGTTGTTGAGCTTGTGCCCCAGTCCCCTCATCTTCAAGTCCTGTTGCCGTCGGCTTGTCACAAAAAGTGCAATCAGAGCATGTGGCCAATGGCATCACCCCGGCATGCCCCCAAGTGGAGTGGCAGAGCTCTTATGCAGGTACGAATCCACCCGGTGTTTGGGAGAGCTCCGCCGAAGGATCCGCAATACCCAGGAACCAGACCCCGCCTCTGCTCCTTTCCCTGTGTTTTGATATCTTATTGCTTCGGCTCCCCGGCTTCACAAGGCTTCCATGCCGCAAACCATAGAAGCACATGGGGTTACCTAGAGCAAGAGGTCCGCAGTTGTGCACTGTGCGTAGTGTAGTCGTCAGCAGAAAGATTAGGTTGTCCGCCACAGGATCAGCGGATAATTTGCCCATGTGAGATGTCGAGCGGGAGGCTGTTTGGAAACATACTCGTCGGAGTACCCCCTCAGACCCTTGTGCGACAACAGGCTCGAGAATTCGCGGTGCAAAATAGTAGTGCAGTTGCCCATGTTGACAAACTGTGCCTTTTTGCTTCTTCTACACTACATCTCAAGGGCATTGCAAGCCAAGATCGGGAACTGAGTGTGGTGAATGTGGCTGTTTCAACTGGCCACGACGGGCAACTTTGCTCATATCGCTTATTTAATTTCCCAAGTCCAAAATAAGGGTGCCCTTTGCGGTTTCTGATTGGTCTTCTGGTCACAATGTCACTCAATTGACAGGATGGAACCCAGCAACCACAGCGTACCTACCTAGCATACCTTCCCGCTGGGCGTGCTGGGCGTGTCTGTGTGTACGGCGTACCTGCTTATTCTGTGCCTCTGTGCTGCAGGCGTTCCTGGCTCCCTCAAGCTCCCGCCTTTTCTCGTCATTGCACTGGCAACCATGACCTCCTTTTTCCATCTCCCTCCCGTCTTTCCCTCGCTAGACCATGGCCAATTTACCAACACCACCACCACACACCTCCAGACCCTCGCGGCCAAATCCACCCAGTTATTTCGCAGAATGCCGTGCTCATTTTTGGCTTGTCTCGCAAGTGCTCTATCCCCGTTATTCGATCATCGCCAAATTGGTTCAGGATGACGGCCTTCGTGATGGCACGCACCCGGCTTTTACGTCCAGGTACGAGGCCCAGGTAGTGTACCGTGTTTGCCTGTGATGCTGCATATCGGCTCTACACTACACAGGATCGTATATTGTACTCCTCTGTGTAGTGGTGTCCGTGTACGTGATTGGTCTGCCATCGAATTGGCTTTTTAGTCGTCCGAACATCCTTTCCCGCCTCGGACCTCACCTGGTCGCATCTCTTCACGGCCTTATCTGAACAAGCCAGCCTCCCAGCCAGCACCACCAGCCTGTCGAGATGTTGCATGTTCATATTACAAATGAGGCATGGCCCCCCTTTCATGCACCGAACCTCAAGATGGAAGCAATTGTGAGGGATGAGGAAGAAAAAGACGGTGTCCAGGGACTGGATGTCGCCGGTCTGACGGCCAAGCTCTCGCTCTCTAATGAAGGCCCACATCCAAGGGTAAGAGTCGCATCCACCACTCACCAAGCGCGGGCTCACCGTCCACTCGCCGGACAGATTGAGGACAGGGATGATCGGGGGACCTGAGAAGGGCAAGGTCGTCTCCGATGGGCGACATGGCAAGGGACCGGAAGCAAAAACGAGGAGGACGCGGAGGACGGGGGTAGACGGGGGGGTGGATGAGGAGGACTCATGGATCGAGTTTGTGGCCGTCAAAAGTGTCCAACAGATGCCGTCCGCGAGGACGATGAGAGGCTGGGTCTTCACACAACTCTTCAGGTGCCTCGTGTGCAAGTTCCATTTGTGGGCCGCACCAGGAACCATCAGGAACCAAACTCTCTCAGGATAGCGCCCAGGGGTCCCATGGCGACCGTGACGGACGAACGAATGGCGCCAAGTTAGAACCCAAGGTAACCAAGTAAAAGTGGCTGCCACCGACTGCCACCCTCCCGGTCCTGCAATGGGTACTAATATTACTGCCGTCTCTCCCGTCTGGCTCGATCTTTTCTTTTGCTTTCCCTTTCCCTTCCCTCACCTGCCCAACGTGCGTGTTGATATTCAACATCGATAGCCTCTTTTGCGCTTTCGATCTTACACTCTTTTTTTCTTCACCACACCACCGCTTCACTCTTTTAGCGGGCATTCGTTAATCAACGCCAATCGCACGAGCTAGGCATTCTGCGATAATACCTAATCACCACCGACCAAAGATTACACACAAGGAGCAAAGCAAGGAAATCCAGAGTCAACATGAAGGGAACCATTGTTGCGGCTGCGGCCATCCTCGCCGGCGGCGCGAGCGCGAACAGACTTCACCACCGTCACCTCCACCAGCCCTTGTTCGAGAAGAGGGTTCACAACGAGAGCGAAATCTGTGTCCCCGGCTGCACCACCATCTGGACCACCATCACTGGTCCTGCCGGCCGTATGTTTTGACCTCGAAGCCTGTCTGTTTACTCGGAGAAACTAACCTGTTGCACAGTCTACACTCCTCCCGCCCCTCCTTCCACGGCCGCTCCTGCCACCTCCTCGGCCATCATCACCACCGAGCCCCTCCCCACCATCTCCTCCTCGTTGGTCTTCGCCAACACCTCCTCGATTGCGGTCCCTAGCACCACCGAGGTTGTTGTGGTCCCTAGCACCACCGAGATTGTTGTAGTCCCGACCACCACCGAGGTTGTTGTGGTCCCGACCACCACCTCCCAGGGCCCCATCACCGTCCCCACCCCGATCCAGCAGACCTGCCCTACTCCGGGTACCTACACCTTCCCGGCCACCACCGTGGTCCTGACCGAGACCAAGACCGTCTGCGGTGCCTCTTCCACCGTTGTTCCTAGCGGCACCCACACTCTCGGTGGTGTCACCACCGTCGTCGAGACTGCCACCACCGTTGTCTGCCCCGTCGCCACCACCAAGACTGCCGAGAATGGTGTTGTTACCAGCGTCGTTGAGCTTACCACCTACGTCTGCCCCAGCGCTGGTACCTACACCATTGCTCCCATCACCACCACTGTCACCGACAGCGAGCCCGTCACTGTTGTCGTCCCTGTTGTCGAGACCTACTGCCCCGGCACCTACTCTGCTCCCGCCGTCGTCACCACTGTCACCGAGACCAACGTTGTTGTCTACTGCCCCTTCACCGCTGTTGAGCCTCCCGTTGCCTCGACTCAGGCTCCCGAGCCCACCTCCGATGTTGCACCTCCCGTTGCCTCGACTCAGGCTCCCGAGCCCACCTCCGATGTTGCACCTCCCGTTGCCTCGACTCAGGCTCCCGAGCCCACCTCCGTTGTTGCACCTCCTCCCGTTGTCTCCGTCGCTCCCCCTGTCTCTGAGGTCAAGCCCTCGGTCACTTCTTCCTCTGCCGCCCCTAAGCCCACCGCGCCCACGGGCAACCTCGGCGGCAGGGGTGACAAGTGGGCCATGACCTACACTCCCTTCACCCAGGACAGCCAGTGCAAGAGCGCTGCCGAAGTCATGACCGACATCAAGGCCATCGCCAAGGCTGGCTTCACCACCCTCCGTGTCTACTCTACTGACTGCGACACTCTCCCCAACGTCGGTGCCGCTGCTGAGGCCACCGGTCTCCGCCTCATTCTCGGCATCTTCATCGGCACTGTCGGCTGCGAAAACGGCTCTCCCGATGTCTCTGAGCAGATCGCCGCCATCAAGTCCTGGGGCCGCTTCGAAATGGTTGATCTCGTTGTCGTCGGTAACGAGGCTCTCTTCAACGGCTTCTGCACCGTTGGCCAGCTCACGGATCTCATCTACCACGTCAAGTCTGAGCTCGGCAGCGTCGGTTACTCTGGTCCTTACACCACCACCGATGTTGTCTCTGCTTGGCAGGCGAACGACGTGACCGATATCTGCAACGCCATCGATGTCGTTGCCTGCAACGCTCACGCCTACTTCAACGCCAACACTCTTCCCGAGCAGGCCGGTACCTTCGTCGCTGGCCAGCTCGAGATTGTTGAGAAGATCTGCAACAAGCCCGGCTTCGTCATGGAGACTGGCTGGCCCACCGCCGGTGAGTGCATTGGCAAGGCCTGCCCCGGTCGTGAGCAGCAGAAGACCGCTCTTGCCGCCATTAAGCAGGAGTTGGGCAAGAAGGTCGTCTTCTTCTCCTTCACCGATGACCACTGGAAGCAGCCCGGCTCTTGCAACTGCGAGCAGCACTGGGGCTGCGGTGAGATTTTCGGTGCCCAAGTCTAAAGCGTGAAGAAGATATCAGAATTATGTAAATGAAGCTGTTGGATACGGTTGGATATAGAGGATGTTCTTTCCCCTTCTCCCATTCTTCTCTTTCAGGATAATGTGTCTTGATTTTGGAGTAATAGGAGGGTGGGAGAGAGGTAAATAAATGGACACTTTTTTCGAACCTTGCACGTCAAAGTCAACTCTTCTGTTTTCTTGGGCCCCTTCTCCAAGTATATATATATAATACGTTTCATGTACCGGCGTTGTTATTGTCATTGCTTCCCACAATCTATGCATCTGTATATAAGAGATATGTATACATTCAGCCCCGGTCGATCAGTCAGTCAGTCAGCCTGTCAACTCTGGGATCAACATGCGATCTGATCGTCCCCCGCGTTGCAGACGATCGTCACGACCGATCGTCTTGTCCTTCCCATCTCTCAACGCAAAAACGGAGATGTGTAGATCAGAGTCCGGGGAAAAAACGCATACACTACGCACGGGCTTCCCTTCCAGAGCTGGCTGGCTGGCTGGGCGTACACATATTACATACATACATACGACACTCATCCTTTTCACGGGTTAAGACAAGGAAAAGGGGGTTTAAAGGTTATAGAATGACGATGATGCATGGAAAGTCGTCTTTATTCGTCTGTACTTTTACATCTGCATATAAATTGCTATGTTGGGGAATTCGATATACCACGGACGGTGCTGTACGGTGCTGTGCACTACGGTGCACACACGCAGAACTAATGCTGGTCTCCTTTGTAATACTCTCGACGTTATGTTCTGCTTACTTGCTCATATGTTTATAAAGTCTGTCTACTACTGTCGTCGGTCGGTTGCTTAATCATCATCCTTTGTCACTTACTCGTTATGGTTCCCTATGTCTATGTATGTTTCTCTGTCTGTAGATAGGTGTTTAAGGCTGTATGGTATGTTCAGGCTGATAGTCCGTAACGGATAGACGTGCTGTTACATATGTACATACATGTGGTGGTCTACACATTATACAAATCATGATCAGTTGACTTGAACCTTAGATACGTGACCGTACCACCTTCTTCAAGCCAACATCACTTTCCGCAAGCTTTCCACTCAGGCAAGACACAATGAAATATGGGCAAATCATTAATTCGTAACTTATCCTACATTTGTATACATCGGCCTAAGGCGTCAATCAATCGATACACTTACAAATATCCTCTTCGGTTCATGACCGCTCACCACACCGCCCACCATCTACAACCATACTATATCGACGGACACTGACACACGACAACAAACCATTCAGTGTTTGTAAGCATCAGCTTTACACAGAATAAGCACATACGACCATACCCACTGGAAAACTCGGGATCCCGTCCGCTCTCCCATAGATAAGCCAGTGAGGGCCAGACTAGTAGTTGGGTCGGTGACGACCAGCGAATCCGTGGTGTTGTATGTTCTTTTTTTTTCTTCTTTCATCTTCTTTTGTCGTGTCCCTTGTTCATGAGTTATTATACTTTTGCCATTAGTTATAGCATGGATATTCTACCCCTCTGTAATACATCCAATGGGTTGAAGTATCCTCATGGATCTGTCGCCCAGTGGTCAATATCTCACTCACTCATTCTCTTTGGTAATCTCCATTCGAAACCTGGACCTCTGTAGATCCAAGTTCCTCCTACCTTTGACGGCGATCGCTAAAGTCGTCGGCCATCCGCAGGAAAGATGTTGAATTGTATGTTATCTCTGTATGCCCACTGCTATTATAGTATTCTCGCATGCTTGATAGGCGTGGACTCCGGAATCCATGCCATCATGTGCCGTGCCGTTCCGCGGACTACTGGGATGTTCTGCGTTCCCATGGTGGTGGGTGGGTGCTGGGCGATGGGTGTCTGGATGCCCAACATCTTTTGTAGTGGAGGTGCACTCATTTTGGTTTGTTACTGGGGTCTAACTGGAAACCTCAAGTAGCAGTGAAGAGAATCAGGTACGGGAGCATCTGAAGGTCAACCGGACATAGAAGGAAAAGCGAAAATGAAAAAGAGCGAATATGCAGATATGTAGGTATACGGCTATCTCTCCACAAGTACCGAGAGAAAGAAACGCGGAATACAGTTTCAGACTGAGTCCGATATTATAAGGGCAACTTGAACATAAGACCTTCTCCTAACCGTGTTGCTGACCATGGACAACTCAGATTGATACTAGCCTGGAAATATTATTATTCTACTTTCTCATTCGTTCTCTGCTTCCCCATGCTCCCAGACTCCCGAGATCCCATGCTTCCAACTCACTCCCACTTCTCTTCCACCTACATATCCCATCCCTTCCCGTCCATCTCCCTTCTATCCGAGAGAGGAGATACCAGTATGTACAACGAGAGATGACGTATTGTACGTTTTGCTCCCACCCCATTCCTTTTCCTGTTTCTGATTACAACAACCGACACGTTTTTACAACTTTCTCTCTGCATTATTCCCGTGGCCTGTGAACTGACTGACTGACTGACTAGCAGACAAGCGAACCACTTCCATACCCGCAGCGCAACAAAAGAGGAAAGAAGAACAATGAAGAAAATTAAAGTGACCCCGCAGCCGAGAGCAAAAAGAAAATAAAAGGGGTGCACACACCAACCACACCATTGTGGAAACGCCGAGGTTTAAATCGCCCTTGAGTTAAAAAGAAAACGTTGAGAGATGGCCGGTAAGAAGAGAAAGGACAGCCTGGTGTTTGTTTTGGTGTGGCCTGGTTTTGCCCCTTCCGATTATCTCCACCAACTTTGACTTCTTTCTCCTTACACGACGACCCATGCAAATGCATTGAAACCAAATGTACAACGCCAAGTTTTAACGCCAGGGTTTGATGAACAGAACAGGTTGAAATCCGAAGGTGACAGTGATAGTGCCAGAGTTAACCCTTCGGAGATGGGGAGGGAGAAAGATAACTCCGGATTCTCTTGAAGCTCTCAACTGTGAACCACCTGATTGCCATCGGAAATCGGAAAGAGAGCAAAAGTTGTGGTATGGGGTTTAAACTCATGGTGGGAAAATAGCCAGTATAGACATTGTCTAGTAGACAACCCCTGAAGCAGGAGCAAAACAACTCTTTTTTTGTGTGTGGTAAGGTCCACGCGTGGGTATGCAACGTCGAACAGGGCGGACTTTAGAGGGTATCCAAAAAGAAAACAATTAACTCGCTCGATCACAAACTGGCTGGCTGGCTGACTCGCGAAGAATATGTTCGTGTCCGTGGCAAGGCGTCGAATTCTGTCTTGTCTTTTGTTGGTCTGGTGATAAGAGAGGTCGCGTCCGTTACATGACGATACACTCCTTATCATCCTTGTCCGCACTCTTCCTGATCTTAGCATTCCGAGCCGGAGCGACCTCCATTGGCGTTCCTCCGCTGACGGCCGCACGGATAACTGCTAATCGCTGCTTGGCGCGTTCGTCGCCTTCCTCGGCCGCCTTGACGTACCAGAGGTTGGCTTCCAAGATATCCCTTCGGCATCCTATGCCCATTTCGGTGAAGTACCCAACAGCATATTGTGCTTTTACATACCCTGTTATGTCCCGGTTAGCTTTATTCTCCCCGCGACCTCATCTTTCAGATGTGGTTAGCGTCCACTTACCAAGCTCTGCGGACCTCTTGGCCCATTCATACGCCTCCTCTTCGTCCTTTTCTAGGATGGGATCAGCCCCAACCAGGTACCAAGCGCAAAGTCCCATCATAGCAGCAGCGTGGCCACGCTCCGCGGCTCCCGTGTAGAAGTGGACGCTTAGAGCAGGGTCTCTTGGGCAGTTGAGCTTTCCGTGCTCGTAGGCATCGCCCATCCTGTAATTGGCATCGGGATGGCCCAGGTCGGCAGCTTGGGTGAACAGCTCAGCGGCATAACTCTCGTCCTTGAAAATGTCGTCGCCATAGCCTGTCTCGTACAAGCATCCAAGCTGATACGGAGCGGCATTATAAATCGCATCGGCGGATTCGGTGGCGAGCTTCAGCCACTTGACACCCTCCCTATATCTCTTCTCGCCCAAATCACCCGACAGACAGGCCTTTCCTAGCCTTGTCATGGCGCCAGGGTGCCGCTTGGAGGCTGCTGTTCGCAAGAATTGCACGGCCTTGGCAGGGTCTTTACGGCAGCCCCAGCCAAATTCGTAGCATAAAGCGGTGCGATAAGCGGACTCTGCGTGGCCATGCTTGGCAGCCAGCACGAACAGAGGGAACGCCGAGTTGTAGTCCTCCTTCCCCTTGTTAAACATACCCGAGGCATAGCCGTCAGCGAGATAATACTGTGCAAAAGGGAAGCCGTTGTTGGCCAATTTTTGTAGGATGGCCCGCGCTTCCCGCACTAGTTCGTATGGCGAGGATTGGTTGCCTTCTGCGGATAGGTTTTCTGAAGATCGCCCAGGTTTGAGATTCTTAGACTTCCTGAGTTCGTCAAAGTTCAGACCCTGCTCCAGTGCTGTATTGATCAGAAAAACGGCGAAGGAATACTGAGTAGACAAGTCAGTGGTTTTCTTGACATTCTGCCTGTACATCTCCAACGTCTTCTGGGCACTGAGAAGAGAAGCATTGTTGCCAACTGCACTGCGTAACTGGGAGTTGTCCAGTGTGAGGGGTGCCGGCGCCGGTTGGGGATATGGGACGTTCAAAAGCTCAGCGAAGGACTGTGGTCGGTTATCAGGCGAGTTTCGCGAGTTTGCGGATGGTGCTCGGTTTTGTAGACCAGGGGAGTACCCACGCGACCCAAAGTCCGAGTACACCGAATATGAAGACTGCGGACGTGGCACTGAGCTTCGCCTGTTGAAAGAGTTGGGCGTCAAGTGACGGTTGATGGCACCACCGGTATCAACGAGGCTAGAGTTTGACCGAGCTCTTGGGTCCTGGTCTACAGCTATGCTAGCCGGCCGTGGCAGGAAAGCAGAATGATGGTAGGCGAGCTGGGGCACCTGTTCCGCCCGAGCAGAGCCATCCTCGAGGATGGAGCTCTCAAGAGAGACATCGCCAGAGTTGTCTGGACAATCGGAAGCCTCAATGACGCCAGACACCGAACTCGCGCTGGTTGCCGCCGACGAACCGTTCGAGTTAGGTTGCTTAGACGTGCTAACGGTGGTGTCGGACTCTCGGCTTTGACGATTGGTGACTCTTCCGTGGCTCGCTCGCGAGGAATCGGATGGGAGATCGTCCTGGCCAGAGGCTTCTTGCTTCAACCTCGCCACGCTGGGCAGTTCTAGCCCCGGCAATGGCTTTGCAGACTCCTGCCATGCTGACTGCGATCTCGGAGCCTCCGGATAGCTAGATGTCTCTTGCCTCGGCTGTTCGTGTAATGGGGTATGGGGCGGAGGAGTCGGGGCATCTGGGGTCGCGGGCTGGACACGATCGAGGACGCCCGGGACCGGCTGTAAGCCGTCATACGGCCGGTCTGTTTCGATATTGGCGTTGGACGGTTGAGCCCAGTTGTCGGGTTGGAAGTTGACCTTCACGGGCGAGATAGGCGACTGACGGATCCGAGGGGATTCGGCCAGAGAGACACCGGGAAGAGGAGGCGCATTTTCATTCCATTCGAAGCGCTCAATAGAGGCAATGGCGGGCAAGCCTGTCGTAGGAACAGGTTTCCTACGAGGGCTGGTGGTTGTTGAGGTCGGCGATGCAGCCGGTGATGTAGAGACAGCCGCCATGACAGGCGGCGGGGGGATATCAAGGTTGTCTGGTACAGTAGGTAGTCAACTATCAAGTCGTATGTAGTCGCAATGCCTGCAGACAGCTGCAGCCTGTCAGACTCTCTTCTCTCTGCTTCCGTCCTTGTTGAATTCGATGTCACCTTCCACTTGCTGCAGTCGCAAGCATATGCCGTACTTGAATCTCGCAGCCGGCAGGCTAAAGCTGTGGTATGTAGGGATGGAGATTATGCGCTGTTGTTGTAGTTGACTTCCCCTCTCCAAAACCAAAAAGGCGCTGTAGCAGATCGAAGTCGCAAGGACTGGGAGGGCGCCGGTGGGTGTTGACGGGCAGGATCCCGTTACAGACAAGACAGCCAAGTGGGGACGGCTGGAGAAGTGCTAATTCGCAATAGAGGAGAGCCCAGGGAGCTGAGTACGCGCAGACAGCCGACAGGGGGACGGGGAGGACGGGGGGCCGTGGCCCGCGTGAGGATGATCGTACTAAGTATTGGTGATCGCGTGGGTGGAGGAGGATTCGTGAATTGTGGAGAGGGCGACTGGGTGATCTTTCGGGCAATAAAACGAACAGCTTTTCCCGGCTGATGCGTGTCGTGAACTGTTGCCTTTGAAAGCTTGTGTGAGCCTTTGAAGAACCTCTTGAGCTTGCCTCGGATGTACGTACACACTGACACACGAAAGTGGGAAGTGAATGTTGTAGCGAGCGACAGGGTTGACAAGAAGCTCAGGGCGACGATGACAGAAGGTCACCTCAGCGAGCGTGGATGTCTCTTGTCGGTTCGGTTGCAAGTGGTTAAGTTGAAAAGACCCAAGGGAATTAATTGTGCCTACGTAACAAGAAATTAAGCCAGGGCGGCCAAAGCAAAGAAACTATGGACATGTATGGGTAGTGTAAAATAGGCCAAAGTCCATACCGCCAGTCAACTCAACATCCAGAACGGCGGAGACCGGAGGCGAGACAATTGTGAGGCTGGAAGTGCAGGCGTCGTGTATCGTGGTGGCCGTGGTGGATGCTCTTCGGTGGTTTTCCTCTTCGGTCTTTGCAGTTGGAGCAGGCAGTGATGCAGTGGACTGATGTTGGGGTTGACGGTTGAACTAAAAAAACACATGCAGTCTTATCTCAGTGCTCAGACCTACTTTCTTTTTTGGGCAGCGGCCGCCAAGAGCTTCGCGCAATGCAATTGAATCTTTCCAATGTTTCCAGATAATGGTCCGTGCATCGTTTCTTTCAGTGTATTTGATGGTATTGACTGAGAACGCCCAAAAAAGAGGTCTGAGCCGTCGATGCGGAAAAGTCCGATTCGCCGTATAAATACCCAAAATCTATGTCTAAAAATGGCTTCACTTCCAGATAAGAACACTATCACAAGATATATCAGCGAATGTAAAGATGTATAGAGGTAGATAATTTCAATGCAGTTATTATGGTGTAATTCTTTTTTTGTTAATGTACTTAGAAGTGTAATTTCTATCGTCGAGGGTGTGGAAACGATAATTATCAGAAAATAGGTCGCGACTATGGTGCTTAATATTGGCACTTTTTTTTATTACAACTTTCTGAAAATTTCTATATATACTCTGTAAAGCATTCTCAAACCCCGGGTGTATTTGTTTTGGTGATACGATAAGATTTGGTAGAGTTATAAGGTAGTGATGTTGTTGATGTTGGATGAAGGCTGTTACGCGTAGGGAAGGCTGCGTACGAAGTGTAAAGACTGTATTACCTAACTACTTAACTTAGATAAAAGATAAGAAGTTGAAGAGGGAAGAAAACCTAGAAGGGGTTCCATTTACGAAGGCTGGACCTTATTTACGAAGGTTGGCTTCTATTCACCAGGTTTCTATTTACCAAACTTCTAAGGTTCTGGTCTTGGCTTCTGGAAGTTTGGGTATAAAACCCAGGCCTCGCGTTCGAACCTCCCTTCCAGGTTTTCTTCCCTCTTCAATTTCTTGTCTTTCGTCTTGATAGTTGGGGGTTAGAAATCTGGGTATTATTTTGTCGATTGTTAGGGAGGCCGCATCGTGAACTCAGACCTCTTGGGGTGCATGTCAAAAATATTACCCAAAACAGTAGTCACGGCATTTAATCGATAAATTAATTTTTGTGGTGTAATCTGGTCCGTGCGTCGCGCCCCGAATTAGAGGTCTGAGCGCTGAGATAAATGCAGTCACAGAACGGGAGGGCAGCACACAGCGCCGCCGAACACTGAAAGAGTCCACGGAGACTGGAGATCGGCGTTCGGTCGCCAGAAACATTGAACGAGCCAATCCAGGGCAGAGGGGAAGCTCCGCATCGTCCGACCACCTGCGCTGTGCCCAGTGTGGGAGTATGTATTTGTGGCTGCTGGGTGGTCACGACCTGGGGTGGCCCTGCAGGGACAGACTGGTGCAATGCTGACGTGAATACGGGCGGGCGAACAGGCACCCGAACTTTCACTCCCATTAGGTACATTACATCAATTCATTCCGGGCCAGTATGAACAGAGTAACTAGGCTTGTTACTCACTGTAAAAGGCCTATACACACATATCTGCTCGCACATACATTCGCTGGTTACGCGCATCCATGCCTCTTGTTCTCCCTTCTTCTCCTGTTCCATCCCCCCTTTGCTTTCCGCATCCAAAATCTGAGGTGAGAGGTGGAACAATGGGCTGGCTGGCTGGTCTGGTCACGGCGGGCTGGTGCGTTGCAGGATTACGGGATTACCTACCTGCCTACCCAGAAGGGTCCGCGGCAGAAGTGGAAAATGGTACTTCACCTCTGTCAAGATTCAACGAATGCCCTCGCTTGCTTCAAGCACGAGGCACCCGGACGCCTTTTCGGGACCATCAAACTTCGGTCGTCTTCTAGTCAGTTGAAGTCCTCATATTCTACTTTTCAGGGCGATGTGCTTGCGTTTAATTACTCGCTCCTTGAAAACTCATCAAGAGTAGAGGTATGTATTGTATGTACCTTGACTTATGCACCCCTTCCTTACCTCATCGTCTAAGAAATTGCCCCTTCCCCTGTGAATATAACAATGTGTTATTAGCAGCAACTACCGGTGCCCATGATGACCCCGGCCCCTCTTTCCAAGGCCATGGCAACTGGCAAGATCTGAAAGGCAAGAACAAACAGGAAATGCACATGAAACTGCCATCCATTCCACGCCTTCACCTTCCATATCCTGTCTGAGTCCAGGAATGACAAATGACGATAGCAGTCTCTGCTTCGGTCTGGATCACACCATTCCTTCTCCTCAAATCTCTCCTCCATTGGCCTTTTCCTCGCCCCTCAGCATCTCAGGATGACTACAGACGACCCTTGTGAACTACCTATATCGCCTACACATACTAAGAACGCTTTGCGGCATCGGCAGACCCTTGGCGTCTCCCTGGCTGCCTCTGGCTACTCGATTCCGAGACAAGACGGCGGCTGAGTGACTCTGGACCTGGACGACTTGGGCAGCAGAGGAGTCAATTTCAGTCCTCAGCTGTGAGGACTGTCCAAGCCTCAATAGGCAGGTATCGCATCAGTGACAAGGCTGGCGGCACAGCCAACATCGTATCGCCAAGTGAAGATGAGTTCCTGAACCATAGGCACACATCAAGATTCAACAAAGAATGCAAAACCACCTTGGCAGAGAAACAAGCTAGTGAAAGTGCTAGTACCATCTCCTTGGGAAGTGCTACGCTGCCTGCGCCGTAGCTGGGCTGGTGCACTAAAGGTTAGGCACCGTGGGGCTAAATAAGCAAATGCTCTAACAGTGATGGCTAATAATATCCCAGGTGACGATGGCTTCTTCGTACGACAAAGGTTACCGCGAAGCTGGTACAGGAGAGACAAAAGGCGACCTCCATTGCCCGCCCCACAATAGCACACGTTACCCGCCAGACATACCTCTTTGAGCACAGCATGCCGATTTGCAAATTCATACACTTGTGGTCAAGCCCTTAGATCAGCAAAATGTCGTAGGATGTCGTTCAGCTCCATGCAGCCTCGCGAGCACGCTGGGACTGCATTGGTCAGACATGGCATACTCCAACGATCCTACAGCGCCAGAGCCAGACACTTTCCAATGACCGAACAGCTGTTACGGCAAGGCGCTATAATGGCCTATACAATCTAATGCTGGGTTGTTTGTTAGCTTGGTACTCTTAGCATACTGAATGAAATCTATCCCAAAGTGTCCCGAAAGTAGGATCACGCTTTCATTATAGAACGAAATGGATTAGTTATATATTTAAATACCTAAGAAGATTGATTAGAGGTCCCGAGCTAACAAACAAACTAATCTTGGACTGTGGCACGTCTGATGTTTATAAGAGGGCAACAAGCATCCTGGCGCATAAGCTTTTATCATCCCGCGGCTTGCTTTCTGCAACAGAGACTTTTCAGGTTCTCGGTCTCTAGCCCATAATTGCTACTGTGCGGAGTGCCCCGTTACACAAACTCCATACAGGAGCCAGACGGCCGGGTTGCGGGGCTTGAAGGTCCCCGTACGGATTTCCATAATCATTGGTTCTCACAAAATCTTGAGATATCTGATGGGTTGGTGCTGACAATAAGGGCCGTTTGGCTGCTCTAACTGCTGCTCTGGTGAGAATGGGCGTTTTTCCACTTTTGGGTGGGACATCACTGCCAGTACATTGACCGCAACCCAACAAGCCGAGCGATCTTCTGCCGCTGAACGAGGACGGCGGGGTTAGCGTTCACGAACCCGGGCTTTGTAGCACCCCGCGCCTCCTCCGTGGCTTTGGGACATCGTCCCGTTTGTCCGTTCTTCCGAGCTTGGTATAGGTAAGGTAAGTATCATGAAATTTTCTGTACAATGCTACATGTTTTCTACACATAATCCAACGGAAGACCGGGGAGGATATTACGAAAGAAACCCCATGGATTGTCGAATGCCGGACTGGAGGTGTTAGCGCTCCTCTGATTTCGCCAACGACATCGGGTAGAAATGTGCTCCAGCAGAGACGGTGAGAAAAAAAAAAGAAAAAAAAGAAAAAAAACCCCTAGCTTAAAATTGAATGAAATGCGGCTTGTGTGAACAATGAGAGGACTTCTCTTTTGTTGCATCGTTCACTCACAGTTAGCGCAACTTCGTATCGATGGATGGTGTCAAGGTCAGCGTGACCACCATCAATTTGACGCCCATCCCGCGCAATACGAAGCTGACGGCTTGCCTTTTTAGGGAATTGAGAAAGGGCGTGATCCAATCAGAATATTAGGCAACTATTTGGTCCTACACAACCCCCTTCTTTCATGACATTGGTCGTTAATATTTCAATATGTATAATGCGCGCTCAAAGACAACGAATGGACAAAAGAAAGCATTATCAGCTCTTCAAAATTTACACTAATAACATCGCTCGCGGAAAGGCTTCTTTCGACGTGAGGGTGGCACGTATCCGGATAGGCTTTCAGGAGGCGAAGTTACACTCCCATTTTTTTATTTTGTCAGCATTTTAAGCGCTAGAACTAAGCCAAGCACACGTTCGTTCACTTGCATCGCGAGGACGGATAGGGGTGCCGAGCGGCAGCGTTTTCGGCTTCACGGCGCTTTTCGCTTCGACCTTGCCTTGTCGTAAACCAAATTCTAGGCTCTGCAGATGATTCGAAACATTTGTTGGTTCGTTGGTGTCGCGAAGAAGGCGTCCCGAAAGGCGGTTACCAACTTCCTCTGCAGTTGCTACACCCGGACCCAGGCCGATAGACTGAAGGTTTCCGCAGTAAACACCTACAGTACTCTGGTCACCTGGGATGGGGTTGGACGAGGCGGCAGAAGGAATGTGGGATGGATGGCTTTGACCAGCGATCAAACTGACTGAAGAAGATCTTTGGTACTGTAATATCGACCCCGTGGGGATTGTGTGAGGTCTTGGCCATCTCGCACGGCTGGAGATGTTGGAATATCTGGGGATCGCTACCAAGAGTTGATCCATCTCATCCATCCAAGAACTTCAACCACATAACGAAAATCTTAAGAGCAATACACAAAACACGCCGAGCGAGCGGTCATCTCAAAAAAATTCGACCGCCGCATATGGACGTGACAGCTATAAAAAGGAGTGGAGAATGATAAAAAAGGATATCGGCGCTCCGTTCAACGCACTGGGGTCTCCGTGGACTTTTCCCCGGTCCCCGGCGGTTTTACCCAGTCAAGCCGGGGGAAAACGTGGGTATCACGGCTGCGTGACGGGGGTTCATGGAGTTCATCGATTATGGATTCCAGGGTCCAAAGTCCAGTGTCTTACAGTGGGGACGCAAAGCGAGATTGACGCTCCGGACGGCCTCATTCGATGGAAAATCACCGAAAATGAGGTGACCCCGCCTGTCGTGAAGGACTGGGCTCAAATTATCGTAAATTGAGGAAGAGAGGGGGGCACACCGGATATGGGACCTCATGCCATCCATCTTGTTGTTCACCGTTCAGAGGGGAAGAAATGGCTGATATTGAAATAAAAGGGGGAGTGTCTCACGTGAATCACGGAACTTGTCAGTGCTCATCGACAGTATGTAGCTCGAGGAGGAACCAACGCTGTGGACTCGGGATGGATGTGCCCCGCGTTATCCCGACATCCATGACGGAGAATATCATGCCCGGCCGGCTCTGCTTGTTGATGCACATATTCTTTATGCACATTTGTGTCAAAGCCACATTTTGCACTTTGGGAGACCGCCTCCGGAAAGACACAAACTGTCATGGAAGTTAATCGGAAACTGAAGCCAGCGGGCATTCCCGAGGATATCACGGATCGTGGGGCGAGTGTGGACCCGGGCTGTGCTCACTCACTCTTTGCGCCCCGGCAATGATTCCCAGCCGCAGCTGGAGCTCAAGTCCGGCCGAGCACTCCGTCGCCGGAAGACCACCGGAGCTTTTCACAAGCTCTTAATCAAATCAAGAGTATTTGTTGAGTGAGGGCAACCGGCGCCAGCATTTGAGCGCGGTGCAGCCGCTCAATCCACCGCCGGACTTAATTTCAACGTCTCCCCAAGACTAGAGTCAGACCACAGTAGTTCACGATGGCAAGCAATTGGGAAATGAAATGAATTGATGCGTCCCGTGGCCTAAGCCTTGATTCACATATTGATCGATGAAGGGAGAAGCATGCATACAGTGGGGTGTTCCGTGAGATTCCAGAAGCGCACCGTGTCATTCAGCGGCGGCCGGGGATTCCACTCTGGAGTCGGGAGAGAGCGGAGCGCAGATCGCCCAAAGCCAAGCCACTGACTGCACTTGTGGCAGATCATCAGACGAAACAAAAAGGCAATTGGAACGGAACTGCCTGTGAGAAGCTGAGCCAGCCAAACAACCCACTCGGAAGCTTCTCTTCACCTTGAAACAAATTCATGCCAACGGCACGGCATTGCTTCAACAACCCGTATCAAGATGTACATATCGTCATTGACGTTTCAAAACTGTCCTTTGCCGTGCCGTTCGTAACCTGTTAACCTGTTCCTGGATTGCAACCCCTCATCCAATCTCTGTTGCGCTTTGGTCTAGAACGAAACTAGGCCACTTGGGGTTCCCACTGCCATCCCGGTTCAGAGCTGCATCCCAACAGGCACAGCGGAGGCGTTCGTGCGCATTTTGGTGGTTTGCATTCCAGACCGGTTTCAGAAGCTCTTCACAACTCTCTCTTGTTGGGTTTTGTTCAACAGCTCCCGTCACTGTTGCTGAGATGATGTTTTCCATGCTTTCATGATAAAGACTGTTGAAACATCTGTCGTCGGCCTCATCCTCCACGTTTCTGTCCGTGTCCTGCATATTGACATGTCCAGCTACTGCATGACCTAAACAAGTACCTGTAAAATCGGCGCTTGGTTGCATCGACCCTGCCTGCTTCCCGCCGTCTCCAGTGTTCCCTGGCACCTGACGCAAGCACTAGGAGAAGACGCCCGGCAGCTTGTCAGGGCAGGGACCATCACGCTGGAACGGTCCGCTCTGCAGAACCGAACATCAAAGACTTTTTCCAGGGCGACAATTGCAAGCTGGGCTGTGTGAGCCTTTCATGGCCACGCGCTGGCGCGGTAAAGTGTTGGAGAGGAGGGAGGGTATCTCAGGGAGGAGAGTGGAATCGAGGGATCTGGATTGAAAAAGGGACAGAAAAGAACAAAAACGAGCGGGCTGGGCGAGGTTAGTGCGCAAGCTGATTGCCAATTCCAGGTTCAGGTCGTCGGGTTTCTCTTCCTTGGCTCTGGGAAACAGCCAACAAGACGGCCGCATATCATTGGTCTAATTGGGTGCCTGAAAGAGCGCCTGCGCCCCCCCTTCTGGCCTTCCCGTCTCCTGAGAAACACCGTCAACTCTGCTTTTAGGCCTGCCAGGGCAGCCCAGTATTCCAACCTCGTTGGTTCCGCATTGCAAACAATTGGAACTGGGACGAGCCGCCTCTCGTTCACAAGATTTGTAAGTAGATTTTCCTCATAACTCATCTTCTATTCAATATGCTACTATTTGGTATAGCCTGATTCGTGCAAAAAGACAATCCTCACTTCGTCTCGCCATTCCCTGCGCCGACCGACTGCTTCCCAGTTGCGACGCGACAAGTGACGTTGGCTCTCCCACGTCTCTACCAAACATACCAGCGACTCTTCGGTCTTCTATCAGATTCTGGGCTCGCTGACCGTCCCGCTTCATATAGTAGCATCATGTCTCTTCCTCAGAGGCCGGGGGCGTCGCCTTCGTATGAGGAGCGACGCAGCTACCGGCAAAGCGGTTCGCGCCGCAGTCGACCACCACCCGCCGATGTCGAGGCCGGATATGCCCCACGACCAAGCCAGCGACAACGTGTACCATCGATATCTTCATTTCCAGAAACCCTCCCGTCTCCGAACCCCAATGTCGAAAGGGACCATTTGTCGCCGTCCCCCGAGCCCGGACATGCATCCGGCGTGCCTCAGCGGAAGAGGAGTTTGATTCGACCGGAACGCAACAGGATTGGAAAAGACCATCCCAACTACCACTACCGAAAACATGCGGCCAACATGAACACCCTGCCGTCTTCAACCGGAAACGACCCGATATACGAGGATTTGGAGGGAGTGACGGACGACGTATCGGGAACTGGCTCGAGGAACGACGACGATATTTCCGAGGAGTCCCCCCCCAGGAGAAACCACTCAACGAAAAACCGGGTTATCGAAACTGAAAAGTCCGGCGATGAGAGACGACGTCGGCGGAAATCGGATACCACGAGACATGGCAAGATCGTCAAGGATTCAAAGGGAAAGCGCGCAAAGCCCGGAGGACTTCCACCCCCGAGCTTTTGGAACGTCTACTGCGGATTCGTCACCTTCTGGTGCCCTGGCTTTGTCCTCAAGTGTTTCGGCATGCCCGAAAAGGCTCAACAGAGGGCGTGGAGAGAGAAGATGGGTCTGATCAGCATTATTCTGCTCATCATGGGCTTTGTCGGTTTCATCACTTTCGGCTTTACCCAGGTGGTTTGCGGTACACCTCCGCTCCGGTTGCGCATCAATGAGGTTGGGCCTGGATACATGATCTTCCACGGATCCGCATATGACCTCACCAAATCTCACCATCCTCCGGCTGAGGGTATCCCTCGCCGCCTGGACGGTTTGGGTGCCAACATTATCTATGACTTGCCTACGCGTTACGGTGGACAGGACGGCAGTTTCCTGTTCCAGAACGTCAACGGCAAGTGCAAGGGTCTTATCACCAAGCAAGAGAAGTCCGATGTGCCAAGCGATAAGAGCGGCAATCTGGCGTGGTACTTCCCTTGTACCACGTTCAACCAAGATGGTTCATCCAAGCCTAACACCACGATACCTTACTACCTGGGCTATGCCTGCCACACAACCCAAACCGCCAGAGACTCTTTCTATCTAGGCCTTAAGGACGCCGCTGATGTCTACTTTACGTGGGACGACATCAAGAACAGCTCTCGAAACCTAGTTGTTTACTCTGGCCATGTTCTCGACCTCGATCTGCTTCACTGGTTCAACGACACTCAAGTCACGATTCCCAACCGCTTCAAGGAGCTGAGGGATAAGAACACTGCTGGAAACCAGGCTTTTCGCGGACGCGATATTACCCATGCCTTCCAGTCGAGCAAAGACAAGCAGATTGCCGAGTGTTTCGAGGAGATCATCAAGGTCGGTTCGGTGGATACCGAGACAGTCGGCTGCATTGCATCCAAGGTCGTTCTCTACGTGTCCCTCGTCCTTATTCTTGCAGTCGTCCTCGCCAGATTCGTTCTGGCCTTGATCTTCCAATGGTTCATCAGCAAGACGTATGCGGCTGCTAAGACCTCCCAGACGTCTGACCAGCGGAAGCGAAACCGCCAGATTGAAGACTGGACTGAAGACATTTACAGAGCTCCCCCAAGGTTCCCAGGAGACATTGGTAGTAGTGTCGCTGGAAGCTCAGATCGCCAAAGCAAGCGCAGCAGTGCTTTCTTGCCCACCCACTCTCGTTTTTCTACCGTCTACGGCAATGAGCGCGGCAATAGGAAGTCCGGACTTCCAACAACTATGGCAAGCCAGAACGCCGCTGGCCAACTGCTCCATCCAGGAGCGATGTACGGCCAAGGGAACGAGAGCCGATCGGAATTCCTCAAATCTGACCCTTACGCATCAAGCAGCAGTCCCGCAGATGGCCCAGGTCCTGCCGGTTTCATTCACGAAGCTGTCGTTCCTCAACCGCCTGCCGACTGGATGCCGTTCGGCTTCCCGCTGGCTCATACCATCTGCCTTGTCACAGCTTACTCCGAGGGTGAGATGGGTGTTCGTACCACTCTGGACTCGATTGCTATGACGGACTACCCCAACAGTCACAAAGTCATCCTCGTTATTTGCGATGGTATGATCAAGGGCCATGGAGAGACACAGTCGACCCCCGATATCATTCTCAGCATGATGAAGGACCACACGATTCACCCCGACGATGTTGAGCCATTCTCTTATGTTGCGGTTGCAACTGGTTCCAAGCGCCATAACATGGCCAAGGTCTACGCCGGCTTCTACGATTATGGCACTAACTCTGCCATTCCTCTGGAGAAGCAACAGCGTGTTCCTATGATGTGCGTTGTGAAGTGCGGTACTCCTGCTGAAGCCTCCAAGTCGAAGCCTGGAAACCGTGGCAAGCGTGACAGTCAGATCATCCTCATGTCCTTCCTCCAGAAGGTGATGTTCGACGAGCGTATGACCGAGTTGGAGTATGAGATGTTCAACGGCATGTGGAAGATCACGGGCATTTCTCCCGACTTCTACGAAATCGTGCTCATGGTTGACGCCGATACCAAGGTCTTCCCCGACAGTCTCACGCACATGATCTCAGCGATGGTCAAGGATCCTGAAATCATGGGTCTTTGTGGCGAGACCAAGATTGCCAACAAGCGAGCAAGCTGGGTTTCCGCCATCCAGGTGTTTGAATACTTCGTCTCTCATCATCTCGCCAAGGCTTTCGAGTCCGTCTTTGGTGGTGTCACCTGTCTTCCCGGCTGTTTCTGCATGTACCGCATCAAGGCGCCCAAGGGCGGCCAGAACTACTGGGTCCCTATCCTGGCCAACCCCGACGTCGTCGAACATTACTCTGAGAACGTTGTCGATACCCTGCACAAGAAGAACCTCTTGCTCCTTGGTGAGGATCGTTACCTCAGTACACTCATGCTGCGCACGTTCCCCAAGCGTAAGCAGGTGTTTGTGCCCCAGGCCGTTTGCAAGACCACCGTCCCCGAGGAGTTCATGGTGTTGCTCTCGCAGCGCCGCAGATGGATCAACTCGACGATTCACAACCTGATGGAGCTTGTCCTCGTGCGCGATCTTTGCGGTACCTTCTGTTTCAGTATGCAGTTCGTTGTCGGTATCGAGTTGGTTGGTACCCTCGTGTTGCCTGCCGCCATCGGCTTTACTTTCTATGTTGGTGAGTAGCCACCGCCCCTGATTTTTCTCTTCCCTTTTTGAACGACTAAGTACTAACGTGTGATAAATAGTCATCATCTCGATCATCCACTCGCCGCCACAAATCATCCCGCTCGTCCTCCTTGGTCTCATCCTCGGTCTCCCGGCCGTCCTCGTCGTTGTCACCGCCCACAGCTGGTCCTACGTCGTCTGGATGTTCATCTACCTGCTCTCCCTGCCCGTGTGGAACTTTATTCTGCCCACATACGCCTTCTGGAAGTTCGACGACTTCTCGTGGGGCGAGACGCGCAAGACGGCCGGCGAAAAGGCAAGCAAGGGCGGCCACGGCGAAGCCGAGGGAGAGTTTGATAGCAGCATGATCACCATGAAGCGCTGGGCCGAGTTTGAGCGCGACAGGCGCGTCCGGAGCACCTACTGGGCTGGCTCGAGGGACAACGTCATGTCCGGAGTAGGGGGCAGTAATGGCTGGAGCAGTCAGCCCAGGGGCCACGAGCAGGGGAGACACTTTGATGACTACTTTTCGGATGCTTAAGTTTTGATGTGGTGTTATTGTGTTGTGTTGGAGTTGTGTTTAAAGTACTAAGAACTTTGTCAGGAGGTTCGGTGATTGTTGGAAAAAGAAGGAATGGGATGATGTATTGAACCACCAGCCCTCTGTTTCTTTTCATATTCATCATCTTGGACAAGGCGAATAAGATATTAATGTGGCAGTTTGGTGGTTCGTTGATGGGGTTTGGCAGGCGGGTTTTGTTAATAGGGTTAAACTCAGACATCATTGTTATGTGGAAAAGAATACTTCCTTTTTTGGTCTGCCTTTTTGTTTATTCCTCTCTCCCCTCAATCATCCATCGAGTTGGTCGGCAGTCTAGTCACAATAAATCACCTCCGAACATCGCCGCATTGCACCGCACCTCAGAGCAGCCGAAGCAAGCACGAGCACAGAAAAGCGCCACTGTACACAAACCAACATGTACGTTTTCCATAATACATGTAGCTATCCGAAGGCAGACAGGGGCAAGTACAACATACGGCAAGTGGTAGGTCAGTCTACATAGCCAAGCGAACAATGGCCCCATTCTTTTTTCCCCTTAAAATCGGATCCCGGATTGCGCGATTACAGGATGGGTGGTGGACTGTGAAGTTCGATCGTATGGTGCAGACATCTAACAATTATCATCTGCCTTTCTTTCCAGCCGCGTTTTTGGACGGCAAGATTCAAAGCGAATGAGAATCTCTCTCAAGATGGTGGATAGTCGATGATAACTCACATCTAGGAGGAAGTGAGGGATAACAGAAGGGTGTCGACCGTCTTTGTCAGGTCAGATATCTTTGGCTAGTCAACCGTGGAGGGGTGTAAGGATGGAGGAAGGTGGTTATGTATGAAGGGGATGGATGAATCAACTGTCTGACTGACGCCAGTTCTTGTGTGACCTGTGCCGAGTGAAGCAGGTTATGGCAGGCAACATGATGTATAAAACCCAGGTAATAATGTGGGGGGCGACGGGGGTATAAAAGCGAGGATGAAGGTGATGGGCGAAGTTGGTGTGTGTGAACCTCTGTGAATGGTGTGGTAAGGGTGGTAAGCGGATGCGGATAGTAAGTAGTCTAGTAGATATATAGAGGCACAGAGGCACAGACCGCGCGGCGGCTGGTCTGTAATACGGCAGATGTAGGCTCGTAACTCGAAGGAACGCAACTCTTGTAGGACAAACATGTCCTTCTGTCACGAACGGGTCTTACGTTCTCTGTATTACCAGAGTTTTAGTCCGAACTCTCTGGTAAACATTGAGAGGTTCTGTGAGAGATGACTTGAGACTTGAGTCGCAGGGACTGATCTTGCTGAAGTAACAGTGGTATTTCAGAGAGACGATACTGACCGGGAAAAGAATATGGACCGGTGAAGGTAAGCAGGGCGGGCTTCAATGGTCTTTTAAGGCGATGTATCACATTCATGACTCTTTTATCCGGTTGAGGTATGGGATCGAAAGCTGAGATGTCCTTAATGTGAAAAGCCATTATTGGTAAGTTATGAGGTATTTCCCGCCGAGCTTGGCGATGCTGGGAATATCATATTTCATGCGCCGAGGCCTTCCGTCGTTGTGAGATTCCAAGAATTCGCAGTGTCTCTTCCATATTCTTTGGTCGTGTGCATGGGGATGGCCCCCCGCGCGTGGTAATTCTTTTGCATGCCCTCGCCGACATGATCTAATCTTCAGCCAGTGAGATATACCTGTGCCGAGCGGCAAAGGGCAGCCTGATGGGGTAGCAGACGGCTCGTCGCTAGGTGCGGCTGTTGAAGTAATCCCAGCCTGGAAGTGTCTCGCATGGTTGAAAAGAGCCGGGGAGAGAGAGGACGGCTGACTTTGGCAGTGAAGCGAGCGACCTGCCAACCGACCTGCCAACCTACCTTACCCTTCGCCCTCTCTGTTCCTCACACTCACCAAGTCTCCCGTGCTTCCGTTTTCCAAGAATCCGGAACTTGTCTGGTGTGCTTGTCTGGATGGTACCATGGTGGTGTTGTATCGAGCGAGGGAACGGATGGTGCACAGACCCAGACGCTGAAGCCATTTGAGGATTCATTCCGTCGGGATGCAGCAGGTGGGTTCCCAGTATCGCTTACACCTGACACTGTTAGTGATAGCTGTGCTTAAAGGTGTTACTTCTTAACAGTGCAATAACAGAGAATACAGGACGGGCGGGATACAAGGATGATCTTTGTCAACTGACTTCATTCTGGGACGGTTCCGTTATCCCGCCCGCCCCGCGAGCCCGCATTCTCACAAGCTGCTGCTGTCATGTATACTTTGCATCGCATATTCGCATTGGATGATCCAACTGCACCCCAACTGCACCATTGCAGATGCTTTCTATTTGTTGAAGAAACGAGAGCCGAACCCGAATCAGACCTCCCGCTTGCCGCCACGCTACCTGTTTTTTTTTTTTTTTTTTCCCACTTTCTCCCGGTTTAGTCACGTTCAGTCAAGACGACACTGACTCCCAAGACTCATGCGTACCTTTTTCATTCAAAGTTCACAAGGACCTTCCTTCGATGAGATGAGTCGGTTGGCTCTCTCTCAAGTCGGAATGGCAGGGAGCTGCATCTATCTCGGGTTCATGTTCTCGGTGTCAGTGGACAACAGTTTGCTTGTCAAGTGGAAGTGAGAGACACTGGTTGTTTCGCACTGTGAGGATTTCATGACACACCTCATCAGCTGGGAAAGCTGCGGTCGCTGTGGTGAGGTGGCTGCTCGGCAGGCCTGTCTGGTCTCTTCGGTTTCTCTTCAGGCTCCAACTTGGTTGGGGGTCAGGTTGGGATTCTCTATAGCATCGGATCCTTAACACCTCTTCTCCCATCTAGGTACAGGCATCAACCGGCTACTTGAAGACACAACTATCACTGCCGTCAATCACTATTGAGATGGCTTCAAGTAGCCGTCGATAAGCGCCCTATCCGCTCGCAAAAGCGCAGTGACATCTAGAACATGAATACGACTCGATCGGAAACTAGAGAAGGCCTGTGAACAGTGGGTCCCGTCCCAAGTCTATCTTGGTTATTCGAGTCCAATCAAACATCAGACCTGGCCCGTCTCTCTTCCCAGACTTGGGGTCCTTGATGCGCTTACCAGAGAGCCGGCGCCCGCTCGTCAGCATCCCAAAGCAGGGTAACCAAGGTTCAAGACGTCCAGTTGCGCATTATGCAGTGGCATTCGCTCAGCGAAAAGGCAAGCCGGCCAAGATCGCTCCCGTCGGTTTGGGCCGTTCGTTGGTCGGCCACTGAGAGGGCACTGCAGCACCACCTCCACTGTCTGCTCTTAGTAACCACCTGTACACCACCGCCTTCCTTTCTGAACCGCCCGCACACTGGCTGCTTGCCCAACAAAGAAACAAAGTCCGACAAGTAAGATGGACGTGACTCTTCCATGAACCGAACGAGCACTGGGACAGACGCTTTTTGGAATTTCCATCTAGCGGGCTTCAGTCGGCTCACAGAAACGAAAGTTTAGACGACAACCCAGTTTCCATCCCATCTCCGAATCCCCGTTCGTCCCTCCGAGAGACACGGGACTTGACGAGCCCAGCCGTCACCCTTCTGCCCCCGATCCGGGCCCAACCAGCCGAGCCAACCTTCGTTCGACTTGCCAGTGACGGGAGCTGCACTCTCTGATTGCCAGCCAAACAGCGGCTGAAGCTGAACTGGCATGCAGAGTAAAGTGCGCGACTTCCATGACTTCGACGCACCCGGCCAATCCACTGTGCTAGTGCGCCTGCCCCTCAGTCGCGACCACGCCCGATGCGCCCCATATATTGACGACCCGTCCATTATACACAACTCTATCTGAAGGACTCCCGCCTTACCCACCAGCTGTCGCTATGCGCGACACAAAGATGCGGAACGGTAATCGATCACACGTATCCCAGGCTATTCACGGTACTGGCGCCTTTACCGACATGCCCACCGGAAACTCGGCCGTCGCCGGGTCTAGCTGGCCGACAACCATCCCCATGTCCACCATCCCGGACGAGGCGGATGGGGTAAACTACCAGTACCACATGGCGAGCGCTCAAGTATTCAGCCAACCACACAACCACGTGTCTGAGAGCGGTAGCGATTACGAAGACGTCGAGGATGAGGAGCACCAACAGCAAGACGGACAAGGCGAACAAGAAATGGAAGATCACGACGACGGCGGCGATGGCGAAAATGAGAGCCTATTCTATGGTCATCACTATCTGAGTGCCGATCAAATGCTGGGTCACCATCCGCAGCCCTCCTACTACACTGTCATGGACGGTTATATTTCCGACGACGTCGACATGTCTGATGATGCGGGTGCTCCCTTGGTGAACTATCTACAAGTGGCCAACTTACTCACTAACGACATGGATACCGATGTTTCAGACTCAGGTGGCGAGCATGGCTTTCCATATGAGTTGAGCATGGAGCCCGACAATGAGGACTCCGTGAGCATGACCTCCTCTTTATCGGACGAAGAGCAGTTCTCACAGTACCCTCCTGCTCCTCCAGCTCCTTTCACACCCTTCACCCTGGGCTTAGTCAACCAAATGCTGGCAGCACCTGGGCAAGGCTGGCCGCCTACGACGACTGCGTCACAGGCACAGGTGATAAACAGCATCATCAATACGGTGCACCCCCAAGTTTCGCCTACAACGTTGCTTGATACCTTTCCTCACCCAACTCACGGTCCCAATTTCCACAACATGACCAGTCTTGGTCCAAGCAACTACTGCCTGACCGGACTCTTGTATGACTGGGCCCGTCCAGATCCTCGAGGACAGGGAGTGCATCTGCCTAGGGGTCCCTACCCATGGTACAGCAGGATTGCGGACCTCGCTGCCCAGAAGCTTTCACAGACGCGCTACACAGATCTTGGTGGGGACCAATGCGACTTTCAAGGGGTAAATTGGGAAGAACTAGGGGTGACCAGGCAGGAGGCACGGCAACGTCGACTCCTGACCTATCGGAACTATGTCAACGTGCCAGAATCTGATAGATGGGATGTGAGTCTAACAAGCTTTCGACTTCTGCCCCTGCTTGAATATATATATACTCACTAGTGTCACAGGAAAACTGTCCCGATATTAGCTTACCCTGCACCGATAGTTTCTTCCGATTCAAGCGTATGGATTTCAAGTCCAATATCAACTTGTCGCACTTTCAGCTACGAAACATCTTGGCGACTACCTCACGTACTAAGGTCTTTTATCCCGGGACCGGTGCTGTACACCAATTCAACCCGGTCTCGGGGAAAACCCGGATGGTAATGAAGCTCGGCGATGCCCAGGGCTCACATGTTTCCACTATGGCCGCTGGCCACGGCGCCCTGATAGCTGGTAGCTTCAACGGGGAGTATACACTACGCCATATGGACTCTGACGAACCAGAGTCATCAGCCTGCCACGAGGGTATCATTACCAGCAACCAAAGCGGCATCACAAACCATGCCCAAGTCTATCAGGACCGGAATTCGGACCGACCTTTGGTTGGCTTCGCGTCAAACGACGCTGTCTTCCGCGTCTTGGATATCACCACGGAGAAGTGGCTTTCCCACGAAGTTTACGACTTTCCATTAAACTGCACGGCAGTTTCTCCAGACCGTCGCCTGCGTGTCGCTGTTGGAGACCATAAGAACGTCTTCATCACCACGACCGAGTCGACCCTGGGAGGTGGGAAACCCCAGGTCCTTCAGGAGCTCTCCGGCCATCGTGACCACGGCTTCTCTTGTGCCTGGGCAGACGATGGATGGACAGTTGCCACAGGTTTTCAGGACAAGGCAATCAAGATCTGGGACGCCCGCCGTTGGACAGACAACAACGGGTCCTCGACGCCAGTATGCACCATACGTGCCGAAATGGCCGGTGTCCGGAATCTGCAGTTCTCGCCGATTGGCAGTGGCAAGCGTGTGCTCGTCGCTGCTGAGGAAGCCGACTACATCAATATCCTCGATGCACAGACCTTCCGTTCCAAGCAGACAGTTGACGTCTTCGCTGAGATCGGCGGTGTTTCGTTCACGAATAGCGGGCAAGACCTCACGGTGCTTTGCTACGATCCCACGCGAGGAGGTCTTCTGCAGCTAGAGCGATGTGGAATGGGCCAGATGATGACACAGGATTTCGACGAGCGAGGCTTGGACTATCGATATTATGGGCGGCATATGGGAGGAAGCAGAGACTCTGACTGGCCACGGTCTTCGTTCACCGAGGAGAAGCGCATCAGGGACAGTGTGGTTTGGAGGACTCAAAGGCGCGCGGCACTGGCTGAGTTGGAGCCTTTTTGAGCTTGATCAAAAAAGCCCACAATGGGTCAAGATCGAAGATATATGGGACATTCGCGGAGGGCTGTGGCACCTCTGCGATAGTTCATGGTTGACGAACAAACAAAAGGAACGTCAGGGTCAACAACATAGGCCGTGTTTACCCTGTGAAGCGTATTCGGGGGTTCGTTTCACACCATCATTAACCGATTGCGTCTGGCAGGATACATTACCTTACTTTCATGCAACACTATGGAATGGACTACCCGGAAGCGTCATTATAGGATGGCAAGCTTTGTGCTGAGGATAGTGTGGAGCACTAGCTCTGCTAGCTTTTTGTCTTCACAAGCTGGGAAGGAGTGTTTTGGAAGCAGCGACCATCGGTACATATTCGGCATTTGACAAAGGAGAATCATCATCACATCAGAGATGGACGACCTTTATAAGCACTTCTGGATGATTGTCTACGGTCAGACCGACCGCGCCATCACTATCTCAGGTGTTATTTTTATGGTAGGGCCGACGAGTGGCAAAGAGGAGCATTGCGCGCGGTGTTTGGGGCTAGTTCGGATGAGACGCGAATGTGTTTTCAGGAGAGCAAGGAAGCCTCCAGTCAGACACGACAGGTACCTTCATCTTCATCGGATCGCTCTTTCCGTATTAAGGGATGGAAGGAAGGAGTCACTAGTGTTTCCCACGAAGGAAGGAACTCACCAACGCATATATGGATCCTTATGGCGGGAAGCGTGCGTGTCGATGTGTTATCCTTTATCAAGCATTCAGTTCCGTTCGATTGCCTTTTTCTTAGCGCGTTAACGATACCTCTGTTTCTCTCTTTTCCGTTTACGTTCGCATTTGGTTCGCATTTGGTTCAGTTTCCGCGGATACCATCTCGCATGTTATTTTTGCCTCGGTCCTTTGAAGTTTATATTTGTATCTCGGTGGGCAGCGGGTTGCAAGGTGAAATAGGTGCATCTGGTAAATTCCGAACTTTACTTGTAGGTACGCACATCATTATCAATCTAACACGTTGGTCATCAAGCCGAGATATCATTAGATCTTGCCTTGATTCTCATAGTAGGCACAAGGAAGGAACCTGTGACTGGCCCAGCTTCTTCGGTTCACCTAGTGTAAATACTACCAGGAACGCGCCTGCCTGCCTGCCTCTAGCTCCTTGCATCAAGGTCACCACCATGATCGTACCTGTCTTCATCAGTTGTCAAGACACCCACTCCCCATTGTTTTCAAAGAGGCAAGAGCAAAAGACGCTCAGCTTCCAACAACCTGTACTGTAGTGCAGTGGTCTACAATGATGGATCTGGTTGGTTCATCTGCCCTAAGTAAGGCTCACAAGCTCGACATGTCCATTCGTCCCTCCCGCCGTGTGAGCCCATCACCAGATGCAGAAGGGGAAAACATCACAGGTAGGTGAGTGAGTGACACTCAAAGAGAATCATTTAATTAACTCAAGAACCAAAGATATATACAACGATAAAAGATGAAAACATCAAGGATCAAGTAGCCAACAAGCCAAAAGCCAAAAACACCATCCCTATATCATACCTGTGAGGAATCCTTACTCGATTGCTTGACTAATAGACGCCATGTCGTAAGGGAACGAGCAAGCCAACCACCGTTTATCCTTAACCACGAAATAGTGAGCAAGGCTCATTAAAGTCCTGTGATATCTGCCTCTTTTCTCAATAATCCCCTGTCCTTTTATACAATAAACTAATTACCCAACACACTACTTATTCAAAATGAGTCAAGTAGCCCATGGACATCCGTAGGATCCTATCCCAGCTTTGTACGCGCAGGAATGCAAGACCACCTCTCTATAACGATTAACCAAAACAAAATTCATATATCCCTCATCTTGGAAGTAGCATACGCCGCCACCAACGAGCTGATAGCCCCAATAAACATGCACACGGCAATCGCATTCGGACCGTCCGTGTTGGCCTGCTCGCTGGGGTGCGCATCCGTCGCCAGCTCCGGGCTCTTGCCCGGCTCCAGGATGGCAAAGACGATTGTGCTCATAAAGGTCGCGATGAACTGCGGGATGGTGGTGTAGATGTTGAGAATGCCAAAGTAGATACCGCTCAGCTCGCCGGTTGAGCTGTTTCCTGCGGTGGCGCCGTCCTCAACAGCGCCGATGCTAGCGCCAGCAGGCTCGTTGACGAAGCGCATCTCGATGCTGCTGGTGGATAATCTCCTGTAGGAAGGGTTGCTGGTGGCGGCTCCTGGGGACATGGGGTCGGGAGCACCGCTGAGCTTGTTGACCTCGACGCCCAGGAACGTGGTGGGCGCCCACATGGCGATGCTCCAGGGGATGCCGCACAGGGCGACCAGGACGGTGGCGAAGCGGAACGAGGCGGCGAAGGGGGTCAGAAACATGGCGAAGGCGAACATGAGGTGGCTGGCGATCCAGGCCGAAAGCAGGTCGGGTTTGTACTTGTTGACCGTCTCGACGAGGTTGGCGATGCTAGCGGGTGGCCGGTGCGTGAACGTGTTGTCCTCGGGCGCGCGGATGAAGGGCGGCAGGATCCAGGCGCTGATGAAGGTCACGGTCGAGTAGACGGTCAAGGCGGTGCTGCCGATCCGGCCCATGTCGCCCAGGGCGTCGCTCGAACCGTTGGCGTCGACGGGCACGTCGTAGCGGAAGTAGGTCTCGCCTACCCAGGTGCTGCTGTAGATGATGAATGGGAACCAGCCGATCCAGGACCAGAAGACTGCATAGCAGATGGCGCGGATGCGAGGAGGTAGAGTAATGAGCGTCGAGACGATTTGGCGTACGACCTTGAAACGACCAGAATGACGACGAGGATCGGGCCGGACAGTGACAAGAACCCGCTCAGTCACCGCCCAACAGGTTACGGAAGATGTGACAAGCATCCCGAGAGCGGCGATGACAGTAAGCTGCTTGAATTGTGTGTCTCCCAAAGACGTCCCAAAAAGCCCGAGAAGGTCGATCGCGCCCATGCCGTAACCGATAATATGTCCTAGTGAACCCATGCGGCTTGCTAAGGTGAAGTTAGAATAACACAACGTCTAACATGTGATTCGGGGAACTTACCCCATGCTGCGCCGCTTTGTTGTTTCTGAATCGGCAGAGTATCTACAACCAGGCTTCTCGCGCAAGACATGACTTTAAGGAGCACATGCGTTAGTACTGTGATGCTAAACCTCAGGAGCATAAGAGTGGGCCTTACCGGCGTTGATCGCAAAGTCAACGCAGTAGAGCGAGAGGACAGCAACAGCAATTGTGCACGCTCTAGAATATGTCGGATCCCAGATGAAGTAGGACACTATCTCCTTGGTAAAGCCCAGGGCCATGAGAGCCAATGCTGTAATGATGGACCCAACAATGATGACAGGTCGCCTCCTGCCCCATTTCGACTTTGATTGATCCGCGATGACGCCTATTATCGGTTGTACTATCAAGCCAGATAAAGGTCCGGCAACCCAGACCATCGAGGTTTGGCCCTTGGTAAGTCCCAGGGAGAGAAGGTAGGGCGTACAGTCTGAACAGCACCTGGTTAGCAATTGTCTCCGAATTCCAGGACCCTATCATTGTATCCAAGACTTACAGGTCATTTCAACACCCCATGTGAAGCTGTGAAGATCAAAACGTCAGTAACCTCAGATCCTCCCTCTTTGTCTTCTTCTTCGTGTATACTAACGTGATGCCAACCGAGACGCATGTCAACAAGAGCATGCGCATAGTCTCCGTACTCCCTTTCACCGATGGTGTCCCCCTCCATGTTGACATTTCGACGATCTCTCCTTCAGAGTCACTACCACTGTTGTCTTCTTGTTCACCGGAACCCGCCCACTGATTGGGACACAAGCCCTCCTCCTCCTTGCAATGACGGTCCAGTAACTTTTCCCCTTGGTGAGACGGATTGCCCTGCTCTGTCGGGAACTCGAAATCGGGAAACGGTGGTGCTGAGGTCAGATATATCGGCCGGGGCTCGAAAGGCGCAGAGACGTGGTCGGGTGTCTTGCCGTCTGTAGGAGCTATCGAATCAGTCATTGTGCCGTCGGGATGTAGGACATGGTGGGCGCACATTGCGTCCATATCGAGTCTGGAGAGAGGGTATGTGCAGTTGCTGCTGCTGCTCCCTGGTACCGTACGTACGGGGTTCGTCGTGCCCATGGAGTACAGCTTCTGGATCTTCAAACTAAAGGAGCTCTGGTGATTTCGCTTACCTAGCAGATGCGCATTACACTAAGCGGGCTGCCTATCCTCAACCGAAAGGGATCGGAGGCGCAATGCGAGGAAGGATGGGACTAGAAAGCGTAGGATACGGTTGCGCCTACTGTCGTGGATCGTGCCGCATGCGGTTCAGCCGTTGTACACGCTTTCCGTCTCGGTCTCAGTTGGGATTGAGGGTTGGTGCTGTTTCGGGAGCACAAGCGATATCTTGGGGGAATTATGCGGCGCGGCAGAAGGGGAGGGTTGACATAAGGGATCCTGAACGAGAGGGTTGAAAGCAAAAAGAAAGAAGCAAACAAGGGAGAAAGTTGACAAGGAAAACGAGTGAGGTGGTCAAGAACGACGGATGTTTAAGACATTTGTCATGATGGAAATGTTGCGATTCATAAGAAATAAATAAAAAAAGGGCCATGCTCGCCTGTCTTATCAGGGCATGGTGTACATACACAGGAATGGAACACTGCCGCCCAGCCCTGCGAGCCCCCTAGAGGTACTTAATCTAGTACGCCGTTACGTTTTAGTTACGCTTCCTCTTGTTACCTTTACGTACGGGGTTCGTATAGAGGGACAGCCCAGAGTTGCCCAGCGACTTAATTTGGCCATCGGGAGTGAGCCCCGGCGAATGGAACTTGGGAGGAGTGCATGGAAAATGGAAAGGGGTGACGTATCTTCAGTTTCGGGGGGTTGACAGGGGTCTTTCTGGTGATGGTTTCTACGCAGGAGAAAATCATCGCAGCGCATATAAAGTCACAGCAAGAAGACCTTGACGCTTCTGATGACAAGGTAAGCACTTTCCATCCATTGACGGCTATAGTAATAGTGGCGGGGATGTATCGATACGTCCCTGTCTGCTCCTGTTGTACACTTGCACCTGGACCCCGAAGGACCTCAAATGCGGGTACCGTATATATGGATACACTATACCGATACACAGCACGGTAACTTTCACCTGTGCCTGAGCCAGGGACATTTCATCTGCATTGTACCTTGCAGATCTGGAGCGCGTTCTGACACGTGCTTCAGGCTGAGATTGAGGCAGATCACCGTTTGAATTGCCATGGAGCATCTTCCGGAAGGATGGGAAAGGGATATCTTTGAAGCCAAATGGAAACCCAATTCGAGTTATGACGACAACGGTACAGTGGTACTTGGCTGCTTAGCTAAAAATCCGGCTTGGGCCGGTGGCCGTCACTCCGACAGGCCGATACCCGACTTTGAGCGGGTCGGGGAGCCCCGCCACCCGCAGAGCTGTTTTGCTGGGAACCCCCACTGGTCGATCAACGCGGGACGGAACCGGCGAGGGGCACCCAGTCACACAGACAAATCTCCAGTCACCATCCTTTAGCTCCGATTCAGGAACGTGGGCCTTTTGGTCGCCGTTGGTGGGCTCCATGGTCCTGGATGCGCCAAATCAGGAAAATTCCAACTACAGTCAAGTCTGCAAATAACGATATCAAGTGTACCGGCCAATCTGATCGCTATACCCAGATTATCGTTACCTCCAGCAGTGCCAAGCACGCCAAGGCAGGCTCAGACAGGTACTCAAGCACCAAAAAGTGGCGGCTGAGGTACGGCCAAAGGGGTGAGTCGGTTATGTTTCCCATCTCTACCACCTAACAGGTATAACGATCACCATACAAATGGAACGGTGGCGGCCAACTTGAACGTTATACCCAGATTATCGTTATACCTCGTATCGGTATTTGCAGACTTGACTGTAACCTGCCCGTCAAGGACAATCTCCATCTTTGCTCCCGACGTCCACTTCCATCCGATCCATATTCCACACCAAGCTACAGTTGTCTAGGGTCGTCCAAGGTATGTCATCCACCCCCGCCAGCCCACCTTGTATACTTGAGAGTCTTGTCCTGATCTCTTGTTTCAAGTCCTGCCTGTATCCAAGAAAACTCTCTCTTCTTTGTTTCCAAATCGCAGACTCAACTGACTGTTCACATTCTTCAATTTCAGTCCACATACCCTCGACCGACGCCAATTTCTCTTCGCAACCCTTATATACCCAACCTTTTTTGTCCTCTACACTACATAGCCCATCATGGATCTGGTAAACCAGTTAGTCATGTCCATCCGACCACCGTTGCTCGACGTCTTCGATCCGACTTCCCGTCGCCGTCGATCCCACATCTACAAGGGCCAGTAAAAAGGCACACAAGCTGACGTCTTCCAAAGCCTCGAAGGCCGCCTTCTTTTCGCCGTCCCCAAGAGTGAGTCATGACATATTGTACCGAGTGCCCGGTCGAATATCTAACGCCACAATCTCTCGCAGAGGGCCGTCTTTTGCAAGCCTGCTTGAACCTCCTCGAGGGCGCCGACATCCAGTTCCGCCGCGAGAACCGCCTCGACATTGCCCTCGTCAAGAACCTCCCCATCGCCCTCGTCTTCCTTCCCGCCGCCGATATCCCGACCTTCGTCGGTGAGGGCCGTGTCGACCTCGGTATTACTGGCTACGATCAAGTCCAGGAGCACGATGCCGGCGTCCGCGCCGTTGCCCGCGCCCGTCGCCAGAGCGGCGAGTGGAGCACCCAGGACGGCGAGAAGGCTAAACCCCAGGGTTGCGATACCGTCATGGAGCTCGGCTTCGGCGCCTGCAGGCTCCAGGTCCAGGTTCCCGTTAAGGGCGAGTATGCTACCGGCAAGGACTTGATCGGCAAGAACATTGGTACCAGCTTTGTTCACCTTGCGCAAGAATACTTTGCCCGTCTCGAGCTGGAGCAGGAGGGTCTTGTGGATGCGGATGCCTCCCAGTTGGCCGGCCGTAAGCTCAAGACTCAGATTATTGAGCTCAGCGGCAGTGTCGAGGCTGCCTGCGCTCTCGGTGTTGCCGACGGCATCGTCGATCTTGTTGGTGAGTAATTCAGCGCTTTCCCTGCAACTCTTCCCAGCCCCTGACGCAGTAGCTGACATATTTACTCCCTGGCAGAGTCCGGAGAGACCATGAAGGCCGCCGGCCTCATGGCCATCGACACCGTCGTCGACTCCTCCGCCATCCTCATTAAGTCCAAGGCCCCCAGCAACCCCGAGATGGTCGACCTGATCGCGGCCCGTATTGGTGGCGTTATCACCGCTCAAAAATACGTGCTCTGCCAGTACAACGTTGAGCGCTCCCGTCTGGCCGACGCCACCAAGATCACCCCCGGCAAGCGCGCCCCCACCGTCACCTCGCTCGAGGCCGAGGGCTGGGTTGCCGTCAGCGCCATGGTCGAGAAGAAGCGCATCGCTACTGTTATGGACGATCTCACCATCGTTGGTGCTACCGATATTATCGTGCTCGATATCCACAACACTCGTGGCAGCAGGGCGTAAGACGTTTGAGATGGGGAAAATTAAATAAAAGGGAAAATTTACAAATAGACATGAAAGCATTTAATTGAGCGTACCTCGGAAAACAGAGCGCATCCTTAGATTGAAATGTTGAGGACGAAAAAATGGCTACGTGTGTACGGTGTGTTGGTCTGAGCTTGTTGTTTCAAGTTACATAAGATCGAGGAAGGGGCGAGGACGGGGAAGAAGAGGCTTATGCTTAGCTGATTGTTTCGGTAATCACTCTTAGGTGACGAGAAACGGCGTTGAGAGTTCACATTATGATCACGGATATCGTGAGGAAACTTGTTCTAGATAGTGCTCGCGCGTCAGGAGATTCATTTGGCAAACGGATATAAAACCCAAACGCCTCCCTAACTGTCACTAAGGACCACCGAAACGGTCTGTGAACAAATAAAAGAGGACCAAGACGGCCAGGGAAGAAAAGAGGCCCCAGAAAAAAGGTAAAGGAACAATGACTACCCATCAAGTATATGTACACATGGAGTAACTGAACCGTTTACGCCTTCCTCATACACAAGTAAAGAACTCATTGAGAAACAAGGACATGACCCAGGCCATCTAGTAAATCGGCCTTCCCTCAGTCCATTTCCTAAATCCAAACCTACTACCGCCGGCCCTCCTCGCGGGCGGATGAGTAGGAGTCTCATGATTGTCTTGATCCTCCTCCCCCTTCACCACCTGCTGCTGCTGCTGCTGCTGCTCCTCCTCCTCCACCTCAGCCTCAGTCTTGACATCCGGGCCCCAAGAAACTCTTTGAGTATTGTTGCCGTACTTCAACCGCCTCCTGGCCTCCCCGCCCGTGATCCCAGGCCGGCTGGGTCCGATCCACTCCCAGGCGCGGGCGATCTCGCCGCTGCTGCTCTCGCGCTGGCCCGTGCGGACATTGCTGTTCTGCTCCACGACGGCCGCGACCTTCTTCCACACGCGCTCGCGCTCGGCGAGGCGGTGGACGGACCGGAGCACGTCGTCACGTAGGTTGGGCAGGAACAGAAAGGCGTCGTCGTCGCCGTCCGACTCGAAGGCGATTTCCTTTTGGAGAGCGAGACGGTCGAGAACCTGGTCGACCAAGCCGGGGATCTGGCGGGCGACGGCGCGGTGGGAGCGGATGGCGTTGCGGCCGTAGATGAGTGAGAGGAGCGAGAGGATCACTCCACCAATGCTGAGTCGATGTCGAGCCAGTCCAAGCTTGACGGATCGGCGGAGCGCGCAGGAGTACGAAAGGCGAGCGAGAGAGCTGGACGATAGCTTGGTGGTTGGAAAGCCGGAGGCACCTCTTTTTCTAGTGTTTCGGAAGCAACCGGTCTGGTTAGTCAAGGCGTGGTCAGAAAGAGCTTCTTTTTCTTCTTTTGTTGTCATAACACAAATTGTTCAAAAGTGAAATAATTCTTGGAAAACTTACTCGTAGTAGGAGTCCGTTACGTGGACTTCAACCTCATCCCGAGCCTTGACTTCTCCCAAGGCCGCAGCCCAAAGTTCCTCGAACTCTTCGGCGGCCATCCGCTTGCTCCGCTTCTTGCTCAGAGACTCCTTGAGTTCCTGCTCGTCAATCGCTGGGCTCTCCAGAGGCTTACCCTCAGGCTCCAAGGGCTCGCCACACTCGTACTTGGCTCTGCGGTCCCGGAGCTCCTCAACGGCCTTGTTGGCAACGGCTTGAACTTTGCGCGCCTTCTCGCCGTCGGGTTCGCATGTGGGTGGCAGGGGCACAAGACCTCCAAAGGAAAGCGGGTGAGGCTGAAGAACGAACCCTGGCTCGCAGCGGGCAATGAAAGCATCGTAGCAGTACGCATGCGGAGGGCACGGTTCGCAGTCGGGCTCGAGGAACGGACCTGCCCATTCCGGGACTACAAAATCGTGGAGGCCAATCTTGTCGGCTACTTCTGTCGCCCAGTCAGGCAATTTAATATTTCTCCCGACAATCTGGCGCGATTCCCGCCCGAGACCGCAGTACCCAACCGCGATCTTCTCCTGCCGGTACCAGCCCGCGTATGCGACGAAAAGAGTGGTGAGGAGGACCCACAATGGAGTGGTCAGAGGGCTTCTTCCCTTGCGGCTGACTTGCTGGTTCCTTTGAGCAGCCAGAGCAGGGTTGTCAATCTCCTCTTGCATTAGAGCCAATTGCTCATCTGGGGTAAACTCCTCTCCCGCTTCAACATATGACGAGTCCGCGATGTACGACGAGTCCGCAACATTCGAGACCATTGACATTTCCGAATATTCGGGCGACCTTGGGGTCTTTGGTGTAGACTTGCCATAAGGCAATTGGTATGTCCTGATCGTAGACGTCGAACTGGGCTCGTAACTCCTGATCGATGATGTCGTGTCAGGCGCCTCTGACTCCTCGTATTGCGGGCCATCTGTCCGTCTTCGCGAAGCAACAGTAGAAGGGGTTCTGTTATAAGTAGGATCAAAGCCGCTCGTTCTGCGACGGTGGCTTGGAGTCTTCACGGCCGAAGGGGGCGGCGGAGGGCTGCCTGCCTGGAAGGGGTTGTCATTCGTGAATACGCCAGCGGTCGCGGGGGTTCGCTTGAAGAAACCGTCGTCGGATTCGTGCTTAACAGCCGGCGTCGTACGCAAGTTCCTACCGATCGTAGATGGTGTTTCTTGATAGGACGTTTCCTGGAAAGACGTCTCTACCTCCTGCCCTGTATCATCCGACTCGGAAACACTCGGCGCATGAGATACGTGCGATGCTGCGGAGCGGGGTACCCTCTGGCTTGTAGTGCCACGAGCAGGTGCTGGCGTCACAGGAGCGTGGCGGCTCTCTGGGACATCCTCCTCCTGCTTGACTCTCGAGACCTTGCGCGGCGATCGCGAGCGACGGGTGCTTCGAGAAGGAGGCGGCAACTCTTGGTCGAAGTCGGTGCTCGCGGAGCTTTGAGTGTCAGCATCGACAATACCTTTGCTAGACCTCTTAGCAGTGCGGCTTGCTAGATACTTCTTGGACAGAGGTACCACATGCTCATTGAACAAATCGACGAGCTGGCCCTTCTTTGCGGTGCTGGGATAAGGCACTTGGTGGGTGACGAGGATGGAGCGCAGGCGCGGGACCGTCAGCGACCGAGGGTCGAAGCCCGGCTGGAGATAATCAACGTTCTCGACGTCGGACATGGTAACGGATGAGGGACTCGATTAAACGGCTTCGAGAGTATGTTGAGACGGATGTCGGCGACCGTGTAGCTCCCGGGTGTGGTGGGTGACAAAAGACTGCTGATGACGAGCGTCTACCGAACGCTGGTCGGAGCTGGAAGCTTTTCGAGCGTGTCGTCGAATCGTCGCGCTTTTGTTCGACAGCACAAAGCAATTGAATTGCTTGCTGTTGGTGGTTTGGTCTTTCGATAAATGCGATGACCGGAGTTCAGTAGCTACCTGTCATTCGTTGCAAGAGAAGTGAAAGATAATGATAAAGCAAAAAACGAGGAATGTTTGGTTATCGCCAAGTGGTCAGACACACGCAGGCAGCTCTCGGGAAACAAAAATGTAGTGACGAAAGTGGAGTTTTTCTGGTTGTCGGTGGCAACCACAGACGCTAGCAAAACACGGCCCTGCCTGCGAGTTGTGATCACCCGAGGAAGTTTGAAACGCCCAAGGTAGCACCGCCATATGTGGCGCAGCTTCCCTTATAATTTGTCTTGGTGTTTCACACCAGTTCACGTTCATTGTCATTTCAAGGCATGTCGCACGATTACATCACTTCGTGACAAAATGCAACGTCGCAGCTATCAGGAGTCGAGGAGACTGATAATATCAGACAGGCTACACATCAGGTTTGATACGATAAAGGAAGACGTTCTAGTTCTGACGAGCACGTCCTGCTACATCTGGATAAGTTAAGAGCGGTGTTGATTCCTCGACATCACAAGCCACCATCTTAATAAGGCATCTCAAGATGGGAATCCGTTGGCATCGTCACGTTTCCATAAATCAATACCCTTTGCTATGTCGCCAGTCTTATGTCCCGAACCCCCTTTTGAGCCGCCTGAAACCCCGAACGCCAATTTTTTAATCCTTCCGCGCGAACAATGAAATGGTATAGCCATAGAGATACCATTATGAGACCATAACACGAAATGGACGGATGGAATCATTCCTCGTCGTCATCGCTATCCATCACCACAATTCGCTTCCTCGCTCTGGAATGGGCTGCCGTACCAGAAGGTTTCTCCCGAAGTTGACCTGAATTATCCGCATCACTGCCCCCTTTCGAGGTGCCATCGACCTTCGCATGCCCTGGACTTCCCGTTCGCACCCCCGTACCCGTGCCTCCTGTCTTTCTCTTAGCAGACAGAAATTCGATATCAGGCAAGTCGTCGTCTCCATCCGTCGTGTCCTGGGTTGCGGGTATCTCTACCGGTACGTAGAACGGCTTGGGCTTGGGCTTCTCTGACCTTACTGCCGCTGTGATTATCGGCTTAGATTGGGATGCAAAGGGATCGTCATCATCTTCATCCGATGCGAAGGGATCTGACACTTTCAGCTTGCGTCCCGTTTTCGAGGGTAGGGAAGACGATCCCACGTCAGGGGCTGTTGTCGGCGAGGTGGACCCGCGCGGACGATGCTGTAAGCTCGAGGTGACTTCACCATCGCTAACGACAAAGTCCTCGAGGTCGGCACCGTCATCAGATCCGTCTGTCCCAATTTCCATGTCGCTGGTGCGGGTGCAATCGTCACCGTAGTCCATGGTGGGATCTCCTGTTCTGGGTTGAGACTTCTTTTTCCGGCCGCCGCCGCGTCCGCGACCATGGGGTCGACTTTCTTCACCATCTTCGCCATCTTCATCGGCACCCTCCTCACAGTCGCTTAAAAGAGCAGAATGTCGTGCTCCAGGCTTGCTTGGTTGTTTGGAGGCCCTAGTAGATTTTGCTTTTGCAGTGGCTTGACGTTTCTTGGGTCCGGCAATTTGCTCGACTTCATCTGTTTCCTGACCACTCTCTAGGCGCGACCTCTTCTTTTGCCCTTTCGTCGACGTTCCTCCTTCGGTGTCGTCCGCAAAGGGTGGCACAGGTATCGATTCCCAGGAGGATGTGTCTGTTTCACCGTAAGGCTTAGTATACCTGTTGGCAGGGATTTGAGACTTCGCCAATCTCCTAAAGAGCTTTACACATCGCTTGTGATGTTCTCCATGTTTGACATTAACGGTTTTCTGAACCACGCGTCTGGATGATGAATGGCGATACCAGTTTATATCCAGTTTTTCAACGTTGGATTGTCCCAGGGGCACCTTTGTATAGTTCCTGCGGAGCTCGTTTTCTTGCGACTTGCTCAGCAAAACGCTTTCGAGCTTGGGCTTTTCGGCAATGAAGTCAGTTTCCTTGGGCGCAGGTGGCTTAGCGGGTGGTTTGGCTGCCTTAGCTCCACCTTGACCAAAGAAAGAAGCCTTGATGAAGCCTGTCTCCACGCCGTCAGGCATGTTGAACTTCTTCTTTGCCGGCTTTTTCCTCATTCTTGCGGCAGACTTCTTGGGCTCTGGAAGCTCGGGATTTTGTGAGTTTTCAAGTGGAATCTCCACGACCTTCTTTTCTACCTCCGGTCGTATGTCTCGTGGCACGATTCGTGTAGAGAGGTCGTGACGAAAGCTGAAGCGGCTGCCGTCGCAGATCATTCTCTGCATGGTTGCGTAGTTGTCCTTCGCCTCGTTGAATTTGTCTTCCTCTTTCCCTTTCATTAACAAGAGGACGATGTTACCCGCTCTCTTGCGGCCGGTACGACCCATACGCTGAAGCATTCGGATCGGTGACGCCGATGCATCGTAGCATACAATGAGATCCACTTGGCCAATATCAAGACCCTCCTCGCCGATGGATGTTGCGACCAGAACGTTGTAAACACCGTCCTTGAACTTCTGGATTGTCTCGATTTGTTGTTTCTGTTTCATGCCCTCGCTCCTCTTTGAATCCGCTTGTCCGACGAAGACTGTAGCCTTGGTAAGGGGCTGATTGTTGAGAATCCGTACAATCTCTTCGGCACTGTCTCTGTATTCACTGAATACAATGGCTCTCGTGTTGGACCCCTCGCCAGCATCCATGAAGTGGTTGGCCAGTGTTTCGCACAGATACTCCAGCTTTGGGTGTCCGAGGAACCCATCAATCGTCATCCAACCCTCAATCATGCCCATCATCTTCTGAAAGTTCTCGTCCTCGAGAACTTGGCGCTTGAGCTTCGAGCCCTTTCCTCCTTTTTCCTCCTCGGTGCTGCGGAATTCGGCCAGGTTATTGTAGAAGGGTTTGATGCCATGGAAGTTGAGCAGTTTGATGGAATGCGCCAAACTCTGGAGAATCGAAAATGTGGCTATGACGCTGAATTTGGTGCCTTGGTTTACATGTTTACCCGGGCCTGCCATCCACTCATTCCTGGCTTTCATCAGGCCGTAGGTAGTAAGGCTCATAGGGTCTCTGCCGTAGTAGATATTTTGTGAACTCAGCTTGGTGACAAGAGGCTTCAAGGCCTTGGAGAACAAGTCTCTGACTTCCATCATTTCGTCAGAGGGGTCGAATGTTATCGTGTTAATGTCTCTTGAGTGCACATACTGACGAATGTCGATCGACTCTTCGGTTCTGATCTCGACGTGAGAGATCCCCAAATTATCAATGACATCCTGAACACCTTCGAGGGACGACCCTGGTGTTGCAGTCAGAGCAAGAATTCGAAAGCTCTTGGAAAAGCGTCTTAAAAATTCGACCACCTTGACGTACGCATAGTCTCCAGTCGCACGATGCGCCTCGTCAATAACCAGAAGCACAATCGACTTGGGATCAGCATAGCCCTTGGAGAGGTCGTTCATAAGTGTTTGGGGTGTCATGAAGAACAAGCGTTTTGTCGCCCATTCGTCCTCACGTAGTACAGGAGGGGTCTCTCCAGTTAGAAGGGTCGCCTGAGATCGCGGAATGCCCGCTATGCTGAGACATGCCTGAACTTGTTGTGAGGCCAAAGGTTTCGTGGGAGCCACAAAGACGGCCTTTGCAGTCTTTGTCCAGCGGATATAGTTTAGCATGATGGTTGCGGCAATGAAAGTCTTTCCCAAGCCAGTGGGCAGGGCGACCAATGTGTTATTGAATAAGCCATTTTTGACAATGCTGAATTGGTAGTCTCGAATGGGCCCCAGATTCATCGGATACACCCATGTTTTCATTTCCTCTAGATCGATTTCATGGTGAGTGGGTGGTTCTGGGGCCATATCGGCGCGGAATGGTCGATTCGACACCGCTTGCGGGGCAGGTTGCGCTTCTTCCTCCAGTGTGCCACCCCATAGTGTCGTCTGACGCAGATTCTTACGCTGGCTAGACTGAGCTTGGAGTGAACGAGCCGCCGTCGCTGGCCCGGCCGTCTTGCTTGCCGTTTTAGCCCGCCCCGTAGCTGTAGTCCGACCTTGCGGTACGGTTGATGTACCGATCCGTCGTGCGGAATCGGAAATTGGCCAGGCTTGTGTTGGTGGTTTTGTCGATAAAGCAAGCTGATTGTTGTTGCTGGTATGATGCGGTGTGATGTTGCTGGTGGCCTGGGTGAAGGCCAACATCATATCCTCGTCAGGAATATCGTCAAAGTTATCGCCGAATTCATCGTCGTCCATGGCTTCTGAGCTATGAGGTTGTAGGAACGAAAGAACAGCAGGAGCTTGGTTTGGATGCGCTGTTGCTTGACTGTTGTTGCAGTTTCTTTTTGTTTGCTTTTTTCCTTCACAATAAGACTGATTCAACGAAGGTTATTTTCTGAAGGTGAAACAATAGGTAGGTACCTTAACCGTAACCAGTCCGTTTGCATCGGTGATCCGATATCATTGAGGTACATAACCCCGATAAGTGATGTGTGTGTGAATAAGACGCGTCGCTGTTAACTGACGGGTTAGTCCCTTGACGCGTTCAATCGCCATAGCACGTGAAGTGGTGATGGCTGTGCCTGGGCGGCTGGGTGCTGCCGCCTGGGGAGTTCGCAGCAGAACAGCGTCAGAGTGGGGCTGTTGCATCCTGGGCGGGGCAGGTTTGCGTCAAAAATCCGATGTCCGTCTTGAGGTGCGCTGGAGCCTGGCGCCTGGTCGGGGCTTGGCTCACTGCCTTGCACGCTAAGGTAGGTATTTCCTTTTTGGAGGCCGGGGCGGGCTGACCCTTCTTTTTTCTCCAATCCGTCATCGAAGCATTCTTCACCACTTCTCGACTCTCTCGCGTCGTCAGGTGGCATCGGCATCCCCACCTCTTCACTCCGCTCCCAACCGGCTGATGACTCTTGCCCATCCTCGTAATCGCCCGTTACTCCAGAGGTGGCAGCTTCTGTACGAACATTGAAACAAACGATCACGAGCGAAGCGGCGGCCTTCTACTTCTACCTCCGTACCACTTAACCTCCGCCGCGCCGTCTTTGTCGACCCCACCTCCAAGCATCTCTTACTTCTTTCTTCGCATCCAAGATTCCCTTTCGAAAGAAGAGAAGCGCACCTTGAGACCTAGCGACGTGTTCTTTGACACCTCTTCGGACCGTTCTCAAATACAGCGTCTGAAATCACCCAGTGATCACCTCACCCGGTCGGCATCGGCCGCCTGTTTCCTAGACAGGCTCCTCTCCCGCTTGACGGTGAAACCAAAGGTAAGCCCCAATTCTGCAGCCAGTACTCTTCACCAGTTGCCCGATCACGACCAGAACCCTAACCATCAGGACAGCGAAGAGCTCAGCGAACAAAGCTCAGCGAACAAAGCCACCCCGCAACTCCACGACTCGCCGTCCTCTCAAGAACAACTCAGCGAAAAAGAAGAAAAATCACCCGCAACCCACAACACCGTTCTCTCTCCAGAACCCAGCCAACATGGCACCTCCTACTGGTCCTCGTGCGGGCACCGGAAGGGCTCCTCCTCGTGGACCCCGAGCGACAGGCGGCGGCGGTGGTGGTGGAATCCAGAAGCGTCGCATCAACCCAAGAACTGACCGAGATGGAGATGTGTCGATGGATGCCCCGGCTGGTGGCTCTGGCAGGGGCGGGCTGGCTTCCGGCGGTCGAGGACGTGGCTCCAAAGATGCCCGTGGTGGAAGAGGTGCGGTGAACTCCCGGACATCATCCCGGGTCGTGCAGAACCTACAGAACTACGTCAGCGGAGGTCCCGTCGGCAAAACGCTGTCCAAAAATATGGCAACACTCAAGATTCACGGCATGAGCAACAGCAAAGCTACCGGCAATCCCGATGGAGGGCTCCGATCCCTTCTCACCTTTCTGGAACGAAAGGCTTCTTCAAAAGACAAAGCAATTACAATCGGCAAGGTATATTTTCCCATCCATGGACATCCCCAAGCGCGCAATATTTGCAACTACGATAAACGGCATGTTCTAACCCATTGATAGAGCATTGTGGACGGTGATTATGTTTGGATAACGGTCAGGAAGGACGATGCCCCGGAGATCTTGAGGCTCAACGGCTTCACCTATGCCGGTGCACCCCTGACGATTACGGAAACCTCCGAGAGGATGCCTCGCCCCGAAGACAAGATTTCCAAGGCTGCCGAGGAGACCAAGCAACAATTGACTTCTGTGCTAGCTAGGCGCTACAATCCAGAGTTGAAGCTGCTCGACTTGTCTTCTCTTGGCACAGATGCTACCCTCAGCAGCATGGGCACGTTTAATTCCAAGGATCTGGCCGAAAAGGCCTTCAAGGTCCTGGTAGTTATTGCTAGTCAGCAGTACAAGACCGCTGCCGAAAAGCGGGAAGGGATACAAGCCGTTTCCCTTGCCAGCAACGGCCTTAACGATGTGATGCAAGTCTTCTCGCTTGCTTACTCACTCCCGGATATCAAGAGACTTGACCTCAGCAGCAACAATCTCGACAGTCTGTCCAAGGTCGCGAAGTGGCAGCATCGCTTCCAGCATCTCGAAGAGCTCCATCTCACAGGCAACCCCATCACAACCCAGCCCGACTTCGTGGCAGAACTCATCAAATGGTTCCCATCGCTCCAAAACATCAACGGACAAATTGTTCGCAGCCCACAAGAAGTTGCCGAGGCCCTCAAAGGCATGCACCCTACGCCATTGCCACAGTTCCCATCCAACCTCCGGGACGGAGAGGCCAATGTGGCGAGCATCTTTGTCCAAGTATTCTTCCCGATGTTCGATACTGACAGAGCTCGCCTCGCTGCCGAGTTCTACGACGACGATTCGTGGTTTTCGATCCAAGCCATCGCCAACTCAGGTCGTAACCTCCCGTGGAAGACATACCTCAAATACTCCCGGAACGTTCACAAACTGGGAGAGAAGAACCCAGCAACGGTGCAACGACTCTTCACTGGTGGAAATCTGATTGCGGACATGTGGAAGGCTCTCCCCAGTACTCGGCATCCAAGCATGGAGAACCCAGGTGCATGGCTAATTGACTGCCACACCTTCCCCAACCTCGCGGACCCTACCGGCCACGGCTTCGCTACGGGATTGCTCATCACCGTCAATGGCCAGTTTGAGGAGTCCGATGCTACAGAAAACCTTTACGGCAAGCGCACCTTCACGCGCACCTTCATCCTCGGACCCAGCAAGCCGAGCAACCCCCCGCCGGTGCACCCATACCGGGTCATTAGCGATCAACTCACCCTTCATGACTGGACACCCGCGGAGTCACCTGCTGTCCAGGCCCCTGTCGTCAACCAGGTCCCACAGGTTCCGGTTGCCAACGCCGTGCCTCCAGCAGGACCTGTGATTCTGGACGACGTTACAAAGAACCAGCTCATTCAGGAGGTCATGAAGCGGACTGGCATGACGGCAGAATACTCGGAGTTGTGTCTCAGCGGCACTGCCAACTGGAACTTTGAGCTGGCACTCAAGTCATTCGAGGAGCAGAGGGCGAACTTGCCGCCCACGGCCTTTATCAACGCTGTCTAGGGAACGGCGCAGGTCACCAGCGTCCGCATGGTTTGTTAGTTCACGGTGGACCAATGTCAGTAGGTCAAATACCCCCTACGTGGATGAGTTGAAGACCAAGGAAAAGGAAGAAAAAAAATGGTTAAAAGCCTAGGAAAAAAGGGAAGAAGAAGATTGGGAAAGATGAAGGAAGGCTCTTAAGCCCAACAATTAACTTTGTACAATACTCGCATTGCATACTATCTCAAGGGAGTAACGGAAATGGGTCGGTTAGCGGAATTTTTATAGGGCGGTCACTTGACAGCGTGCTTTTCAAATGATATCCGGAGCTCTTTGGGACATTGGCCAAAGAGCTTCCCACATTTACGATTTTCATCATCATGGTCTACTTTTTTTACTGATTGGGTGACGATGCCTCTTATTGAAGAATGCCTAATGACTGTTACACAAGCTCCATGCTGCACAGACCCAGTACCTTCACCACCGCGAAAATGTCAACCGCGGGTGTGATGAGCACAAAATCACACAGCTAATAAGATTTCAAAGCCGCGCGCCATTCTTACGATTGGGTTTTGGTGTGTGAACATCTGATGCTTTCTCCTTCATGCGGCGTTTCTTGAATGCTCCACTGCCACCCCGGCAGTTGATCGGGACCTGCATCTGTCGATCTTTTCTAGGGCGGCTTTGAGCTTTGGGGAAAAGCTGCGGAGTGGTTCTGATACGCGTGAGCAGTCATCACCTGCTTGGCCTCGCCAATGGGCGGTGGCAAGAGCTTTATCGGATGGGGGTGAAGTGGGCTGCGTGGGCGCTTATTGATCTTGGTCCTTGGTTTTGTCACGACGGGAAACGAAAAACGACATTTTCCAAGTCAATTCTCAGCGAGAGCCAGGAATCATTTTTGCATTCAGAAGTGGCTTTCAGTGCGTGTTCGTGTGTCTCGGAAATGACCTTCTGAAAGATTCAGAAACCTGATTTCAGAAGCCTATTTCTTGTGCCCAGCCGGCTCACGGTCTTCAGCCGTGCCTGCCGGGCTGGGCCCACTTCTTCCCAGCACCACGCTTAGCTAATTTTTCCCCGCGATCGTTCGTAGCTTTATTTCCTTCTTTAATACAATATCATCTTTTCTCTCTCTCGCCTTCTTTGTCCCTTTAGTCCAAGAGGTTATAAGCCCTCTCGCGTAAAGCGTATTTATCTAAATACCGTTACGCTTTCCGCAGCGTTTATAGCGCCTTCTGGAAATTATCGCACCTTCGTTTACGACGACGACCGACCCCTCGTTACAATTAAGCCAGATCGAAGCGTATTTCTCGTTGCGATTAAATCAAATCGAAGCGTATTTTTCATTGCAATTAAATTAGATCGAAGCGTATTACCGACCTTTTATTATAATTAAATTAGACTACTGCGTATTTAATCCTCCTTATTGTAATTAAATTAAATTAAGGCGTATTTAATCCTCTTCGTTGTAATTAAGTTAGATTAAGGCGTAATTTTTATTATAGTCGAACTAGACTGCTTCGCTTTCCCGACCTTTCGTCGTACTCAAATTAGATTGCCTTGCTTTATATATTTTAAACGACTTAATTAAACCGATATAGAATTCGATAATTATTTTGATAATTATTTCCCGAAATTTATAAAAAATCTTTCTCCCCCCTAAAATCTCTAAAACGATTCCTCTCCCTTAATAACCCACTTATACTTAATTTATTGAATAAGTGCCTAGAGAACTATATTATAGCGAACCCTCTACCCCGCCCTCCTCCGTTAGGTACGGCCCCGATAGCGAGCCCCTAAATACTAAACAGATAGCTACTAAAATTTATATTAATAAAGACGATTTAGTCTATTAAGTTTAATATTAATTAGATTTAATAATTATAAGGATATTAGAATTAGGAGGAGTAGAAATCCGAGGTTGCGATGACGATAGATTACTATAGACTATTCGACTTCTTGCGAATTAATTTTAAAATTTATATATCTACGATAGATAAAGCTAAAGAAATATTCTAATAGGGACGCTTTTAAATATACGCTATCCTTTGAAATTATATTAAATTAATTATATTAAAATTTTAAATTTACAATTATACCTTCGATAAATTCTTAAATAGAGATCCCTATACCATATAGTAAATATTCAAATAAATTGTACTAGCTATTTTAAAATTTAGTAAGGGAAATATAGTTAGGGAATTTTATAATATAGATTAAGAATATTACGATGATTTATAAATATATTTTATTAAATATAATTAGCTTTAGACGACGATTAAGAGTATAAGTATTAATATAGACGAATATATTAGGTTAATTATTTTATTTAAAGGTTTAGAATCTTATAATCGTTACTAGGTTGAAAATTAGCGCGATTTGATGGACTCCGGCTTGTTAGATTATTAAGGTATCTTTAATAAAGTTATGAAATTGGCGGATAGATAATAATTCAATACTTATTTCGCCGTTAATAGAAAGATAGTTATAATTGTAATTACTATTATATAACCCTCTTCGATAATTATTGGGATTAAATGCTTAGACCTTAAATATAGCTATATATACAACGGTAGAATTATTAACTTTTATTACGAACCTTACGGTCGTTATTACCTTGGAGGCGATATAATATACTATAAATTATATTTAGAATTTAATCCTAAGACCCTACAAACCGATTTATCCGTTAACCCTTAGGCTAATAGAATAATATTATTATTCGACTCCGCTCCGGTAGGAGGAGTAGCGAACCTAGCCTATAATAACAATATCTACTTCTCCTTAATAATTATTATTAACTACGATGACGATTTTATTAATTATAACGACGATTTTACTAATTACGACGATAATTGCGAAGATAATTTAATTAAGATTATAGACGGTTTAATTTTGATAGTATCGTTAGGAAATAATAGAAATTAGGTCTATTTGGATACGAATACTTCTAATTATTTCTTTAATAATAAAAAGTAGTTTTTATTTATTAATAAATTCGATAAACTAATATCCTTTAGCGCTACGAACGGAAGTAGAATATAATTAATATATAGAGGTAAAGTCGTATTAACCTACATTTATTTAAGTAATTAGATAATTAATTTCTTTTTATATAATATTATTCTTGTTAAAAATACCCCGATAAATTTTATTTCGGTAGGACAATTAAAAAGGGCGGGATTTATTATTAATAATAAGAATAACGAAATAATTATCGAGAAAAGTAGTTAAATAGTTACCTAATTTCGATAGTATATAAATATTGTACTATTCAATATTTATACGATCTTTAAATTAAAGGAGTTTTCGATTTACGTTGTAATCGAAATTATTACGCTCGTTTCACTAAGTACCGTTAATTACGCTATTATATACTACCGTTTTATATACGTAGGTATATAGAGAGTCTTGCTAGTATATTAGAAAGCGGGAATCCCGATTAGTAGGAAAGAAGCCGAAGTATATAAATACTACTATTATTATTTAGGCAAATCAATTAAAATTATCTTATACGACCCCTTACCTCCTACTTTAAAGGTATTCGCTAAAATTTATATTAATTCTATCCTGTACAAACTAGAGGGGTTAGGAGGTTAGAACTATATAGTATATATTATAAATCGATATTTACGATATTAGTAGTATTTTATATTTAATAAAAAGTCGGATAGCTTCGAAAAGCTTATTTATTTTATTATATAGTTAGAGAAATAGATTAGTATTTATTGAAACGCCCATGCCCAGAGGAGAGGAGATATGCCGGGCCTACTAAAGGTATCACGAAAAGAACACGCACCAAAAGTCGCGCGGTCCGTGGGCCCGCTATCGACGCGAGGAAGGCGCGGCGGTTCTGTCTATAGGCGTCCAATATGCAGAAAATTCTACGTACGCCAAAATCCCAAAAAGGAAATCATTATATTATTAAAACACAATTTCAACAATTATTATAATACTATACTATTATTTCGTATATTTCCCAACCGTTCCGATTAATATAATTTACGCAAATCTATATATATCCGAATAAGTAAAATAATATAAAAAATAGTAAAATCGTCTCTATCTCCTATATTATTTGCATTAAAATCTACACAAAAATAAATATATAATCGTATTACGAATATTAAACCAATACGACTAGGCGGGCGGCGTACTATAGTATATTTGCGACTGTACTTACGTACGACCGTATTCACGTACCTAAGTTCCCTATGCGAATTGCCGGAATTCTAGCTTTCCCGGCAATTCGCTATCCCGGTTTGCCGGTAAATCCCCCTCCCGGCAATTTATTAACGCCGATAAACCGATAAAACGTTATATAAATACTTTTACCCTTTCTATTTTTCAATTCAATTAATACTAATATTAATATTACTATTTCTTTTATTGCGCAATATTAGAAATTATTTAGAATTTTTAATATTTATTAAATTTAAATTCTTAAACGGCCGCATAAGTATTTATACGGATTTCCGAAGTGTAGGTACCGCTTTATATTTATAATATATACTAAAGAAGGCGTACGACCGCTACCCTAAAAATATTACCTTCTATTTTTTAATACTAATAAAGTAATTACAATTATTACCGCTATTATTACCGCCTTTATCCTTTCCCCCTTAATATTAAATACCGCCCGTTTACTTTAAATAAATAATTGTAATTACTTAGACCTACTTAAAATTTCTTTATTAATTAGATTATTAAGAAATTTTTAATACCTATTAATTCCTTTTTAGAAAAGTATAAGAACCCCCTTCCCCCCCCTTCTCTTATTTTAAATTTTCTTTCCTTATTATACTTTACTTTTAGGGTTAATTTATTTTAATCTCTAAAATCTTTTAATAAATTAAAAATTTTAAAAGTAATTAAAATTAGCGTTTAAATTTTAAGTAATTATACCTTCGGGTTAGTCCCTTCTATTCAATTCCTTTTCCCTCTCCTATCGCCCGCTAACTTTATTATTAATAATAGAGAACGAAAAAATTAAAATCTATTACTACCGAAGTACTAATAATATTAAAAAAAATATTAACTTAGTAAGTCCCCCTTCCCTTTCCTCCTATCTATCTTTTCTATTTATTAATTTTATTTCTTTTATATAAGCGACGAACGACGAAATTAATAATCGTACTAATATTATTACTAATTTTGGTTAATATTATTATTATTCTTAATTAATATTATTATTATTTTTTAGTCAATATTTATACTAACCGGCGTTCTCAATTTTATTAATGTAAACTTACGGCGGTATATCGTATTAAATAATTATTATAGCGAGAAAAAAAATATTCCCCCTTATAATTATAAAAATAGGTTTCGATTATATTAAGACTTAGAATAGGAATTTAATGCATTATATTAAATAATTAGAATTCTATTTTAAAAGTTAGTTGCCTTTTCTTTATTATTTATTAATTCTTCTATTAATATTTTTCTTCTAAAATAGCCGGACGAAAATATTAATATTAATATATCGGTATAAAGTTTATTTAATTAAAATTAGAAGAGTAACGTTATTATCCTATTTCTTTTTGGCTTTTTAGCTTTTATTCTTTTTATTTATTAATTAAAATACTACGATTTAATCTTATATTCAACTATTTATCTAATTAGCTAATCAATTAAGATAGATTCTAATTAAGAGCCGCCGTTACTATTTAATAATTAGGAATAAATTTAAATTTAGAAATATATATAGTATAATAAGAGTAAACTAATATTAATATTTATTGGTAAAAATAATCCGAATTTAATTATAATTACTTAAAATATTTATTATAATAAATGTACCCTCGTAAGTCCTTATATCCTTACTTTACTTATTAGCTAACTAATTAACCGGTATTATCTATTTAACGGTAAATCCTTCAAAATATGTAAATCCTATTAGGAATCTTAATATACTGCGTCGTTCTACCACTTACAAGTGAATAATACCTTCGAAAATTAAAATTTAGGCCGCGGGGGGTTGTAGGTACAATTTAAATTATATTAGAAGATTAATTAGTAATTAGGCTATATTATGAATAATTAATTATATTTCTCTTTTAAAATTATATTTAATAACGTCGGCTAATTTTTAATTAACGAAAATCCGTTAAACCTACCGCCGCTAATCCTATTATCGGTAATAAAAGAAGCCCTAGCAATACTATATTATTATCTCCGGAAAATAATTGAACCCGAATTAACTGCCGCCCCCCAATTACTAATCTTTTCGATACTAATCTGCCCCGGGCTTAAATTCCGGTATTCCAACTTCCAATATTCTAATTTCCGGCCCCTATATTCCGACTTCAAGCCCCGGTATTCTAACGCCTCGATCCCAAATGTTAACGTCTTAATAATAAAAAAGTTAATATTTCTATATAAAAATTAATAAATTTTGAACGTTAGTAATAATAATAAAGCCAACGTTATATTATTACGCGTTAAGAATTCGAAGCTAAATAACGGTAATAGTAATTATAATAGCTACTTTAATAATAAGTAATATAATCCCAACTAATTTAAAAATCTAATTTAAATTTATAGTAATTTATTAATTAAGTAATCTAATTACTTTAATTTAATACTCAACTAATTACTAATAATACAATTTACTACTTCCGAAATTATATTCTATAATTTTAAATAATCTAATATAAAGCTAATTGTATTAAAAAGAATATTTAATATAAAATCGGTAAATAATATTTATAAGTATATCCTTTATCCCTTTAACTCTTTATAATTTAATTAATATTAATCTTTAATAAAATAACGAAGAGACTATTCGAACTCGCTGAAAAAGAGATTGTATTCAACGTAATTATCGTTATCGCTATCGAAACGAAGAAAATATTATACTTATTCTATTATTAACTATATTAATTATATAATAATATCTTAATTTAAAATTTATAATTAACGACCTTAAACGATTTATATACTACCGTTACTACTTTATACTCCCTATTACTAATTACAACCTAATAACCGGTTTTTACTAATTCTATAATAACGATAAGCAATTTACTTACCTGAATTATCGTATTATACGGCCTTTTAAAGACCGTAATAATACTAGTAATAATTATTACGTCTTCTATATTATTAATAATCAATTTATCTATTTTAATTATTGTTACTCCCGGTACGTTTACGATTGTAATCCCGTTATTAATAACTATATACTTTATATAGCGGACGTAGAAGACCTAATTAATATCTTTTCCCAACGAAAAGTCTATACTTATTGTAATAGTATTATACTTCGTACGGATTATCTTAATAGCGATTACTACGAAAGGAACTATTATATTTTATATAAGGGCGAATTTAGGTCGGGGAATAATTTATTTTTACCTTAGCTAGCAAAATTATTTATCCTAATATAATTGGTTAATAATAACGATACTAATTAATTTACCCCCGAAATATTATATTTTATATATCTAGTATATAATATTACCCGCCGCTTTATTAACCGTAATCTAGTTATTTAATTTTATATAATATATATTTATACTAATCTTTATTATAATATTCGAAAGGAAAATAAGGTTTACTTCAGTTATTATTAAAACTTTCCCCGCGGCGACTTTTTTAATAAATATAGATAAAGCGAATATAATTATTATTAATAATATTAGTAATTAAATTATAAGGATCCTAAATCTAATAAAAATAATAATTTTTATAATTTTAATAAATATAATAACCTATTCTAATTTAGACTAATTCCTAATTTATAAATACGAAATCTTATAAATAATTTAATTTCTAATTATAGCAATCCCTTTAATAATACAACTTCTAACTCTAACTTTATTTATAATATTAATAAATTTATATTTATTTTCTATATCCTGGCAATTTAACTAATTCCTTTAACCTATCGAAGAAGGTGTCAATTATTAGGCCTAAAATATCCTTAGCCTTTATTAGAATATAATAATCCTTAATTCCCTAACGTACTTAATATTAAATTTAAATAAGACTTTTAATATAACAGGGATATAAATATTCGCACTATTCTAAATAAATACTATTAATAAATTCGTAATTACTAAATTATATTAAATACTAAAATTTAAAAACGTTATAATCGTTATAATAAATAGTAGTTTTATTTAAAGGTTAATACTTATAGTATTTATAAACGCTATTACCGTACTAACGCTAATTTACAACCCGAAGAACCCTTCAAATTTAATACTACTAATAATATAAACCTCAATATATTTATAGAAGACGACGAAAAATATTACTTACCCCCTCTTCAACTTTATAAAGAAATATTTATTTTACGAATCTATATATATTATAATAAATTACCTTTATATATTTATTCTATTATTATACTAATATATTACTAGATATTTATACTTTTAACGGTTAATAATGTAAATATAAAAGTTATTATATTAATTACTTTCGAAATATTATATACGTTTGTATTTAATTACTTAAATTACCTAAAGAAGTTAATATCGTTTTAATCTAGCTTCGTAATTACTATAACTACTTAAATATTAATCGTATATGCAACGAATTTAAAGTTAGCCGTCGCAAAATCGAAATTTAATTAAAATTCTTCAAAGTATATTATCCCGGCTATATAAATATCGAAATTAACGAAGCCCGGCTTAATTAATTATTAGAAGATAATAATATCCTAGATAATATTAACCGTATTAATATTAATAATATAAAATTTAAAGATTTTAATGAATTTTAAAAAGTTGTATGATAAGAATTATTAATTAAAATTAATATTAAAGTTAATACTATATTTAATCTTATAAATCGTCCGCTTAGGGATATCGATTAATTACGGGCATAATTTCGTAGGAATCCCCTATCAAACCCGAATATTCTACTAGTCTATATTATAAATTTACCGAATAATTAACGGCTTTAAGAAATTCCGGCTCCGGCTCTAAGTCCTACTTCGGCTCCGGTTACAAAAGTTCTGGCTACAATTCCAATATTTAGTCTAGATCCGCCTCCGGAATATCCGGCTTCTATACCCAACCCAACAACAGTTCTAATACCGGCTCCGGCACTTCGAAAACCCCTTCGCCAATACTATATCAAATAAGGCCCCCTTCATAATATACTTATTAACGAATTTCGTTACTAATAAATATTATTATTTTAAATATTCCCTAATCTTTATCTTCGAAGGATAGGTGAATATTTTATACTTCGGCCTAGGAAAATTAAATATATTAAATATATCCGATATTATATACGCTAATATAATAGCCGGTTTACTAAATATAATAGATTTCAATATATTACCTTCAATTCCCTTATACGTGCCTAAATTTATAGTAAAAGTTCGTTCTACGTTAATAACTGTAATTTTAATACGGAAATATTTAGCGATTAAAAAGCTTTTTAAAATTATTTCGAAGTACGATCTATTAAATTAATAAAGCTCTTTAATTCTATTATTCGTTTTACTAACCAACTTCGAAGCATTCGGTTATATTAAATTAAAAAATTTTATAAATTATTATTATATATTAACTTTTTAGGTATGCTAACTATATTTATAACTTTTAATATAACCGATTTATATTAGGAAAGCTTAGTAAAATATATACCAAACTACGAACTTTAGCTAACTTTTACCGATAATAAACGTTATATTATTTTTCAACGAAATATCCTTCAAAACCCCTATATCGTTACTTATTACTTCTATAAAAGGTTTAAACTCTTTTTACAATACATATTAATCCCCAAATTTAAATTTAATAACTATTAATAGAGGTTAGAGTTCCAAGTTCGAAGAACCGGCTATACCTATAATATTTACTAATTTAAAGATATTATAGTACTTAACTTTATAGACCCCGAAGTACGACGACAATATATTAAAATATAAGGTTTTTATTATATAGTTTAAAACCCTATACTAGAAGGTATTAAATAGGATTTAGCTATTTACTTTATTTAAGGAGAAAATCCCGAAGGACCCCCTCCCGGTACTACTACTATTGCTATTAACGCTACCAATTAAAATAACCCCTAGAATCGGCCAATCCCCATTTTAAAGCTCCCTCGTTAAATTAATCGAAATAATATATTAAATAGGAAAATAAATGAATTTAAGCCTACCTTTAAAGAATTTACAATATTAATTAATTATATATAACAATATACTTACAACGATATTTACTATCTTCGAACTCGCCGTTAAATATATACCTTTCCTAGCGATTTACATTAATTTTTAAACCCTAATCTTCTAAAACCTAAATAAAAGGTTTATTACTTCTACTTTCCTAGGAAGTTTTATAAATACCCCTTCTTTACAATTCGTATTAACCTAGGGTTCTAGCTTTTCGATAGTAGAAGAAATAATAATATTCTCAACTAATATAATCCTCTTATAACTTTAAATTAAATAGCTAATATAGACGTTTAACCTTACACTAATATAAATATTATATTTAATTACGTTACTAAATATATTTCTAAGGCTAAAAAATATATTAAATTTTATAACGAGATTATTTACGAATTAATCCCTTATATTATTAACGTTAGAAATTTAATTAAACAATTTATAATAAAATTTATAAATAAACTTATTACTAAAAGAGATTAAATTACTTAGGAAATTTATTATATCCTACTTAACCTTCCTCTTTAAAAAAGCACCCGCTATATTATTACTTTAAATTATCGTTATTATAATAATAGGGGTACTATTATACTTAACCCTAATACAAATATATTTTAAATAAATTACTAAACAATATTTAATACGGTTAAAAGTAATAATAATAAATTAGTTAGTATTTATATTAATACCGCCGGTTAAACTTAATAAATTTAATTACTTTATTAAAAGTATATTAACCGTAATAATACTTATACTTAAATTTTATTATTCGAATTTATTACCAAATTCGATTATAAAAAATCATATCTTAAACCTCTTATAAATCGAGTTATAAAGAAGGTTATTAACTACTTTCCTATTTATAAAATAAAAGATGCTGTAAGTCGAAGGAATTATAACTAGGTTAAATTAATATTATATTATCCTTATCGAAGGCCTAATAATCTTTATATTATTAATAGTATCCGGTTTACTAATTTTAATAAAACCTTTGAACTTTATTAAAAAACTTATATTAATAAACTAATTTACCCGGATAATTATTATAATAAATTTCCTTCCCTTAAACCTAAAAAAGAATTTAAAGAAAGCGTAGAAGAATAGCTAAATTAATTTAATTAGGAAAAAATAGTTAGAAACAACCCTAATTGTATTAACCTTAATAATAATAATCTTATTACTATTTTTAATCGTCGTCCTATTAATATTAATTACAATTAGTACGAAAATTATACCCGGTTCTAAAAATTTATTCCTCTAAATAAGCTCGACTATTAGAAGAATCGAATTAACTATTTTAACCTTCTTAATACCAATCCTATTTTATAACGAACCTTTAATAGTTTTAATACCGAATAACGAATAATATTTAATATATTCGTTAATTATTATTAAACCGTACTTAATAATTAGAATTTAAATTAATTACTTATATAAATTAACGGTCGAAGTAATATTAATAAATCGCATCTTATCTATCTACTTTTACATTAATTTAAAGAGATAGCTACGTAGTATAGTCTTATTAACCCCATTGCCCGTACTACCCCTACTAATATAGCTACTAATAATATAGAAAGCGGTATTCTATATTCCCTTCTAAAATTTCTATATAGTATTAATAATCTAACTAACCTAAAAGGTTAATTTCTATTTATATTATAAAATAATTTTAAAGGTTATAAATATTTTATTATTAACGAGAAATCAATACTCGGGATACAGAATATATATTTTATTAATAACCGTTTCCGTTAAACCTTCCCTAAAAATTAAAGTAAAAAGTTTAGTAGTACTAATATCCTATTAATTAGAGACTTTTTCTAATTACCCCCTATTAAATAGAAATTTCTATTCTATTAAAAACCCCTTCAATTCTTCAACGACCTAAATACCCCTCTTAAAATACTAGGCTAGGAAGATAAGGACGGAAATCTCCCTAATGAAATAGAAGAGTAAAAACGTAAAAGGAAGGTTAGTAAACTAGATTTAATATAGTATAATAGCCGTATAATATATAAAGATTTCGATTAGAATATTAAATTATAATAGATTATTCGTTAATAGGGTAATAATTAAATATTATTTCGTAGGGCCTTAGAGGGATTACGAAATAACAATTCTACTATAGCCAATTAAAAATTATTATCTAGCCGTTGCAAATTAATTTTAACGATCCCCTAATAAATTAAATTTAACAATACCCTATATATTTACCCTATTAATACTATAGTTAACGAGTATAATTAACGGTATATAGAAGGGTTAAATTACCCTATTTTTATCGCTAAAGCGACTAATTCTTTTACTATAGCCAAAACCGTTAAATATACTGATATTAGTAATTTGTATAATAATTTTACCTTTATTAAAGGTATTAAAATTATATTTACAAAAAATCTCTAAATTATAGCTAACTTAATTAACAATACTATTAATACTATTATTAATTTTATTTAGAATATTATTATTCATTATAATATCTAATAAATTATTTAGTATTTATTTAATAACTAATTAACTTATTAACTTCTTTTATATTATAACTTAGAAACCGAAAATCCCCCCTTTATCGTTTTTATATATTTCTCCAATTATAAGGGTTTAAACATTTGGGAAAATATTAATATAAAAGCTACTTATCCTAATATTTAGGATTTAGTACGTATTATACCCATATTTAAATCTACTCGAAAATTTACGAAAGGGGCCTTACTATATAGACGAATCCAATTCCCGTTAATAATTATATATACGATTATAATATATAAAATATAAGGTTAAACCTTCGACAAAATAATATTCAATATTTCTACTAAATAATTTATACTAGGTTTATTATATATAATAGTATTTTATATTAAAATACTAGAAAGTATTATATTCGATTACCCTTTCGAGCTCGAAATTCTTCGTACTAAAAATACTAAGACCGCTACCCATCGAACTATAAATATCGCTAAACGTATACCTTAATAACTATAGCCCGGATAACTGTTACCGCTATACTTTATACGTAATAACCTCAACGCTCCTCCGGCTTCTAACTAATTTCAGGAGTTACTACTGGGATTAGGAGACGTTAATAATATTCGGCTAATACGGGGTAAATTACGGGGCAAACTTAATAGAACTAATAATATTACTAGTTTTAAAGTTAGTAATATTACTAATATTAATATAAAAAGACTTCGCAATAAACTTTATAAGAATATTAATTTTAATAGACCGCCGCGGTTGAAAAGTAATTAACCCCCGTTTATACTACTTAATTTTATTATATCCGAAATTCTTTAGAAGGTATATCTTACGGTAATAAGTAGTAAAGGAAGGAAATAATAATAGACCGCCGCAATTAAAAGGTAATTAACCCCCTTTTATACTATTTAGCTTTACTATATCCGAAATTCTTTAAAAAGTACGTTTTACAATAATAAGTAATAAAGGAAGTAATAAAGGAAAAAATATTTAGTAAATAGAAGGAAAGAATATCTAATAAATAAAAGGAAGGAATATTAATAGTAATTTATATATAATCCTATTATTTAAATTTATATTTTTATTCTCTCTTCTTTTATTGTTTATTAACCGTCAATTATTAATACCGTTACCCCAATCGTTCATTAACTATTAACACCGTCGCCATACTTACTATCCTTAAAATTAATAATTGGTTTACTACCTAATTTTACAATTCGAATATTATTTTTGAAAATAATATAGTTAAAGAGGCCGTCCGTAAAATTTTCGAACCGGCCGTTAAGCGCTATATAATTAAAAACGGAGAATAAATTAATACTACCCTTATTATTATTGCTAATAACCCTAATTCCCGCCGTAAAATTCTAAATAGTTATTATTAAATTAATACTACCCCTATTACTACCGCTAATACTACTGCTAATATTATAAAATCGCCTTCCCTTCCGGACTTTTCTTTCCTTCTCCTAATCCGTTTTAAATAATTATAAAGTAAGAAAATACCTCCTTAAAAAAAAAGGAATTTAATACGGCTTATTCTACGCACCCTAATCGAATCGCTTTATAAATACCCCGCCGTAGTAATAGGGTACTTATTTATAACGACCGAAAGATAATATATTTTACAGCGTACCTATATTTCTTCCCTTAATTAAAACCCCCCCCCGCGCTAACCGCTAATTGCTAACTAGATAAAATTTTAGGTATTAAGGAAGTAAGGATATAATAGGGAGGTAATAGGAGGGTAAAAGGAGGGTAATATAGAAATAGGAATAGATAGAAATAGAAAAAAATAATTATAACAATTATAAATAGGATTCGAATAGAGGGTCTCTATAATTACGATCTACAATACTAATAGAAATATATAAGCGTCCTTATATATTACTATACTATAGGCGTCCTTATAGCACCCCCCGTCGGGGGTTAGTAATAGTTAAAATAGGAGTTTAAAGTTATAAAGACGGTTAGAAGTAGTTTTGAAATTATTTTTAATAATAATATATTTCGGTTAGTATTGAGATTAGTAATATTTTAATTAGTATTTAACTTAGATATAGTATGTAAATATGGCATCTCCTACTCCTTTAGGCAAATATAGGCGTTTTACTATATCCGTTGGGTATATCCGGCTCTGCCTAAGGGAAGACTATTTTATTTAGGTAGTTTATATCGATAACGGTATAGAGTTTTTGATTAATAAATTGAAAATTTAGTGTAGAGAGTACGGTAAAATATTGGTAATTACGGTCCTTAGTTGCTTAGAATAGAATCCTATATTAGAACGTTACGGCCGTACTATTATAGAAGGTGCCCGTACGTTAAATTTCGAAGTAGGCTTCCTAGAGTTATATTAACTATTTATTAAAGCGGCTTATATATTTATTTTTAATTAGCTTTTCTATTTAGCTTTGGGTAATATATTACTATTAGAGGTCTTTACGAAATTAGTCGGCTACTTAGTAAATTAATACCAACCTAATATTTATTATTTGAAGGTATATAGAATTATAGCCTATATTTATATTAATAACGGGAAATAAAGGCCTAAGGGCCGAAAGATAATAGCGAAAGCTATCGTTGGAAAATTGTATAGATACGAAGAATTGACGGGAAAGGTCTATAAGATTCAATTAAATAATAGCGGTAAAGTAATTAGAATACGTAATACTAGATTTATTGAAGAAAGATATCTATTAAACCTTATTAATATAAATTTAACTCTAATATTATTTAAAGCGACCTTTAATAATACCTACTTCTACAAGGGATCTACTACGTTTATATTCGAATACGAAATATATTTTAATATAGGAGATATTTCCTTTCTTCGAATTTCGATAATACCGTTTATATCGATTTAAAGTACAATATTTATAGCGCCTACCTAGAAAATTTTAACTGCCCTAAGCGCCTACCTAATATTTAATACTATATTAGACGGATTATTCTAACTTCCTATAAGTATTTAATTAATTGAAAACTTTATCCTACTACTAATAGACGAAGACGAAGAGATAGAGGACTATATAAATATAATACTAAGTATTTTCCTTAATAAAGATAGCGAATTTACAATTTTAAATATATTATATCCTCCCTTTAAACGAAGGATATTAATAAAATGTAAGGTAATTAGTCCGTTATTTATTCTGTTACTTACGAGGTTTTTGAAACCCTGTTGCGAACTATAGAATAAGAATAATTAATAAAATATATACGATTTCAATAGTAATTTAGTAATGAGAGGTAATAAGGTGGCGAAGTATTATACTACTATTACTTTAATCGTTGTAGAGGATATAGATTTAAAATTGTTAGTTGAAATAGATTTTTACCTATTTTTAATTATAATTGGTTAAGTACCCTACTTATTAAAATTATATAAAAATATTATTAAATAAAGCGATTTTAAAATTTTATAATATCCGGTAATAAAGGAGTAAGTAGATAAATTAATAGTGTTCGGTATATGGGATCTTATTGATTTACTAGATGGTATTAAGGTTATACCGGGTAAATAGGTATTAAATTAGAAGTTTATAATAATTGGCGAATAGTTGAAGAATAGGGTAAAATGGATTACATACGGCAATTTTAAATATAGTAATTATATACTGTACGAAGTATATTCGGCTATTGTTTATACGTCTAGTATAAAGATCTTTATTGTATTAGTAGCGATTATAGACTTAGAATACCGCTAATTTAATATAGTAGCGGCGTATTTGAATACCCTAGTATTTAAAAACGAAATTATTTATATTAAATAACCGATGGGCTTCGAAAATAATATTAGAAGAATTTATCGATTTAATAAAGTATTATATAGTTTATAGAAATTAGCGATCTAGTAGTATAAAATAATAACCTTAGAAATAAAGGTTCTCGGTTTCGAACCGTTTATTATAAATAGTTATATATTTAAGAACGAGAAGATAAGTATTATTATCTTTCTATATATCGATGACCTTTTAATTGCCAGTCTAACTTAAGCGGCTATTAACGTCGTTACTAGTGCCTTTAATATAGTATTCGAATTGAAGGATATTAGTAACGCTTCTTCTTTTTTAAATTATTTAATTATTAGAAACCGACCTAATTATTATATTTATTTTTATTAAAAAATATATTTAAAGAAGATTATAAAACGTTTCGATAAGGGAAAGTTGAACGTAGTCTCTACCCTATAGCTACTTAATAAGTTCGACCTATTAAAACCCGGATAGGAGGTTAACGAGATTATTAGTATAACGAAGGATTATTAAGAATAGACAAGTAGCCTAAACTTTCTGTCCTTCTATATAAGACTAAATATTATATATATAGTTATAAAGTTATATAAGGCTAACGCGGGCTTTTCAAAAGAATATTGAAAGTTGAATTAGTATTTATAGCGGTATTTTAACGCTAATTTTAATAGGGGTTTAAAATGCGGTAGCCGGTTTCCTATCGACAACCTAAAATTCTATACCTATAACGATGCCTCCTTCGCGAACGATTTGCTTACGAGAATTTCGGTTAGAGGATATATAGTTATATTAGCGGGTATATTAATTATTTAGAAATTAAAGAAATAGATTTTAGTTATACTATCGACTTTAAAAGTGGAATTCGTTAATTTGATTCCTATAGTAAAGGTTTTATATTAGGCTAGAAACGTATTGAAAGAAGTAGGGTTTAATTAGTTAGAATTGTAAATTTTATTTATAAATTTAGTAAATACTAGGTATATTGTATTTAACCTAGCCTAGACTACCTGTACTTATTATTTGGATCTTCGTTATAAATAAATTATTAGTATAGTAGCGAAAGGAGATTTTTACTTAATTTACGTCGTTAGTAAGGATATAGTTATTAATAGGTTAATTAAAAGATTGGATAAAATAGTATACAAACGTTTCGTATAATAATTGGGTATAGTATTATTTTTTAAAACGATTTAAAATAGATTAATAAAAGATAATAGGGGCTAGAGCGCGGGTTTTCGGTACAAGTAATTATTTAAAAAGATAGCGATATTTGGGATCTATATATAGATAGTTGCTTGTTTTTTCTTATGTATTTTCTAGTATTGGAGGGGCTATCTTATATTTAGCCGGCTTACGATCTTTAGCCGTGCTTGCTGGGCTGGGCCTACTTCTTCTTAGTATTACGCTTAATTAGTTTTTCCCTGCGATCGTTCGTAGCTCTGTTTCCTTCTTCAATATAATATTATCTTTTCTCTCTCTCGCCTTCTTTGTCCCTCTGGTCCAAGACTATTCGAATGTCCCGGAACCAGTTTTGCCCTAAAATCCCCGCAAATCTGGCTTATAAAATTTCTAGGATCCACAATCGCCATCTAACCAATCAAATAACTACATTCTTCATAAAAATTCCATAAAGGATTTCAAAACCTCAAAACTACTAAAATCCCTTTCTAAAATCGATTTCTATTATAATATCTATTGTCACAGCACGTAGATCTCGAGTGGTGGACACGAATAATCTGACATAATTGATAAATAAGTAAAGATGAAGAAGGAAGAAGAAGCTAGTTACATCGGATGGAAGGAGTGACGTTCTTATAAGAAGGACGACACATGAGATGGAAGATCAGAGTAACCATGTGATCTGGCACATGTCTGGCCCAGCCGTGACATTACCCCCCCCTTCGAAGAAGACTCAGCCCCAGAGTCGAAGAAGACCCAGAATTGAAGAAAGCAACGCTGTTTTGGATAGTTTTGAATGATAATAAAAAGCAGTAACATATGACATGTGACATGAAGGGGACCCGACAATCTGGAAGAAAAAAGGTAAAAAGAAAGGATCAGCATCTCGTCCGATTACCATATGCCATGCGCTCAAGTTTGCGCTCGAAATCCGACTCAGAATCCGTTGAATGCTCATCATCATCATCATCATCATCATCAGATGAAAGACCAGAAACCATATTGAGTTGAGCACGTGAAGAGGAAGGTCCAGCAAATTCCAGAGTCGAGATGGAAGCTGATTTCTTGGCCTGGATTGCATCGATCTCCATAGCGTCTTTATCCCTGGATTTGTAAATAGAGTTAACGGTCTCTTTGAGCTTTTGAACGTAATCCACGTAAGTAATCGGAGGTGGCCGGAGGAGCTGAGCACGTTTGCGGGTATCCTTATTGAGAGCTTGACGGATAAGGGAGATTTTGGCTGGTTCTGTCCAGAGGTTGGCTTTGGCCTTGTAGAGAAGCCTTTCGAACTTAGCCATAAAGAGGCCAAATCCTTCATCGCCTTGGTGAAGAGCGTAGAGGGCGTTTTCTGCTTGTTGAACCTTATGGGGATTATCGTAAATCCGGTCCAGTTGATCCAGGAGATCCTGAGGGTCGAAGCTGGGAGGTACGCTTTCCGAAGCTTGGGTAACTTGAGGCATCACCAGGGCTTGGATCTTTCCTTCGAGACGAGAAAAGACATACCAAAACTGGGCTTCAGTACTACCAATGGCGTCTCCATCAATGCGTAACTTGGCTTCTATGGAAGGCAACCAGGTTTCGAAGGTATAAGCCGCGCCTGAAAACTTATCGACATCGGGGAGGGAAGGTTTCGGCTTTGAGGTTGAGGATCTGGTGGATTGCTGGCCTGACTGCTGAATGGTCTGCTGATTGAGGGCTTGAACCAGGGCAGTGTTGTTATCGAGCGCTTTGCCTAAGGTCGTAACCTGCTTACGCAAGCCAGAGCAGTCGTTTCTCAAAAGCGTAAAGGCTTTCTCGCACTCATTCATACGATCAACCTGCTTCTGGACCTCCATGGCCAAGGTTGCAAGATCTGGTGGGCCTGGTGTTGCTGGTACTTGCTCTGCCATGGTGGTGTTTGACGGCGAGGTGACTCCAATGCTCCGAAAGATGCCGAGAGAAAGGGAGGGGGAGAGGGAGGGAGAAAAAAAAGGGAGTGTCCGTCTGGCAGTGTTCTTCATTGATGAGGCCAAAGTGGGTCTTGCAGATTTGACAACGGGAATCTTGCAGATGTCTCGGGAAGCCATCAGATGAGATGCGGCTCAACACAGCGGGTACCAAACGACAGAAAAGGCGGTGCGGGTAGATGAGACTAGATGAGTTATGACGGCACTCATCCGTTGGTCTGAAAAGAGGGGAAAGTGACAGAATTTGAGCTGGGCTGTCAAAACCAGGAGAAAAAGAGAGAGATGGGCTGAACCACGTTGGATTGCGGCTGAGGTCCCGAATGGAGGGTCGCTATAGTGCTGCATCTTTAACCTTAGACCAATCCGGCCAATTGGTAATGAATCCAATGTCATCTGATGAGTGGTGATGATCTGTCATCCCAAGAGGTACGGAGTTGGCGATGCGCGCCTAGTTTCGAGTACTGCAGATATCGTGAGAATCCGATGTTCCGGAATCCGCGGTGGTTGGGATGAAAGGTTTGATAATACGACCCGTAGGAAGGATCTTTACTTAAGTGTCACAGCACGTAGATCTCGAGTGGTGGACACGAATAATCTGACATAATTGATAAATAAGTAAAGATGAAGAAGGAAGAAGAAGCTAGTTACATCGGATGGAAGGAGTGACGTTCTTATAAGAAGGACGACACATGAGATGGAAGATCAGAGTAACCATGTGATCTGGCACATGTCTGGCCCAGCCGTGACATCTATCAAATCCCAAACTACGTAACAGCGACACCTCCCTTTATAACCACCATCTCCAACACCCTCGCAATAGCCTCTATCCAAACTACTATAACACTTATACTACGCCGCAAACGTCGTAAACTACGTAGAAAAGTACTATAAATAGCTATTATTATACTAGCAATCTCTTAAACGTACTAAAACCCCCGTATCCCCATAAATTTATTTAGGCTATAAAGAATATATACTACCAAAGACCTTCTATATAAACACGAAGGTCGGTTTAGAAATTTAATACGTATAGGGACCTAAACCTTTTTTACTCTAGTATACTAATTTACCAACTATACCTTATTATCTAATATACGAATAATATCTATATACGAAAAGGTATTAATATTTATATTTGTAATTAGGTAGGGTATAACTTTTAAATTAGCTGGGTATATAATAGGTTACAATATCGATACTATATACAAGTTAGTTAGGATTAGAATAAGAAATAATAGGAGACTTTATTTACCTATATTAAATAAGGTATTTTATAAAGTCCTAAACGTATACCTCGTTTTTACCCAATATAAAATTCGTCTACCTAAGCTCATAACCTCCCCTACTATTATAGCGGATCCGAAAGTATATAACTTCAAAAGGGTACTAGGAGTTCTCAATAGCTTACACTTTCCTATTAAGATTCCTATAAATAATTAAAAGTTATAGCGTAATAGGAAGGGAAGCCTATTAACCAACGTAATAATAGCCTATACCTTCGAAGGTATACTAACCTTCGTAATACCTAGTTAAGAGGGTTTAACCAACGATATAAAAGTCCTTAACAATACCTTCAATTAAGGGTTCAAAATCCCATCCGGTTAATTTTATTTAACTAATATTAAGTATAGGTATAGTAATCGACTATTTATACCCTATCGAAGTATTTAATATTACTTAAAGGAAAGCGAAAAGGTAAGGCTTAGACCTACTAATTTCGAAGAATTATATAACCTTCGCCATAGCTAAAAGCGTATTATCGTCGAAAAAACAATTAGGAGGCTAAAGGGCATATTTAAGATCTATCGTATTACGCCCAACTTTAGTATCGAAGTATAGAATAAAATAATTTTAACGACGGCAAGGGTATTAAACTAATTACTTTAATATAATAACCTCCTTAACGAATTTAAATACGTCGTTAATAATAAAATATTAACTTTGGAAGATATAATCCAAATCGAAAGAAATCTAGTAAGCGGAATTAATTCCACATTAGCAAATAAAGTAAGGGAGAAGAATAACTTTATAAAAACTAAACTTAATAGCGGCGTAAAAGGATATATATTTAACTATCGCGATCGCATCGCGAAAAAGATATAGAAGGGTTATTATTTTAAGCTACGTAAAAGAAGGGAAATATAGAATAGAAAGTTTAATATAGAATAAAAAGTTTAATATAGAGTAGAGGGGGGAGAGGGGAGAGGAAGGGAATTACAATATTGAAATTTAGTAGCAAATAAATAGATCTGGTACTAACTATAATAGGGCAGGAGTGCACATATCCCGACAACGCCAAACTACCCAGTAAAAGGTAGACGATGTTCTGCTTGCTAGGTAGAATTCGTAGTACACACTATATAGCCAATGTCAACCTGTAATACTACCTTCCTTTAAAGCGATATCGAAGACATTAAGATAAGGCTCCGCTCCCTAACGGAGGCGACAATATCGCGAAGGATTTTATCGCCGCGCGATAGCTATATAGCACTACCCAAACTCGAGGTTTACAATAGGGGTAGCCGTTGATATGCCGGTCTTAGTGTTAGTAATATTTTCCTATGCCTCCTATCTTCCCACTGTGTGGTCGGAGTCGCACGCCAAAAACCGCTCTACAATATGCCACATCGGGGAATTGAACCTACGACGTCCCATTGTTAAGTAGAACATACTATGACAAGGTAGGAGTGCACATGTCCTGACAACGCTAAACTACCCGGTAAAAGGTAGACGATATTCTGCTTGCTAGGCAGAACTCGTAGTGCACACTATATAGCCAATGTCAACCTATAACACTAACTGCTTAAACTACCTTCGTATCAACTAAATCTAAATATATCGTATATATCCAACTATAAATTCAAATCGCTAAATTTATTCTCTAAAGTATATAAAATCGTATATATAAAAACGAATATAAACTCTATACTAAATTTAAAATATTTTAGATTTTAAATGAATATATTTAATATATTAAACTATATTAACGTAGTTTTAATATCCTATTATCCCCACTTACTAAAATCTCAATACTATTTCCAATACTTGTATCTACTATAAAAGTATATTAAATTTTATATAAATTAGATATATCGACTCAATTCAATCTAGCGATTAAAACGGTGTAATTTCTATATATATACGATTTTTTTTAGTAGTTTTATATTATTAGAAAAAAAGTAGATTAAAATAATAAAATATAAAAATCCGGAATCGCCCTATATCCTACCTACAAATCTCCAAATTATACTATTAATAACGCTATATACCCTATAATTAATACTACTATAGGGCAGGGTCGATAAGTAAATTTAATGAAAGTTCAACTCCTACTTTATACCCCTCCCTATTTTTGTCACGAGCGACGTGGTCACGAGAGACAAGCTTAACACGTTGATTCCAGGTCTATAGTAGAATCACAAGATGGAGAAGAAAAGAGGGAAACGTGCAAAGGCGCGCCACGAGTCGAGGGTTTTGACCCCGAGCTCTGGTGCCCTGTGCGCGCGACGTCACGTGCAGTGCCGTGACGGTGGGCTGGGTCCGTATACCGGAACCATCCGCCAGTGCCGTGACATCACCCCCCCCTCCGAAAAAGACTCGTCCCGAGTCGTGCAAAAAAGTATAGAAAGCTATATACATGTAAAGTGGGTCCCAACCCCGTTTCCTCCAATCAAAAACAAAAGAAAAAATCGCCGTTACCTTGGCTCGAATACGGTCGCTTTCCAGATAGAGGGGGGGTGTCCTCGGGCTCCTAATTGGTCAATTGGTTCCGGGCCCCCGCGCCATTCCCAACTGCGCCAACTATCTACTGCGGCATGTTGATAACCACCCCGTTCTATACGATTAAGTCAACCCTTGCCAATTCATTTCCTTGCCCCAATATTGCGCCGAGTCAACCTTATCCCTTTGCGTACTGGTATATTATCCTCTTCGTGATCGTCATCAAACTCCTCCGCCTCCGCCGCCTGTAGCCATCTCTCCAGTCTCTTGGGCGGTCTAGGCTGTTCCGGGTAACGATCGTAGAAGGCCTTGAGCAGGCTGGCCGAATTCTTGAAGTTGCGCGCATCGTAATACTCTGGATCAGGGTTACAGCCTCTCCAGCTAGCCTGATATTGGAGCCTACCGCGGTGTATCCTGGATGCCAACACGTCCTCAACTTCCCATTCGATATCGTCTCCAATATACTCGCCCGGCGGTGCCTCCGTATACTAGCCTAGCAAAGGGTTATCGGGATACTTCCTTAAGTAATCTACGTAGAATACGTCGGACCCTCTCCACCCTTCTAGGACTTCTAAGCGGTATAAGTGACTATGCCTTCCCACGATCCTAAACTACCTATTGGTAACAGGGAAATCGAGCTTCTAATTAGGCCTATCGGAGAGCTGGTTCCGCTTGATAATAAAAACCTTATCCCCGACGTCGAAATCCGGCATACGACGGTATTAGTTGGCTTGCTTGACCATCCGTGCTTGTACGGACGTTATTAGTTCTTTAGCCTTCGTAACGTACCCTTGGATCCTCTTAACTAGGTCCTACGCCTCTCCTTTATTAAATCTCTCCCTCGCGGTAAGCCTTGTTAAAGTGGAGCGGGAAGCCCAATCGAGAGTTCCGGGCATTAGGAATCCTCGAAGCACCTCGTGCGGCTATAACCCCCCCAAGCTTTCGTAGGGCATGCCTATTTATATAGCATCTATAGCCGGGATAGCTTCTAACCAATTATCTTGGAAGTAGTTCACAAACGGCCGCAACCTCTAGTCTAGATATTCGTTCATAATTTCGGCCTAGCCCGCTGTCTGGCTATGTCTAGAGGAAGCTAATTTCTATTTAATATTAAGAATCTTAGCTAGTTCGTTAGTAAAATCTGCGATAAACTAGGGGCTTCGGTCGGACACCACTTCTCTAGGCAGACTATAAACGTGGTAGGGTCCCTCGTAGTACATACGTGCCGCATCCTTAGCCGTTACTATAGTATAGCACGGAATAGTCTATATAACCTTACTCAGCCGGTCAATAATAACTAGAGCATTATCGAACCTATGTCGGTCTTTTAGTATCGTCTTATAATCTATAGCGAGGCAGGTCCAGCTCCGCTCTAGGATGGAGAGGGGGTGCAATATTCCGGGTATCTTATTACGAGGAACTTTCGAGGCATAGTATATTATATAATTGGCGACGTAACGATTAACGTCCCCAGTTATCCCCGGCTACCAATATTGTACTAAGACCAGCCGTCTGGTCTTATTTCGTCTAGGGTATACCGTAGTAATTTTCGAATAAAGCTTATATATTACTTATACCCTCAAAGTACCGAGTAGCACTACTATCTTGCCGTAACGGGTTAGGATCTTATTATAAGCGACCAGCTAGTACCCATTTTCCCCCCGACGAGCTATATCTCAATAAATTTCGAGCTCCCCGCTAGTTTTATTCTCGAGGATCAGCCGATCCAGCAGGATATACCCCTCCAGCACCTCGTCCCGGGACGGGGGCTCCCCGTCCTCTAGTATCCGTAATACCTCTATATCGATTTCTATAAGGCTAGTAACGGTGGCTATAATAGCTATAAGTACCTCTAGTATTGAGATCGTAGTTACATCGTCCACGTAGGTTATAGTCCTATTATCGAGAGTTTTAAAGATGCAGATCGTACGATGCGCCTCTTGTCTAGCCTTTTAAATCTTTAGGTCTTCGGATTTCCTAGAGAGGGCGTCGGCGGCTCCGTTATCCTTGCCCGGCCGGTAAGAGATAATAAAATAGTATTAGGCTAGGAATTCGGCCCATCCGGCCTAACGTAGGTTGAGGAATCGCTTCGTACTAAAGTATTTTAATACTTCGTAATCCGTAATAACTAAAAAGGGGGTCTACAATCCTACGAATTCCGACCTCCAGCATTATAACGCTCGGACAATAGCTATTAGCTCCTTATTATAAATCGAGTAGTTATATTCGGCGCCGTATATAGTCTCGGAGAAGAATACGACCGGCTTCCAATCCCCTACGACCTCCTAGGAGAGGACTCCGGCTACTACCCCGTCAAATGCGTCCGTCTCCATACGTGTAGGACGATCGTATTGGAAATGGCTAAGGATGGGCGCTATTAGCAACTTGGCCTTCAATTCTTCGAAGGCTGCCTAGCAGTCCTTAGTCCAGCAGTACTCCTTACCCTTCTTCGTAAGTGCGATTAATAGCTTGGCAATCCGGCTGTAATCCTTTACAAACTTCCGGTAGAAGTTACAGAATCCTAAGAAGGACTAGACTCCTCGGACATTAGTAGGGACCTGCCAGTCCTTGACGACAGCTATCTTCTAGGGGTCGACGGCTACGCCATCCTTTCCAATAATAAATTCTAGAAATTTGGTTTTCTCGACGTAGAATTCACACTTGTCTAGGTCGGCCTGGAGGCCGGCCGCCTCCAATCTAGCCAATACCTTCTTAACGTACACCTTATACTCTTCCAGCGAATTGGAATAAATTAGGATGTCGTCGATATAAGCGTTGCAGAAGTCGTCCAAATATCCTATTAAAGTGTCGTTAATATATCTCTAAAAGGTAAATAGCCCATTTATTAGCCCGAAAGGCAATACCTTATATTTATAAGCCCCGTAACGAGTCCTAAACGTCGTCAACTCCTTATCGTCCGGATATATATAGATTCGGTAAAAAGCTTGCCGGATATCTATCTTCGTAAAGATCTTAGCCTAGCTAATCCGAGCTATAGTTTCCTCGATTAGCGGCAACGGGTATCTATCTTTTCGGGTAATAACGTTAAGCTTCCGGTAGTCGATATAAAAACGGAGTCTTCTATTAGCCTTTAGCGCAAATAGAATAGGCGCCGCCTAAGGCGCTAAATTACTCTCGATAAACCCCTTCGCTAAGGCTTCGTTAACGTATTTCCGACACGCCTCCAGCTCGTCCAACGTTATCTTATATAGTGGGCTATAACCGAGTTCTTCCGGTCTAGTGCCTTCTTCTAACTCGATCTTATAATCGCTAGGCCGATAGTCGGGTAGAATGTCGGATTGCTTTTTGCTGAAGACATTTAAATATTAGTAGGCGTATTCGGGAACCTCCTTTCTTACCCTCTCTCGAAGCTCAGCGTCGTCCTCTTTTAATATCTAGTCCTTCCGTTTTTAATCTTCGATAAATCGGTCCAACTCGTAAAGACTTATTACACCTATATATTCCCGTTCGCAAAACTTTAAGAAGGCCTCGGCACCTACGACGGCTAAATTATTATAATACTTATACCAACTTACGCCATCCCTCTTTAATCGATAACAGCCTCGGGCATCCTCCCCTTAATATAGGTCGTTAGCCCTCTCGGCGTCTAGCATTACGATATATTCTCGTCTCGAAGGCAGGCCGGGTCCCGTATCGTAACTAACTAGAGCGTACAGGCCGTACAGTTCCCTTTCCATTTTAACTAACTCCTCGATCTCCCCCTTCTTAACAGGTCTAACTTTTAATTCTTCGAAAAGTTCTATAGGTCGGGTAGTCGTAGGCTTAGGCTCTTCGGGGCAGGCTCCGTCGGTTATTATTTCCAATTCTTATATCTTTTGCTGGATCCGTCTTAAAGTCGCAGCTCTTTATTTTACCAAAGCTGCTCTATCTTCCTGCTCCTCCCTTTGCTCCTCTTCCTTAGTCTGGGGAAAGATCAGGCGCCGGTTTACTACGTCTACCAATATTCGGTGTCGTTGCAACTAATGTTTTCCCAGGATGAGATCGTATCCTGAGTTGACGACAATTATCACTTCATCGGGTAGGATATAATTCTAAACCTGAAGGGTACTACGGAGGCAGAGCTGAATGGTTTCGCTATACTATCCGTCGTATCCCCCCACCGCATATAGCTTGAATCCCCGGAGCTACTCGATTCGAAGGTTCTAAATAAGTCTGTCGGCGAAGGTCTTGCTCATAAAAATGTTTCCGTTTACTCCCGAATTAATAAATATATTAGTTATAAATAATAATTTACTATTGCTTACTATAGTGCAGGGGGTAAGCAATACTTCCCCGCCCAAGTAACCGTTTAGGAAATTTCTCTCTACCTTTATTTCTACTACCTCTATCTTTTCAGTTATCTCTTTTAGGTCCTTTCTAGGACAGATGCTCATTAACTCAATCCCTAGGAGGGAGTCTACAATACCTAGGGTAATTAGTTTTTAGCTTTAAAAGACTTTTCCGAATCCTCCTTTTCGGCCTTGCGGGCGAACTATTCCACGAGTTCGTTAATGCGGTTCGTGCTACTACGCTTATTGGGGCAATCCCTAAAGCGATAACCAGTCTATTTATAGACGAAGCACTTATCTTCTTCCAGCAACTTACGTATCTCCTCTTTAGATATCTCCGGAGGACGACGGAAACCGCCACCCGAGCCCTTGGCTGCGGATAAGGATGAATTAGAAGAACCTTTGGCCTTGCCAAAGGTGTTCGAGGATGAAGAGGAAGTTTTATTACCGTTGTTTTCCTTACCCTTCTCCTTCTGCTTGCTCTTCCACAATCGTTAGCTATTCTCCACACATTTCTTAGCCATGCGGACGAAAGTAGGGAAATTAACTGTGTCCTCACTATAACCGAATAGTAAGGCATTCTGAATATCTGTCGGGAATTTCCAGTTGAACTCTTATTTCCAAATGTCAGCCGGGCGGTTACACTCACCAGCCAAGCGAACAAAGGAGTTGCAGAAGTCCTGGAAATCCTGGTTCATCTTAAAGACCAGCTCGTTGAACTCGAAGATCGCCTTTTCCTTACGGTTGTAATCGTAGTACTCGTTCTTCAAATAATCCAGTAGCTATTGCAATATCTTAATATAGTAAGGTCCCTCGCCGAGGTACGGCTCCAGGTCCCGGGCGGCCTTGCCAGCAGTACGGTTTTCGATATACATCTTCTTAGCCTCGTCGTTACAGAAGTAATCGGCATTAAATTTGAACTTATTTTAAATACGACGATACTAGATATTAAAGGAGATAGTATCTTTATCCTTTTTATTATAGAAGTACGGCGGGTCTTTTTCCTTAGCGGATAGGCGACCAGTGCTTATAGTCGAAAGGTTGGAGGCTAGAGTGCCTTCGCGATCTAAGTTGTCATCAATAGTCTCGGGCTGGTAGTCGTACTGACCGATGTTCCTGGGGGGTGCCTCGATGGTAACCTTCTTTTTCTATTTGCGCAGGTCCAGGTTTTCCTTGGTGAAGCGGGCGATTACGGCGTTTAGGTCTGTAATCTCGCCTTCTTTAATAGCCACCTCGGTGCCCAGCTCCTCGGCCTAAGCCCTTACTACAATGAGAGAGTCTTTAGTATTATCCAACTCTTCCTTAACTTCGTTCAATTCGGCCAAAAGCCTAGGGCAATTGTAATAACCGTTCGAGGAGGAGGGAGACTGACTGCGGCTGCGACCGCGATCGGGGGAAGGACTCCGGTCGTCGTACGGATCTCGGGGATCAGGACGGGAGTCGCCGGCTTCCAGGTTCTCGTTTTCTTCGCGCGCGCGGCGTCCTATAGCAGCGTTTAGTTTGGCGAGGCCCAGCTGGACCTCCTCCTGAAGGTCGTGAACCTTTTCGCGTAAAGCCGCGTTCTCGTGTCGCAGGAACTTAGACTCTGAGTCGTCCTCTACCGAGGTGTTCCTTCGAGACCCGGTATTGGAGATAGTATTTTCCAAGAGAGTAATCTTCTTCTTAAACTCGACGTTCTCGTCTTCAGCCGACTTCCAGTAGTTAAGGAAGTTCATAGCGTGCTTATACATCTTACCGAGGTTGGTATTCAGGTTGATAGTAATAATCTGGTAACCACGCTATTGGGCTAGAGCGGCTTCGGCGAAAATAATTCTCAACTTAATCTCCTAGAAGATCGCCTCGATACCGGCGGGGTCTTAGCAAATGTTCTTGAAGGTAAGGAGGTCCACGAGCAACGGGCCTACGCGGGACTCATCGCGATAAAGGTGGTCGGACCAATACTCCTTCCCAACGGCCGTCAACGGACGGAAAGCGAAGGACAGACCATCGCCTTTTTTCGCGTAGTACTTCGCGATCGCGCTAATCTTCGTATATAAGAATGCGTATAAGTCTTCCTTCTTAAAAGTATAACGTACGTTAGCCATCTTCTCGGTAACTTCCTAGTTGAAAAATACGATAGCTTCCTCGACGTTATCCAGGGCTTCCTCGTCTTCGAAGTTCGATATGTCGAGGGTTCTGGACTGGGCGTCCCATTTGTCTTTAATAGTGACAATATTTAAGGATCGACAACGAAAGGCGTCGTTCTATTCAATAACCGACTCAGGCGTAATCGGAACGTCGTCGATGTCGAAGACAACCTGCTCAGCGGCAATCTTGTCCTTCTAGGCCCGGATGGCCTGTTTCTGAGCCTCACTGGCTTAAGCGCTCTCTTCGGCAGTTACCTTGGACTGCTGGGGTGCGGCCTTGGCCGACTTCTCTTCTAGGGTGTATGCCATTGTAGGGGAGTCGTCGCGATTGACTGCGACCGACTTGGCGATAGGATACGGCTTGTTGTAATGTACAAGATCGTCGCGATTAACTGCGACCGACTTGCCTAGCTTACGTTTTTCTTTTAAAGTGATGGGATGTTTTGATTCCTCCCTGGAAGTGTAGAATTGATCTTGTGATTGTCACGAGCGACGTGGTCACGAGAGACAAGCTTAACACGTTGATTCCAGGTCTATAGTAGAATCACAAGATGGAGAAGAAAAGAGGGAAACGTGCAAAGGCGCGCCACGAGTCGAGGGTTTTGACCCCGAGCTCTGGTGCCCTGTGCGCGCGACGTCACGTGCAGTGCCGTGACGGTGGGCTGGGTCCGTGTACCGGAACCATCCGCCAGTGCCGTGACAATTTTTACCCTCCCTATCTTTACCCTCCCTATTTCTACCCTTACTAATAACCTTCCTCTTTATTCTCTCGAAGTAAATTTCCCTCCTTTTATAGGATATCCTTACGAAGATATTTACTTTAATTTTAAAAGACCCCTACTCCTCAAAAATAACCGCAGTAACGTCGTTATCGATTTTATCCTCCTAATCGCGCTTAAAAATATTAAAAACCTTATTTAACTATTCGGTCGCCGTCCTCTTCTCCTTAATAACTACCCTCTCAACGCAGTTACAATTATTATCGTCTTACTTTATTAATATACTAATTAAATTTATTAAATTCTTAACGATCGCCTCGCTATTACTCTTCTGCTTCTTCTTCTTTAAATCGCGACTATTAGTAGCAAACCTTTTCAAATTACTATCCCTTATATAAATAGGTACTAGCAACTCGCTGTTACTACCGTCAATTAATAAATCGAAGGGTTTAACCTATTATAGCTCTCTAATCGATAGTAATTAATTTAAAATTATCGTATACTTACTAATAGTACCCTAATCCTCTACAAAGGCTTCTTTTATAAGTTTACAGTACGGGAGACCCTATTTACAAAATTAAATAACTTCTTTATAGGCTTATAAGACTTTAATTAATTTACTTATATTATATATATATTAATATAATATAATAATTAACTTCGATTAGTCGATCCCAAACGTTATTATCAACGGTTAGTATACTAGTATTAAAATTAAACCCGAATCCAAATATCGAATAACTTTTAAAAATAACCCAAGCGCACTATTTATATCTAAAATAATTGACTTTATTATAAATTTACTAATTATCCGGTATAATCCCGAACTCTTTACGTATATTCTTAATAAATTTAGTATATACCTACTCCTTATACCCGTTCTAATTAGTTAACCCCTTCTAAATAGCCTTCCCGAACTCTATTAAAAAGTAGATTTCCTATACTGTAGTCTATACCCAATTCTTCTTCTTTATCGCCGACATCGTCGAAATCTTTATAGCCCTGCCTTTCCCTTTACAGCTAGTAAATTAAGTAGATTAGGATTAATTAGGCTAGGCAGAAGTCAGTTGGCTAAAAAACTACGAATCTAATATTATTAATAGAATTTAAATACCTAAAGACTAGGATTCGCCTCTTATCGGTGACCGATCTTGACTTTTAATTATTTTGGGTATAAAAAGAAGGGTTTTACGTTCGTATAGCGATAGGGAGCGAAAAAATAAGAAAATTATAAGTAATTGAGAAGGGTGTAAGCGATATGCAATAATTAAGTAGTATTAAATATAGCCTTTTATTTATATTAACGATAACTATTATGAAATCTGCTATAGAAGGCTTTATTTCTATAATTTTCTAGAAATCGGGATATACAAATAGACTTCTGAAATCTGGTTTTTGAAGCGAATTGACCGACCTATATTTCTCGGAATTTGCCGCTAAAATCCGGTTCAGGAGGGCCAGTGCATTCCCTGCTGAAAACTTAATTTCAGAAAGGCATTTCCGAGACACACGAACAGGCACTCAACCTTTTGCGCTTTTCGCCTTCCGGTGATCTGTGATCGGTTATCTATGATCGACGGTCTAGTACGTGCGTATGTAATCGAGAGATGAGAGGGGACCTGTCATTCTTCAAGCCTTAATGTTGAGGCTGTTTTGTTTTCCCCCAGAGCCCGCCGCGTTCATTCCATTCGTCGTGGAAAGTTTGATTTCTATTGATCCTTTCCGGACGCCAGGACGCCATCTTTCGTCTCGCATTGCATTCCCGCTCATGTTGTGCGGCACGTAAAAAACGTGTGCTAGTGTTAGTGTGTGTGTGTGTGTGTGTGTGTGTGTGTGTGTGTGTTAGGGAGATCCTGTACACTACCTCACTTCTGTTTTAGGCTTGCTGGGTAGATAGATGAAAATTAAGAACGACCTCAGATGGAGGATCGGCCAAAAATGAAGGGAAAGCAGTTAGGCAGTGAAGAAACAGAAGCGCCTCAGTTAGTGTTTACGACGCTTGGTGAGGTTCCTCAAATCACACAAACTCTCAGAGGTGAGAATGGAGTTGTTTACTTGTCACATTCCCCTGGCAAACAGGAACCCGAAAGCTTGCGCGAGAGCCTGTTGACAGATGATTTCAAGTCCACATCAGGTCAAATTTGGCATGTTGACCGCGCCAAGAATTTGTGATGGCGCGCATCCATTCCCAGGCTGTGTTGCCCGAGGTGATGAGTAGGAATAACAACTTGAAAGAAGATGGGATAGGCAGCGAACTTCTTGATTTGCACGACGACTTGGCCATGATCTTGCAGCCCAGCTCCTTTAGTCAGGCACCGTGGCACCCTCCCTCGAGCCTCCACACACACTGCGCCGTCAAAACGCACGACACCTGCATGTGGAGAGTTCCACAATGGGAAGGTCGTGTACCTCGTTATAGCATAGAAACAAATTACCGACAGGCTCAGAAAAACCGTTCTTCGTATCTTGAGATGGCGTTGGTATCATGAAGACTTGCAGACGGAGGCAAACGTCATCTTCTGGATATTAAGTATTATCTGACAATTGTAGAAATGACTCCCTGCGGCCTGAGGGTTTGCTTGCCTCCTGGTTAATTGCTTTGCTGACCTTGCTTGCTTGGCTGGGAGGCTGCTTGCTTGTGCTTGCTCGGCCTGTTGCCGAATGGTTCATTAAGGGGGCACTCTTGGTCTGTGCAAAAATGATACGATACGATGGGATGAACTGGTGGTTGGTTTGGTGGTGTTCCATCCATCTCCGAAAAGCTGGAGACTTTCTCAATGCGACAAATGAGAAAGGATGATGTGAAGAAAAGGAAAGGACAAGTGAAGAAAATGGACCCCACACTCCAGACTCCACTGAGGATGTGCTCCATAGCTGTCCTGCCAAGACCGTTAGAAGGTGGAGCATTCGCCAGGGACGCACCAAAGGTGGTGTTTCAAGTTCTGGCGAGGGGAAGTCGCGGACATGGGCACGAGGCAAAAGCGAACGAGCCCAAAAATGAGCGATGGGAGCGAGGCTTCAGTTACCTTAGGTTGTCACCAGCAGGGGCAGAAAACACAGAGGCGACAAGAGCCAAGAGACCTTTTCAGTTCTCATACGAGGCCCAGTTCGCAGTTGGGCATGGGCATGGACTGCGCTCGGGTGCTTTCAACCTCGCATCGACGTGCATCATGCTGTTGGTTCCTGTCATCTTGGCTCCGCTTTCGCATACCTATGTCCAGATACTTCTACACCACGGCAAGAACATCGTCAATATAATACCGATACATCCACCCGCAACATGGAGATCTTGAAGCAGATTCATTTTTCGGAGCTCGGATCTGGATGACAGGCAGCCTATTGACGTGAACGATTGACGAGTCCTGTTGATTTTCTGGCTGAACGTTTGTCATTGGTCCTGATCACGGTCCTCTACCGGATTGCCCGTTCCAGTCACGCTCGATGGAGGCCGTCCACTTGTCCAGGGTCCTCTCGCCTCTTTTTTGCACTGCATCTCCATCTCCACCTGCGAGAGAAGGTCCCAGACCCAGCCGAATCCCGGTCTAAAGTAGCATCTGCGGAGAACATCCACAACCCATCCTGATATCCGATTCCAACGACAGATAGCCCGTTCTCACCACTAGTGTAGTCACAACCCCATCACGCACCACTGCACACCATGCCTCTGGCGAACACACAGAACACGCAAGCCCGCCAGTGACAGGAAGGCTGGAAATGTACCCAAGCGCAGCCGAGGTAGCAGCTGGCCGCTGAGAGTTACCTAGAGTTGCACTGCCAATTTTCTGTTTGCGCCTGAGCCCCCTTTCCATACCACTTGTTGTACTCAGCTGTTTCTGACATGTCCCGTTCAAGACCGGCTACCTCCCCCGTGGCCCTGGCGCCTATGCGATCCCAGGTATCCCGCGCGAAACGATACACGCAACGGATCAAGAGTCCCCTGCCAGGCACTGCGCCGTCCCCTGCTCTGTCCCCTGTCCGGCTCCCCATTGGCGCCTCTGATTCGCCGACTTTCACAGAGAGCGCCATCTTCCCTCCCTGCCAGAAGTGCCATGCTCCGAGTGGGAGCGCCTCGTCCGCACAATCTCCCCCATTCTCGTCCTGGTCCAGTCGTTCCAGTGTCTCGGTCCTTTCTGTGCCGTCCTTCTCGTCGAGTCTCTGCCGTCTCTCGACTCTCCATCCGCCAGGCCTCGTCTCACTCTCCCCCAGTCCTCCTCCCGTTCTTTTCGCGTTTTTGCCGTTTGTGATCCAGCTTGTGGTGCTCGACCCGACTCTCTCCTCAGAGCTCACCCAGGACAACAACAAAAAAAGTTTGCTACGAGACCTTGCCTTGTCTCAGACCGAATGAGCCCATGAAATATCTCCTTGCATCTGCTTGTACGAGGGCAACGACGACGGCGACGACGACGACGCTAGCACAGAAGCATTAACGTGCCAGGGGCTTGCGAGTACCACCAGATTTTAGCCAGAGTGGAAACCGACCAGATTCAGTCCAAGAGCCCGCTTCATATCCCCCGATCCTGCGACACAGAGTCACAGACCCTCGTTTCTTCCCGCGACACAACCTGATCCGGCCACCTGCGAAAGGTCCTCTGTTTCTCATCTTCCTTCTCGGAAACATCCCACAGGTGTTCTGTCGATCAACAATTCTCCTTTGATCCGACAAGGGCCGGCCCTCCTCGACTTCCAGAACGCGAACCCATCATTCATTGTTCTCACATTCTCTTTGACCAGAGACTTACTCAGCAGCATTATCACCTGTCACTCATTTTCTTTCATCATTCTCTGCGAGCTCCTCATCATGTCGCTATAGCCGGCACAAAAAAAATTCATCAGCAAAGACACTCTTTCATCCGACCCGGCGGATTCACCCTAATATCTACATCATTCTCCCCGTTAGGCACGGGGAGACATCCGCCATAACAGCAAAATGACCCTCCCCGAGCCGGAGGTCCCGTTGACAAATGCGTGCGCCGTCCTTTTCGAAAACACGCTTTATACGTACTCGGCCGACGCGTTTCAGTCGCTAGAGTTAAAGCCAGGCGCGAAATGGAAGAAGTTGGAGCAGGGCGAGAAGGTCACGGGCGGTGTTTGCGTTGGAGCGACAACAGGCACGGCAGCGACATCTTCACTTTTTATCGTCGGCGGAAAGGGACAAACAGAGGGCTACCAGGGCATCCAAAAGTACTCGTACTCGACAAAGAAATGGGAGTCTCTTCAGTTGCCGGCACCGGTAACACAGGATCGGTTACTACACGGCGCCGTCTATCTTAACGCAACAGATTCCATCCTTGTTTACGCTGGCAACCAGGATGGTTCAACTGGCCCATCCACACAAACATATGCCATCGGCGCGTCCGCACCGCATTATGTCCGATCATTCGAGGCCAACGTGCCGCCTGCTATCAACCCGATTCTTTTGCCATGGTCAGACAGCGAGGCTGTCATGGTCGGTGGCAGCGCCTCGAACACACAGGTTATGCTTTTCAAGCCTGAGACAGGGTGGAGGGATTCGGGAGCAACTCTTGCCACGCCGATAGCGAAGGACACATCGGCGATAAAGGCGGCATTGGTGCGCGGCGATGATGGATCACAACATCTTTTTACCTTCGACATGACACAGTCACCCAATGTAGTGCAGCGGATATTGCTAACTACTGGCCCCGAACAACCTATTCAGAATGCTGGACCAGCGAAGAAGCGGGATGTAACAACACAGGAGGAGGAACAATCGACCAGCGAAAAGAGGAATGTGCTGAACGTGTTGACCTGGCCGCAATACAACGCGACCCTGGCGCCCACTAGCACGAGGAGTAACTATGCGATTGCGCAGGATGCTAATGGGATGATTGTGTTCGTGGGTGGGAATTCGGAGGAACCTATGGGCATGTTCAACGCCAAGGACAACTCCTGGTATAATACGACGGACATGTTGGCGGAGAAAAAGGTGTCTCTTCTCGACTTCGCCTCTTCGACAATCTCGGAGACATCAACAGCAACTTCCACGACTGCTTCGCGGACGACCTCTACGACTCTGGCGAAGTCAGAAGCATCGACGACACTGGTCACCGCCACTCCCACCACAGCTTCTTCGGTTTCTCCCGTGAGTGCTGCTACCGCGGCTGTTAGCAGCAGCGCCGGGAGCCCCAAGGATTCCAAGTCCAACACCAATATCATCCTTGCCGCGGTGTTGAGTTCAATCTTTGGACTTGCCATTGTCTTGTTCGCCATCTACTTCTGCATCAAGAGGAAGGGTAAGCAGCAGGCACGCAACCAAGCAGGCCGTGCAAGGAGCGGAAGCGAAGGATCTGGACGATCTTTCAACGAAAAGTCTGGTTACGGGTTCCCGCCTGACACGAAGGGTCCCTTCCGTGGACAGGGACACCAGACCCAGGATTCATATGGCTCCATGTCGTCCCTGGCTATGATCGGCGGTCGTGGGAACCAGCAGAAGCCGGGCCGCTCATCGCCTGGCCACAAGCTTAGCATCAGCACCGCCTTTGGCAGGCGCAACTCGGACGACAGCACCTTCAAGGCATTCAAGAGCACAATCAGCAAACCGATTCCCGTTTCGCAAACCATATCCGCCGAGCCACCACAGAATCCATTCTTGGCGCCACACGAAAGAGAAAAGGAAGTCTCATTCGCACCTACCCCAGCCGAGCCAATGCCGCGGAATCCTGCAGCGGCTGCCAACGTCGACCCCGAGACTCGGCGCAGCTCCGGGTGGAACCGGTACTGGTCCGGCGGCTCGGCCCTGAACGTGATCGGACTCGGCAACAACACCAATAGCGCCGTGGTTAACCAAGTCTCCCAACGAACCACCGTAGTCTCGGACGTGAGCTCCCACTACAGCGAGCATCCTCAGCATAGAATGACTCAGGACAGCGCGACAGTGCCCCCGCTTCAAGTCTACGAGCCACGCATGTCCTTCAACCGCGTCAACTCGGGCAGCCCGACCATCAGGCAACACAACCACCACGACGAGAAGCTCTACGAGGGCATGAGCGGCCAGATCGAGATGCCCCGTCCCGTTAGCGGCGTGAGCTCCATCTCAGGTTACTCGAGCGGTATTCCTGCTTCCGTCCACGATACCTGGGACCCGACCGAATTCACAAAACCCTGGGGCGCTGATCGCGCACCTAGCAGTGCGTATAGTGCTAGTATCTACACCACTCCTCTGGCGCCTGCGGGCGGGAGGGCGCCGTCCCAGCTTGCCCAGCAGTCACCACAAGGACCACCACGGCCGCCTCAGCAGCAGGTAGTGCGCGATGACATCAGCTGGCTCAATTTGGGGGATCAACATGGCCGTTGATCGGGTTCTGATTTGGTTTTCTATCACTTTTCCCACCAAAAGTCATCTGTGGTCGGCTTTTGTTTATGGTCGTCGTTGTTTCTCTGTCATCATCATTGTTTGTTTGTCTGCTCTTCTCGTCACTCATTCTTCCGGCTGTCTCGAAGGAAGGATGGATGATGCTCCCAATCATATCCTGTAATCGCGGCGGATCTCGTGTTCACCTTTTTTTTCCTTTTTTTTTTTTCCAGTTGTTTTTGTTGTTCGATTTGCCCCCTTTGTGCGCGCGTGTGCGGTGCATTGCGCGTATAAACACTGTTATGAACAACACGCGTACTACGCCAGTTAACGAACGTTCGGAGGAAGAAGTAGAAGAGGGGGAGGGAAAGAAGAAGGAAAGAAATGTATTGTCTTGTCTGTCTGCTTGTATGTTGTCCGTGTGTCGTTTCGGATACCCTGTTATTATTCGTTGCTGTTGTTGCTGTTGCTGTTGATACGGCGAAGGAAAAGAAAGCGGTTAGGGGTAGTAGCTGGGAAGGAAGGGAAAAAAGGTCATGCTGTTGTCAAGTAAGTTGTCCATGTAGGTAGATCCAGCATTATTCATTCGTCCATCATGATCATCATCTCCAAAAGCTTGTTTTGTTTCTGTGTTGGAAAGCTCGCATGTATATCGGGGATTTTCTTCTTTACTGTTCTTTACTCTCTTTGACATTTTGTTGCTGTTTTGTTAATTTCCGTTTCTTGAGGCGTAGCAGGCAATATCATAATTCCTCACAACTACTGTTCAATTCCCAGTGAAATGCAGAGTGGGTGAATCAAGCCCACAACCTAACGTAGTGATATACACTGCCAGTTATCCCGGGTCCAGTTGCCCATCTCCAGTCAACGTTGACATTTTCTGTCTAACAATCCTTGTGTCTCTTCCCGTTGTGTTTCGAATTACGATTGCGTAACAAGATGCCGGTTTCTCAAGACTCGAAAATCATCAGGGGGACCCAAGGTCTTCTTTACCGTATGACTCGTAACGACGAGGGTCCGATGGGTTGGAGGAGGCGCACGATGTTACGCACAATGCATCTGGTTGTACCCGTGCCACGCAACCCACCTGCATTTCCCTTAAGTGGGTGCTCACTACCACCTCAGGCAGGAGGGCCACACCAGCAAAACGGCCAGGTTAGGGTTACAGGTGGTGTTTTAGGCTCGATATATAGGCTAAAACTCGACTTTTTCTAACGTAGTAAAAAAGAGAATAAGAAAAAACTCTCAGAATTCAATGCATTGTCCTGATTATGCCTATAGTTTTCTTTTTGTCTTAATTGGCTGATGCGATGCGCTGTGAGTCTTTATGATTTTAGTTTTTTTCAAGCATTCGCACTACCGCTTTTTCTCAGTCGTAAGTGTCAGATTAGAGGGTGGATATCTGGGTTTCTGGCCATACTCAATCTGGGTTAGCTGTCTAGCCCCCTAGATTACTGGATTCTAGGGCCCTCTAGGATACTCCAGCACCCCCTACACCTTCTAGGCGAGTTAATTATATATACTCTTCAATTAATTAATTCTATATAATTACATCTAATAATTAATAGTCTAATTTACGTATTTACAATAGAAGCGTCACAATAATCGATACAAATAATATCCCTACGAAATTAATAATATTAATTATATCTTTGTTAAAAAAATCTATTAATAAAGCTATTACAATTATCTTTAGGACTTAAAGCGATTAGCCTAACTAGTACGAAGCTTTTAAGCGACTAATTAAAAATAATTAAAATTTTGGTAATTAATTATTTAAGGATAGGCCTATAATTTAGAAGGTCCTACCTCCTAAGCCGGAAGACTTTTTCCTTACGAAGCCGGCGAAAGATCGTATACTAGCAATAAAAAAAGAATTTATTTAATTTAATAGAAGGATCCGGGTTAAAAAGGTCGTAGCGACTACTATAATAACTATAATAAATATTACTATAGCCCAAACCTAAATTTAAATTTAAATTTAAATTAATGAAGATAGTATTAAGACCGCCGCTACTATTACTGCTTAGCTCCAATAAGAATTTAAAGAAGATTTTAACGACGAAGAAAATTTTAAAGAGGAGGATAAATACTATACCGAATAAAATATTAGGGAAAATATAATAATTAACCCCGCTATAGATTCTATTGTAGGAGGAAAGGCTATTTATAATTAGGTTAATAATACGTATAATATTTATTATAAATATTAAAAGGATTTCGACGACGTTAATACGAGAATCCGTAGTTAAATAAATATTTACGTCGCTAACTACTTCGCCGATACTACTTTCGAATAAAATAAATCTACCTATAAATAATTGAAATAAATTAAATATTAAATTAATTACCGCCCTATCGATTAAATTGCTACCGCCTAGCGAAAATACTAGGCCTTTATTAAGGAGACTACTAAAAAACAACCTAAGGACTTCGAAAAGTAGGTTTTAAATTGGGAAATCCTTATTGCTAATAATAAGAAATTAAATGTTAGCGAAATTACCTCCCCTACTTTATAATTTACTGATTTTATTAATATAACCCGCGAATACAAACTTATTTAGGCAAATAATATTTAGAAATTTAATTGTAATTTAGAAGATTCGTACTTAAACTATAAAGATATATCTATTAATTTTAGAAAGGTTAATATATTAGAATATACTATACTACTAGCCGATAAGAAAATTATAATTCGTAATATTTAAAATATTAATTAATTTAATTCGAAAGAATTTATATTTAAAAGGGAAGACGCTCTTAATTTTAATTATAAAAAGAAACGGAAGGTATACATAAAGAAGAAACGTAGTATAGATAAAAATATAAATAATTCTTTATAGTCGAAAAAGAGAAGGGGATCTGTATTACTATATAAAGTATACGAACGAAACTCTTATTTAATAATATGTTATTAGTATTTAATATTTAAAATTAAAGATAATCCTATTTAAAAGCTTAGTAATTCTATTTAGAAACTTATTAATAAGAATTTTAAAAAGTTTCCCGAAATTTATAAAGAGGTAAAAAAGGTTAGGAATTAAATATAGGATTACTTTATTACCTTTATGTAGACTATTACTTTAATGACTTAAAAGTAACGAAAAATCGGCACTTACAATTTAGTATTTTTCATTAAATAAAGTACTTTTAATACGAATAACGGAAGGGATATTTATCTACTTAAAAACTCTACAATCTTCGATTTTAGGGCTTCTCTTTATATTTTTAACGAAATTAATCGTTTTTCTTTATTTCGAACAACGTTCTTAGAAGACTACGTTTAGGCTAGTCTTATTCACTCAGCCACCTCCGCTCGGACTATCGTAGTCTTGGAATTCCTTACGGGACCAAATAAACCCCACCCCCACCAATCACAATGTCACACTATTTGGACCCGCAGGTTCCAAGCCACGCGCCACATGCTCTGCTGTGGCGGCCGAAAAGCGGGGCGGATCCGTAGGGGAAAAAATGGGGGCTGACAATTTGGAGAGCGTCGTTGTTATGAGAGACTAGTTTAGGCTAAAGACTCTTAAATACCTATTAAAGGTTTTAGGACTATTAATGTAGAAATATAGGGAAAGAAGGGAATTCTACAACTACGGCTAAAAAAAGTCGCCTTCTACTTTAATTTTACTATAAATTTTATATCTTTATATCTACTTCGAAAGTAGGGTTTTTATTAGGATTATAAATTACCTAATAATTACCTTCGTCGGCTAAACAATTCGATTTTTTATTTCCTTTAAAAAATCTATTATTAAACAATTCTCGAATACCTTCCTCTCTCTTTTAACCGTACTAGTTTTTTCGTTTAATAAAACTATTTCAATTCCTATACTAACCGTCGCGTATATAAAATACCTATTTAATTCTAATATAAATAATTTAGTTACTATAATTTGTAAATCTTCAAATACTTTTATAATATTGAAAGTACTAAATTCAAAGGACTAACGACTTATTAATATAATACGTATAATATATTTAAAATTAAACGATAAATTATATAAAAATTATATAACCGAAGCTTTAGATTAAGAGAACGTTTTGCCGTCGACTTTCTCGAATATAAGTAAGGGAAGGGAGGTTTTAAATACGTAATATTCGTTACTTATCGATAAATTAAATTCGTTTAGGATATTTATATAGTAATATATACGGTAAAGGCTATTATTAAAGGATTATTCTTAATTATTAATATAATTAATTACTAGTATAGTATTAAAATTAAATATATTAAATATAATAATAAATTTAATAATTAATATATTAAAAATAAATTAGTTATTCGCTTTATTATTCTTGAACCTTCAATACTTAATATTCAAATTTAAAATAGCGGTATTAAATATTTAAGGGGTATAATTAAAGAAAAGGCGCGCGCTATAGTAAATAATTCTTATTTCCCTTATAACTTCTAATTTTAAATTATTTTAATAATAGTTTACTTTACTAATTAATTGCCTAAATATTTCTATAATTAAAAATCCTCCTACGAATAATTTTATACCTTCGTAGCCTACTATAAAGGGGTATAAACTAATCTCCGGAAATTTGATTTTAACTATTTATATATTTATAATTATAAAGTTTATATAATAATAAGAATCGCCTAAAAAAAAGAGTAGCGACGAAAAAAATTCTAATTAAAAGTATAGATCGGCTATTTTATCGGCTATACTATCTCGTCTATTTACTAAGTTTAGAACCCGTAAATAAATTATATTGTTTATACTTATAATATATTATTTAACGAGAGTTCAATCTATTTAAGGAATTTTAACGAAATTAAAGAAGGGTTAAGGCTAATTAACAATAAAATTTCTAATTTATTTAATAAAATCGACCACTTACTTTAACTATTTACATAATACTTCGAACCCTTTAACGCAATATAAAATATAGAAAATAATAATTTTATTTAATTACTACCATCGTTCTTCGATAATGAATTATAGGCAAATAGTAATAATATTATTAACCCTAAACTAATTAAACCTAACGTTCAAAATAAAATATCCTTCGACTTTATATTTAAATATTTTACTCCTCTAAGTATATTATTAGCCGTTCTTTCTATTAATCTTATTATTAATTTACTAGAGCCTATCTCCTTCCCGACTTTCGAATTATAAGAAATTACTTTTAATGTTAGGAGATTCGTTTAATTAGTAGGCCAAAGATAGGGTAAAGTTATTACGAAAGTAGAGATTAATCGCCTAATTATTAAAAGTAGTAAATTAGACTCTATTAAACGTTAAAATCTATTCCTAATCTTAAAAATTTACCGCGATTTCGAATATTATAAATTAAGAAACCTTTTTAAATAAGTAGAAGAAATATACTTCGATAATTATAAAGAAATAAAATCGTAGGTATAAGTCGATAAGGATATCCTTCGTACTAAGGGTATTTAAATTTTTAATTATATATAAATATACGTATATAAATTCAATAAATATAGCCCCCTTTAAAAGGTAAAAACTCGCTTTATAATTAGAGGGGATTAATAATATTATTACGGGAAAGAAATATACGCCTCTACGTTAGCTAGTCGTTTTTTCCAATCTATTATTATTTATACTATTAAATTTAATTTCGAACTTATTTAATACAACGTTGTAAATACCTTCGTTAATACCTATTTCGATAAGGAGATCTATATATATATACCCTCTAAATATCGAAAATATTATATAGTACTTAAATTATTTAAAGCCCTCTATAGTTTATAATATATTCCTTTATTCTAATAACGAAAATTCAATAGTACTTTTAAGAATATAAATTTCCAACTATTATTCGAAAATCCGTATATCTTTAAATATAGTAGGATTCTAATCTTTTACTACGTTAACGATATTATATTTACCTTCGATTAGAAATTACGTAATAAAATTAACTAAATAATAAAGAATTTAGAAGAAAAATATAAATTTATAAGAGGTAATAACCTCTAATAATTTTTAAATATTAAAATTATTCGAAATTAAAAGGTAGGATTAATTTAATTATTTTAATAGGAATATATTTATAAAATTATTAAATTTATTAAAAATCCCTATACTTTCGCCTTTATTCTAATAAATAACGAAGAACCTTTGCCCTATAATAACGTAATTACCTTCGATAAAATACGGGATTATTAAATTGTTATCGGATCGATAATATACGTTATAATAATTACCTAAATAAATATCGCCTTTATAACTAACTATTTAGTTTACTATAATTATAATCCTAATCTTTAATATTATAAGGTTACTAATAAAATATTGTACTACCTTTAATTTTATTTAAATTTCTCTCTCTACTTCGGATTATTATTAAAATTCGAAATAATTTTAAATATTTTATACGTTGATAATATACTAGATCGGAAAAATTTATATAATTTTACAATTAAATTATTTAATAATTTAATCTACTAGGGTACTATTAAATAAAAAACGGTATTAATTTCAATTATTAAAGTAGAATTATTATCGATTTCTAATATAGTAAAAGAAATTATCGCTATTATACGTCTATATAAAGAAATTAAAATTCCCTTCAATTAAGAAGTTTTTATAATCGGTTATAATAATACCTAAACAATCTATATTTTTACCGTTGAAGTATTATAATTAATAATTAAATTTAAATATATCGATATTTATCGTTATTAATTATAGTAAGAAATTATAGAAGGAAAGATTATAGTCGAATATTTAGAAATAAAGAAGATACTAGTAAACGGTTTAATAAAAGTATTAGGATAATTAAATTACGAGAAATTCCGGGATTTAATAAGGATAGTAAATATATTTATTCGAAAGGAGATAAAGATTAGGAGGGAAATTACCGACGATATTTTAGAAGATACTTATAGTTTAATTAGGGAAATTAATATATTAGAATAAAGAAAATTATAAATAGCTTTATTTTTATTCTGTTGAGAAAGTTTGTAAGTAAAGGGGTATATTAGATTAAAGGGTGGATATTTAAGTTTCTAACTATATTCAATTTGGGTTAGCCGTTTAACCCCCTAGATTATTAGATTCTAGGGCCCTCTAGGATACTCTAATACCCCCTACACCTTTTGGGCGAGTTAATTATATATACTCTTCAATTAATCAATTCTGCACAGTCACATCTGACAGTAAGAGATTTACTCCCTATAATATTTCTAGAGCCTAACCTTCTTATAGTATAGTTAGCTCCCTTATACAAGCCTACTATAACCCGTGTGGATACAGTAAACGTGGTATAGCACGGGGCACACGGCTAGCATAGGTTATTTGCAGTCGGCTGGCGGGGCTATTAGAGTTGTAAAGTAGGGCAAAGGTGAGCTTGCCGGTCCGGCTAAACTGTATGAAGGTTAAGAGGCTTAGCTAGGTAAATCTCTTATAACTGGAAAAAAGCGGTATTTGAGTACCCACTTAAAGGAAGTGGGCGGCGTGGCACGGGTAGTGGAACCCCCACTCCCACACTTCTTGAGGTTGTTTCTAGAATGCTACACAGCGTGATGGAACATGGGAGTGCGCAGATTGTCAGATGTAACTGTGCAGAATTAATTGATTGAAGAGTATATATAACTAATTCGCTTAAAAGGTGTAGGGGGTGCTAGAATATCTTAGAGGGCCCTAAAATCTAGTAATTTAGAGGGTTAGGTAGCTAACCTAAATTGAATATAGTTAAAAACCTAAATATTTACCTTTTAATCTAATATACCCCCTTATTTATAAACTTTTTTAATAGGGCAAAAGTAAAGCTATTTATAATTTTCTCTCTTCTAGTACGTTAATCTCCCTAATTAAATTATAAATATCCTTTAAAATATCGTCGGCAATTTCCCTCCTAATCTTCATCTCTTTTCGAGTAAGTACGTTCGCTATCCTTATTAAATCCCGGAACTTCTCGTAATCTAACTATCTTAATACTTTTATTAAACCGTCTACTAGTATTTTCTTTATTTCTAGATATTCGATTGTAATCCTTCCTTTAATAATCTTCTATTGTAATTAGTAACGATAAATATCGATATATTTAAATTTAATTATTAATTATAACGTTTTAACGGTAAGAATATAAATTATTTAGGTATTATTATAGCCGATTACGGGGATTTCTTAATCGAAGGGAATTTTAATTTCCTTATATAAACGTATAATAGCGATAATTTCCTTTATTACGTTGGAAATCGATAATAATTCTACTTCGGTAATTGAAGTTAATACCGTTTTTTATTTAATAGTACCCTAATAGACGAGATTACTAAATAATTTAATTGTAAAGCTATATAAACTTTTCTAATTTAGCGTATTATTAGCGTATAAAGTATTTGAAGTTATTTCGAATTTTAATAATAATCCGAAGTAGAGAGAGAGATCTAGGTAGAATTAAAGGTAGTATAATACTTTATTAGTAATTTTACGATATTAAAGATTAAGATTATAATTGTAGCGAATTAAATGGCTAATTATAAAAGCGATATTTATTCGGGTGATTATTATAGTATATATTATCGATTTAACGACGATTTAATAATTTTATATTTTATTGAAGGTAGTTATATTATTGTAGGGTACAAATTCTTCGTTGCTTATTGGAATAAAGGCGAAGGTATAGGGATTTTTAATAAGTTTAGTAATTTTATAAATGTATTCCCGTTAAAATAATTAAATTAGTTTTACCTTTCGATTTCGAATAATTTCGATATTTAGAAATTATTGGAGGTTATTACCTCTTATAAATTTATATTTTTCTTTTAAATTTTTTATTACCTAACTAATTTTATTGTATAATTTTTAATCGAAGGTAAATATAATATTATTAATACAATAGAAGATTAGAATTCTATTGTATTTAAAGATATACGGATCTTTAAGTAATAGTTGGAAACTTATATTTTTAAAAGTATTATTGAATTTTCGTTATTAGAGTAAAGGAGTATATTGTAGACTATAGAGGGCTTTAAATAGTTTAAGTACTATATAATATTTTCGATATTTAGGCGGTATATATATATAGATTTCTTTATTAAAATAGGTATTGACGAAGGTATTTATAATATTGTATTAAATAAGTTCGAAATTGAATTTAGCGATATAAATAATAATAGATTAGAAAGAACGACTAGCTAACGTAGAAGTGTACGTTTTTTTCCTATAATAATATTATTAGTCCCCTTTAATTATAAGGCGAGCTTTTACCTTTTAAAGGCGGCTATATTTATTGAATTTATATACGTATATTTATATATAATTAAAGATTTAAATACCCTTAGTACGAGGAATATCTTTATTAACTTCTATTTATAATTTTATTTCTTTATAGCTATTGAAGTATATTTCTTCTACTTGTTTAAAGAGGTTTCCTAATTCGTAATATTTGAAATTGTGGTAAGTTTTTAAGATTGGGGGTAAATTTTAACGTTTAATAGAGTTTAGTTTATTATTTTTAGTAATTAGGCGATTAATTTCTACTTTTATAATAATTTTATTTTATTTTTAGCCTATTAATTGAACGGGTCTCTTAGCGTTAAAAGTAATTTCCTATAGTTCAAAAGTCGGGAAGGAAATAGGTTTTAGTAAGTTAATAATAAAATTAATAGAGAGAGCGGCTAGTAGTATACTTAGAGGGGTAAAATATTTAAATATAAAATTGAGGGATATTTTATTTTAAGCGTTAGGTTTAATTAATTTAGGTTTAACGATATTATTATTATTTATTTATAATTCGTTATTGAAGAGCGATAGTAGTAATTAGGTAAGATTATTATTTTTTATATTTTATATTATATTAAATAATTCGAAATATTATATAGATAGTTAAGGTAGGTAGTCGATTTTATTGAATAAATTAAAAATTTTATCGCTAGTTAGCCTTAACCCTTCCTTAATTTCGTTTGGGTTTTCTAAGTAGATTGAATTCTCGTTAAATAATATATTACGGGTATAAATAATACGGTTTATTTACGGGTTCTAAACTTGGTAAATAGACGAGGTAACGTAGTTAACGAAGTAGCCGATTTATATTTTTAGTTAGAATTTTTTTCGTTGCTATTCCCTTTTTTAGGCGATTCCTATTATTGTATAGACTTTATAATTGTAAATACGTAAATAGTTAAAATTAGGTTTCCGGGAATTAATTTATACTTTTTTATAGTAGGTTATAAAAGTATAAAATTATTTATAAGAGGATTTTTAATTGTAAAAATATTTGGTCGATTGGTTAGTAAAGTAGATTATTATTAAAATAATTTGAAGTTAGAGGTTATGAGGGAGATAGGAATTATTTGCTATAATATGCGCTTTTTTTTTAATTATACCCTTTAAGCGTTTAATATTGCCGTTTTAAATTTAAATATTAAATATTAAAGGTTCGAAAATAATAAAGCGAATAGTTAGTTTATCTTTAATATATTAATTATTAAATTCGTTATTATATTTAATATATTTAATTTTGATGCTATATTAGTAATTAATTATATTAATAATTGAGAGTAGTTTTTTAACGATATTTTCTATTATACGTATCGCTATATAAATATTTTAGACGAATTTAATTTATCGATAAGTAACGAATATTACGTATTTAAAACTTCCTTTCCCTTATTTATATTTAAGAAAATTAATAGCGAAACGTTCTCTTAGTTTAAAATTTCGGTTGTATAATTTTCATATAATTTATTATTTAATTTTAGATATATTGTACGTATTATATTAATAAATTGTTAGTCCTTTAAATTTAGCGCTTTTAATATTATAAAAGTATTCGAAGATTTACGGATTATAGTAATTAAACTATTTGTATTAGAATTGAACGGGTATTTTATATACGTAATAATTAATATAGGAATTAAAATAGTTTTATCGAACGAAGAAAGTAGTATAGTTGAAGGAGAGAGGAAGGTATTCGAAAATTATTTAATAATAGATTTCTTAAAGGAAATAGAAAATCGAATTATTTAACCGATGAAGGCAATTGTTAGGTAGTTTGTAATCTTAATAAAAACCCTACTTTCGAAGTAGATATAAAGATATAAAATTTGTAGTAAAGTTAGGGTAGAAAGTAATTTCTTTTAACTATAATTATAGAACTCCCTTTTCTCTTTATATTTCTACGTTAATAGTTTTAAAACCTTTAATAAATATTTAAAAATTTCTAATTTAAATATAGTTTTTTAGGGACGTTATTCGAAACGAAGAAAAACGATTAATTTTGTTGAAGATATAAAGAGAAGCCTTAAAATTAAGGATTGTAGAGTTCTTGAATGGATAAGTATTTTCCTTATTATTCGTATTAAAAGTATTTTATTTAATAAAAAATATTAAATTGTAAATACCGATTTTTCATTGCTTTTAAGTCTTTAAAGTAGTAATTTACATAAAGGTAATAAAGTAGTCCTATATTTAATTCTTAGCCTTTTTTACTTTTTTACGGATTTTGGGAAACTTTTTGAGATTTTTATTAATAAGTTTCTAAATAGAATTACTAGGCTTCTAAATAGGGTTATTTCTAATTTTGAGTATTAAATACTAGTAGTATATTATTAGGTAAGGGCTTTATTCATATATTTTATATAGCGGTGCAGATCTTCCTCTCTTTTTCGGCCGTAAAGAATTATTTGTATTTTTATTTGCGCTACGTTTTTTTTTTACGTATACTTTCTATTTCTTTTTATAATTAGAATTAAGAGTATCCTCCTTCTTAAGTGTAAATTTTTTCGAATTAAATTAATTAATACTTTAGGCGCTACGAATTATAATTTTTTTATTAGTTAGTAGTATAGTACGTTTTAATATACCGACCCTTTTAAAATTAGCGGATACGTCCTTATAATTTAAGTACGAATTTTCTAGGTCGCAATTAAATTTTTAAATATTATTTATTTAAATAGGTTTATATTTGCGGGTTATATTAATAAAATTAGTAAATTATAAAGTAGAGGAAGTAGCTTCGCTAATATTTAATTTCTTACCGTTAGTAATAAGGACTTTTTAATTTAAAACTTATTTTTTAAAGTTTTTAAATTATTTTTTAGCGGTCTCTTTAATAAAGGCTTAGTATTTTTATTAGGCGGTGGCGATTTAATTAATAGGGTAGTAATTAATTTAGTATTTAATTTATTTTAATTATTTACCAATAGATTTATCCTATTCGAAGGTAATATCGGCGAAGTAGTTAGCGACGTAGGTATTTATTTAGGTACGGATTTTTATATTAACGTTATCGAAGTCCTTTTAATATTTATAGTAAATATTATACATATTATTAACTTAATTGTAAGTAACTTTTCTTCTTGTAGTAAAGTCTGTAGCGGGGTTAATTATTATATCCTCTTTAATATTTTATTCAGTACGGTATTTATCCTTTTCTTTAAAATCTTTTTTATCGTTAGAATTTTCTTTAAATTCTTGCCGGAATTGAGCGGTAGTAGTAGTGGTAGCGGCGGTTTTAATACCGTCTTCGTTAGTTTGGGTCTGAATTTAGGTTTAGGTTTGGGTTGTAATAGTGTTTATTGTAGTTGTTATAGTGGTTGCTACGACCTTTTTAACCCGGATCCTTCTATTAAACTTAATAAATTCTTTTTTTGCTATTAATATACGATTTTTCGCCGGCTTTATAAGGAAGAAGTTTTCCGGCTTGGGAGGTAGGACCTTTTAAATTATAGGCCTGTCCTTAAGTAATTAATTACTAAAATTTTAATTATTTTTAGCGAATTATTTAAAGGTTTTATATTAGTTAGGCTAATCGTTTTGGGTCTTGAGGATGATTGTAATAGCTTTATTAGTGGATTTTTTTGATAAAGATATGGCTAACGTTGTTAGTTTCGTAAAGATATTGCTTATATTGATTGTTGTGGCGCTTCTATTGTGAATACGTAAATTAGATTGTTAATTATTAGATGTAATTGTGTAGAATTGATTAATTGAAGAGTGTGTATAATTGACTCACCTAGAAGGTGTGGGGGGTGCTGGAGTATCCTAGAGGGCCCCAGAATCCAGTAATTTAGGGGGCTGGGCGGCTAACCCAGATTGAGTATGGCCAGAAACCCAGATATCCACCCTCTAATCTAATATAGATTGATGCAGATTGATGCAGATTGTGAACTTTTCGTGAGTGGTCGTTTCAGTGACCCTCTGCCGTCATAAAAGCTTGGATTGTCGAAAAGGCGGTTTGTGGTGTTTGGTGCTTCGTTAGGGGTGGGTGTTTCTAGATGGCTACCAACGTGACGATGTTTTTTTTTTTTTTTTTTCTCGCATGTAACTACCTTTTTAAGAGCAGTTAGGCGAACACAACTGAAAGACAACAACTTATGACACATCCCTCCCACGTGTTTCCGATTCGCAATTTTGATTTCTCGTCACAATGGAATGGACCTGAAAGGTGTCACCTCATCTAGCTTCCTAGTCAGTGAGCTAGTTCTAATAGTCGGCCCCACTGCCTAACCCGGATAACTCCCAGCGGAAGGATGCGGCGGGCTGAGAATGAGGGCTCGTCGGGTGTGAAAAGCTTGTCAGATGTCAAAATCTAGTTCGACGTCTTGTTCGGTTGTTCCTGGTCGGGGTCCCGTCGGTTTTCTTACTTTTGTGATGCCGCCTTCCTTATAGCGTTGAAGTTCTATCGGCTCGTGCTACAGAGTATCCAACGGCTCGGCGGGGGCGGGCGAAGTCTAGAGCTGAGGTAGATGGACCCTTTTGACGTTTCTCTGCCTGGGCTTCTTTTTTTCTCCCCCCCACCCCACCTGTGAGGTTTCTCTACCTGGGCTTCTTTCTCCCCCCCTCCCACCTGTGAGGAGACACTAGGACGCCCGTAGACGCTGAGAGCCTGAGACACTTGTGAAGGAAGAGTCCCACGTCGGTTACCTACGACTAATGCTCTTCCAATCCAACCGACAGAGAGCATCAAACGAATCCAATATCTCTACCCGTACGCATCCATCAAAGGGTCCTTGGGGAGCTACCAATCAGTGGCGCACCCGACATCTTGATCAATGGATGTTTCGCCGAGTCGCGCAAACCTGACCGCGAGCCCGAAACCGTTCGTCTTCGGCAATCACCTCGGGTCCATTGTCCCCTAGTACCGCCTAATTACGGAGCCACCAAGACGGGACACACCCGGCCAAGCCTCAAAACCTTTCGAGACTATAGGGCCCTTTCAAGCGGTCATCCGTCATCGCATTGCCGATCAAATATTGCCAGGCGTCTAACAGAGCCGGCCCAGAGGTCCAAAATCAAACCCAGATAAGCCAACCGCTTTTTGACCTGCGGCCTTGACGTCCTTACGTCGGTCGACTCAATTGATTACCCAACGACCGGTCTCGAAACCACTGGTTCTGCCTCCGCTACTCCAGACGAAAAGCACACATAGCCCCCGTACCCGTTCCCGTACCCGCACCCGCACCCGTGCCGGATAGCCGGCCGTCCCCGAACAATCTTCAGTCCGGACTTCAGATCAAACAATAGGGCCCCGGAGGGCCTAGCCGGCGGGCGTGATGGACTCCTCGTCGTGGAGTGGCCCGGACCACAGTCACAGTCACCACCAGACCCTACACACCGCAGCCGACGATGACTTCAACCAGTTCTTGGATATAAACGACATTGGCGATCTGTCCGGCGCTTTGAACTTTGACTTTCACGACTTTGCGGCCGACCACCATCCGGGTCACCATGCCGCCGACCATCTGCTCCATTCTTCAGGGGGTGAGCAGTTGGACACCCCCATGACCGGTACCGACATGTCCATGATCTTGTCGCCTGTAGACCACGCCATGCTTCAGCATCATGCGCAACAGCAGCATCAACACCAACATCAACACCAGCAGCAGCATCAGATGCCTGCGATTACGACGGCAGCGCCATACCAGAACGCCCCGACAGCCTTGGTACAGCCCTCTACGCCCTCGGACGCTGTCCTCAACAACATCGATGCTCAGATCCAGTTCCTCCAGCAGCAGAAGTTACACGCTCAGCACCAACGGTTGCAAGAGCAGCAAGTCGCCTTCTTCGCTTCTCAACAGAACCACATAGTTCCTCCAACACCTCAGAGCCTGGAACTCACTGCTGGATCTAGTCAGAATTACTATGCCCAGTCAACACCATCTGATCAACACCACTCCGGGCGACAGCAACAGCAACAGCAACCGCAGCAGCATCAACGGCAACAGGTCGTCGACTACAGATATACAAGGATCAAAGACCAGCATGATGTAGGTCTAGAGAAGTCTGTTCTGTCCAAACGAATCACAGATTTCGCTGACCAACCCCGACAGATGTCATTCACCCCGTTGGTATCACCGGCCGTCACGCCGCTGGAGACCCATTTCCCTATCGATACGCCTTTTGCCGTTCCCGGAGCCTACTTCAGCCCCCTTACCTCGCCAGCCTTGCATGCGCAAAACGACTCTTTGGGGATTCTCGACCAGAGGCTCGGCACGATGAACGGGAACTCGCCCAGAGAGATGTCACTCGAGCCACCTGCCCTGTCCCAAGCGAGCGTTAGCCCAGGAGATTTGGCTAAGAAGATGCGCAAGAACGCAGTGAAGGCCAGAGCGAAGAGCGGCGCCGGCATCAAACAGTCTCCCATCTCGAAACCGATACGCAGAAAGACGGCTACCACTCCCATGCTTAGCCCACAAGCTCTGAATCAACTGATCGAGAATGCAGCAACAAGTCAGGAACGCCAACAACCTCCTACGCCGTTAACACAGACTTCATATTCGCCCACAGCTGGTGTAACTGACTCTGAGAATGGATCCATCTCCCCCGAGAACCTTAATGATGCTGTCTCGCCAGTTGAGATGCCCCCGCCACCACTTCCGAAGTCTCGCTCCGCCAAACCATCTCCCTTTCTGGCACCTCAAGCGAGCAGTAGTGCTGTGCCTATTACCCTCCAACCAGGCCGACCTGGAATTGCCTCTCCTGCGACGCCAGCATCACTGATGAAACTGAGCTCGCCGAGCAATCGCAACCCTTCAGCGGCAGGAACTGGTGCTCATGACCCAATGGATGCCGACCATATCGAAACCTTTGAGCTCCCAGATTCCATCAACTTCTCGTCGACACCAAAGCCCGCTCCTATCATCACCACTCTTGGAACACCGGCTCTCGATCCTATTCAAAAGGCGGCCGCGCCTCTACAAACGCCAAGCCTCCCACCGCCACCGTCTTCTGTGGTAGCCAAGCCTCCGGCACTTCCTTCCGCCACTCTTCCCAGCCCGCAGCTGAAGCCCGATACCGCGAATAGCTTGAAACGGACACCCCAGCTTTTGCCCATTGGAAGACTCGGCAAAAAGCGTGCAAGCGTGAGCTCGATACACATGTCCCCGGCCCTTCGTCCCAAGATCTCGCCCAGCATCAAACCTTTACTACCAGGAGGATCCGCGGGTGCCGATGACGCAGCATCGCTCCTGCTCGCCACCAAATCCAACTACCAGCGTATCCTCGAAGGTAACACCGTTCCCGGCGTTTCCTACCCTAGCGAGCTTTCCACCAACCTAACATCGAAGCGGACGTCACACAAGATTGCGGAGCAAGGCAGGAGGAACAGGATCAACTCGGCGCTGCAGGAGATTGCCACGCTTCTTCCAAAAGCCCCCGGCAAAGACGGCAGAGATGGAGATAACGATGGCAATAGCAGTAGCGGTGGTGGTGGCGGCAGCGGGGGTGCTGACAAAGAGGATAAGAACCAGAAGGATAAGGACAAGGCTGGTGGGGGTATACCCAACAGCAAGGCGAGCACGGTGGAGATGGCGATTGAGTACATCAAACAGCTGCAGAAAGAGGTGGCTGAGGCGAACAAGAGGGCGGAAGAGGCGGAGAGGAAGTTGGGGGAGATCAAAATGCAGGGCGGCGCCGTGTCGGGGTCTGGATCACCAGCTGGCATTGCCGAAGATGCGGGTGCTGCCACCACGGAGGCCAATTCGGTCATGGATGGAGACCTGAAAGCTGGCAGTGGTGACGCGATGGATGAATAGAAAAGAAGGGTGTTGAGAGATCAGATGAAAGAGTTTCAACATACGCACACGCACGGGTTATCTTTCAACACGTGCGACAAAACATGGGTGTACAAACAAGGCGAGCCGGGAAGGGGGCAGTAAAAAGGTTGATTGTCTTTTGGGTATAATGACGCGGGTGTTGGAAATGGGCAAAATGGTCCTGGTTTCAGGATACAAGGTATGTTAACATGTCCCGTGGGTGGGTCCAGGAGATTAATAAAAAAATGAGCGGTTTGTATTGGATATACCCCCCCTAAATAGGAGTACGCAAATAAAAATAATTAGGGAGTCATGATGAACGGGAGAATGGCACTTGACGGGAATGGGATTACACGAGAGTTTTGCATCTGTACTGATGTTCGGGATTGTTCTGGAAGTTAGCTGTCTGAGTGGGGGTTTTTGGCTTCCTGGTGCTACCGGTGTCTGTGTCATTGCGAAGTGCTTGGCCGGTCTTGCCCACGCGGGTAAAGTTGGACGAAGGCTTGTCATACAGTCTAGCCGTCTAAGACCTGACCAAGACCACACTGAGAAAGGGGCTCGTGGTAAACCATATGGTGGCTCATATTATCGCACAGGTTAATCATCTCTGCTTGAACAAGAAGACTGCTTCATCTATCGTATATGATGGTAGGGGAGATGTGGGAAGATATATGAAGAAGAATTCACTTGAACTAACCATTCTCCCTTCCTAGAGACACTTTACTATCGGATCTTGTATCGTCTTCATTTCCTGCTAAACCGCTTCTAGACCAGCACACGATCTCACCAACAGAAGCATATTTATCCCAATCAGTCAGTCATGGACGAAAAAGCACCAACAGCTCCCCCGAGTACTGATACTCCTCCATCTGTACCAGCCCCAAACCCAGCAAATCCCCCAGTGCCTTCAACACCGGTTAACTATTCACGACCTCTTGTTTCTTCAGACTACAGTAACAACAAGCGACCAACTCGCGAAGAAAAGGGGAAGGACAAGGAAATCATCGAGGGCCAAGAGGAGCAGAGACAAATGGAGAACCGACCACAGCATCAGCAAAGAGATGACGATGATGGTTATGACGAAGACAACGAAGACGATGACGACGATGAGGAATGGGAAGACGAAGAAGAGGACGAAAACGACGATAACGCAGAGGAAGAGGGAGAGGAAGAAGAGAGCGACGAGGAGTACACCGAACTTTTTCAAGTCCTGGCGAACATAGCCAGAATGAAAGCTTTCGACGAAAGGACGAACAGCGAGGAGGGGACGGGTGCGTTGGGTGGTGTGGGTGGTGGTTTGGGAAAAGCGGGTTGGTATCATGGGGTTCGGTATTTGGGTATGAGCGAGTTTTTGGAGAGGTTTGAGGAGGATGAGGGTGGTGATGAGGGATCTTCTGACTCAGGAAGTGAGGAACAGGCAGGTGAGGAGGAGCATGAGACGGGAAAGAACGAGGGAGAGGAGGAGGGAAAGAACGAGGAGAAGGAGGAGGAGGGAAGGTACAAGGAAAAGGAGGAAGGAACGGGAGATGAAGAGGAGAAGGGGAAAGAGGAAGAAGATGAGAAATTGGAGCAGAAGGGGAAAGGGAAGAAGGATCAGGAAGAAGGTTACGTTTTTGTAACAGCCCCAGGGGAAGAAACCGATTCGGATGATGAGAGTTGGTGCTTCATTGAAGACAGTGACGAAGAGAAGGACAGGAAGAACGAGAAAGACAAGGAAGACAGCGAAGACAACATAAACGATAGCAGGAGAGACGACAAGGGAAACAACATTAAGAATAACAATAAAAACGACGACCAGGACGACCCCGACTTTGATAACGACGAGTGGCACGACTGCCCTCACTGCCATAGTTGCCGCCGGTCCTTTATCGACACCACCAACACCATCGCAGCCCACACCATTACACAAACCCCAACCAACCCGGAGATCCAGCCACAGCCAGAAGAAGACGAGGAAGATGAAGAGGACGAAGAAGAGGAAGAAGAAGAACAACCCCCCCTCATCTCCCCACCCCTCGACATCTTCCGGTCCTCTCCCACATCCTTCACCATCCAGCTCGCCATTCCCGGCTTTAAGCGGCGGGATATCAGCATTGCTTACGACCCTAATGCGGATGTGTTGACGGTTAGTGGGGTTTTGTATCGGAATGTTGATTCCGGCGTAGATCCAGATTCATCATCATCATCATCATCTTCTTCTCTTGAATCAAATTCCGAAAGCGAGAGGGAGAGGGAGACGGAGGCGGGGGTAGCTGATGGTTCGAGTCACGCCTCTGGTCGGCTTTTGAACCGGGCCTCATTCCAGGAGTCAAAATCCGACTTCGAAGCAGACTTGGAGCTGTGGCTGGCTTATGAGCGGAAGTCCAGATCAAGCGCAGTTTCTCACTCATCAAACTCAAACTCAAAGTCGAACTCGGTTCCGTCTGTAGGGAATATCTCTAAAAGAAGCGACGACGATGACGGCTTCATAATTACCACTACTGAGACCACCACCAGTAACAACCAGCTCCAGTCCCAGTTCCAGAGTACATTAGAAGAAAGAATTCCTGTCGGTAGGTTTTCAAAGCGAGTCAACTTCATTACGGACGCACCTACACCTGGAAACCAGCAACGGCAAAGAGGAGTAGATTGGAAGCGGATTAAGGCGAAGTTGGAGGATGGGATTTTGACTGTTATTGTTCCGCTTGTTGTTGAGGGGCAGTCGGAGAGTGAGAGGACGAAGAGTGAGGAATAAAGTGCGCGAGTGAGTTAGTGATTCGGGTGGGAGAGAAGGGATAGCGGTGGTAGCTAGAATATAAGGACTAGATGGTTGAGATTGTAAGACTGCTGTTGATAATCAAGTCAGTAATGATGTTTTCCATGATGGTGGATATGAATAGGCTGTTGAGAGTGAAACCTCTTGCTTTGTTTGATTCACTGCGTGAATGCCATCCAGTATGAGTAATGCAAGTGCATCGCGTTTGAAGATACATCGGGACCATTGAAGACTCGATACTATATCTCTCAAAAGGGTGAAAGTTTTGAATGGTTTGGTTGACAAATTACTATATAATAGATATCGCTCAAGCTTCATCCCACATTCTTAACCCCCGCAGCTAAACTACTACCTCACAAACCTTGCTATATCTCCTCTCATTATGTTACCGCCGCTCACAGCCCAGCCAACACACCTTGGATTCCCGGAGTAGCTGCATCCTCTCTCTTCTGCACAAAAGCCTTGAAGTCCGCCTTTTGCAGCTTCTTGCCCGATCCACCACCGCCCGTTGCACCTCCGGCGGCACCATTACCCCCACCTCCACCACCTCCGCTACCCGTAGACAGAAACTTGGAACGCTCACGAAGGGCTTCTGAGCCAATGATGAACAGATACCCAACCTCGGTGAGCAACTCGACAATCGCCTGCACCTCCTTGGTCAACGGCCACTCCTTCATGGTGGACACGTACTTGGCGATATCCTTTGTCACCATCAAGCCACCGGTGGCGTTGACCGAGAACTTCTTGAAGTGCTCAAACAACAGCGAGTGGACGGCCAAGGCGAGCTCGGAGCTGAACAGCTCGAGATTGTGACCGTCGATAGCCAGCGCCGCCTGCGTCGCCACCTTGGAGGCCAAGAACGTGCAGATGGCCTGGCAGGTGGGCGTCTGAAGATCGACGAAGCCTTCGAGGTCGTTGTCGCGGGGTCGGTAGTCCGTCTTCTTCTGACCTGCCAGGATCTTGGCGACCCAGTTGACGGCCACGTCCATGGTGCTCCTAAGGACGGCGTTGGTCTTCCGCTCCGTAGCTTCGATGGCTTGCTTGGCTTGGGCCTCCATGCTGCGGCGTAGGGCCGTGTTGGACTCGGCAAGCCGGATCAGCACCGTGGTAATGAAGCGCGACATGAGGTTTGTGATGGTGACGGCCGGCTTGATGTGAGGGAGGTAGGAGAGGTCGGGTTCCGTCTTGATGTTCTCCTGCGACGTAGCGGTGTCCAGGGCGGCATCGAGGGCGGTTTCAACGTAAACCTGACCCATGCTGGTGAGGAGAAGGTTGAGCAAGACGTTGATGTCCTTGGGGGTTTCGCTTCCAGAACCCATCTCGAGCGTTCTCCGCACGCTTTCGGCCAACCAGGCAATCATGCGCTTGGCGTTCTGTACGCTCAGGCGGCCGTTTTCCTCTGAGACTTCGATCTCGTTCTTGTTGCTGCTGTTGTCTTGCAGACCGGCAACCCTCAACATCATACGCTTCTGGGTGGGCGTGAGGTCCGACGAATCAAGACGCTCCATATAGGCGTCTTTAGCTGTTGCCAAAAGCTGGGTGCCCTGTTGGGTAATGGCGGCCATGAAGCCCGAAGGAGCCTTCTTTCTGCGTGAATGGTACAGGGTGAACTTGAAGAGTAATGAGTTGTATAATTCCTCCAAACTCTTCCTTTCCCTGTCGATGTATGAGTTTTGAAGTAGATAGGGGATGAATAATTCCTCTAGCTGCTGATCAAGCGTTTGTGATATTTGCGCCGAGCATGGTTCTGGGTGCTCTGTAAGACCGTGGGTCTTCAGGTCTTCCACCAGGGCACCAATGTAGGATCTTGACGCATGCAAGGAGCGCAGATAGGCCAGCGAAGAAATAGTCGTTGCTTTGTCCAGGAGCATCTCCAGCCGTTGTTGGATAGACTGCTGGAAGACGCGCTGGATAAACTTGATGAGGACTGTTTCGTAGTATGGGAAGGCACGCTTAATGATGAAAGATTCCTCCTGCATCACGATCTTGACCTCATCAACAAGGGATTGCAAACTGGGCTCAACACCTGGTGGGTCGGAATCGGGGTCAGCCAGTTGCTCCCACATCTCGCCATCTGTCGTGACCTCGTCGGTGATGAGCTGGTCTCGGTCGATAAAGAACTGGTGCTGGTTCACGAAGGCGGCGATGACGCTGGCACCACCGTGGAAATCGTAGAGGACCTTTGCGCATTCCATCATGTCGTCAAAGTTTTGTCGTCGGTAACTGTTGTTGAACTGCTTCAGAAGGTCTTGCTCAAGATGCTCGCAGAACTTTTCGAGAGCCTCCCTGGTATTGTGCTTCCGGGTCGCACCCGTAGTGCCGTTGGTGATGCCATTGGCACGGAATCCACCTGTTGCCCACGACAAAGGGTCTAATCTCTGACTGATGCGCATAAGCTGGCGAGCAATGACGGCGCAGCGAACCTTGTTCTCGGCGCCGCCCTGTTTCTGAATCTCCTCGAGCGAGGTGAGTTGGCCTGTCTCGGAAACCTCTGTCCAGCACTGGATCAGGAAGTTGGCGTCCTGCGCCTTCCTCCGTTTCCTATCCAGCTCCTCCAGCTTCTCTCCGATCTGAACGGCAATGTTTCCTCCGCCATCAGGTCGGGCGTGTCCGTTCATGGAGCTGCTGTGTGTGCTGGGGTTGTTGAGGGTCAAGTCGAGGGCCTCGAACTGGGCCATGGACTGGTCCAGCTTCCGACCAAGGGTATCGAGAGTCTGGTCATGTTGGATCTCTGCCCGCCGGACCTGGGATAAGAGCTCTGACTCCTTCTCTTGCAACTCCTCGCTCAGGGCACCCAACTGCGACAGCGCATTCTCGAAGGTCCGGATGAGGGGCTTGGGGTCAAAGGGGGTGCTCGCGCTCGCTGGGCCGGAGCGGCGGTTGGCGGGGAAGGCGGTATCGGAGAGGGAGTCGACAAAGTCGCGAACAATAAAGTCTTTGCTGGAGAAGTCGTCGATTGTGAAGCTGGGGCCCTTGGGGAAGAGTCCGGGGCCGGGGGACCTTGTGCGGCCGGGTCCGCCGCGTTCCATGGCGGCGTGTGTCACCTGGCAGGCAGACCGAGAGAGCGCATCAAGCTGGGTTCGGGATTAGGGTGGGAGACGTTGCGATTCTCGAAAGTCCAAGTTATCGAAGTTGAGTTGGTTGTCGGTGTAGTCGTCGATGCATTCCGCGATGCTGCTGAGCTGTTGTTGTATCAACCCATGTCTTGGAGTTGAAGGTATTCACGGCGCGGAAGGTTGGGGTGGTCACCGTCAGGCCTGGGATGGAGGTGTAGCGGGTGGCCAGGGGCTATCCGGGGGAGTTCCAGAGGGTCGTGAGGATGTCATTCCCCTGTCGCAGGTACCTCTGCGGGCACAGCCAGGTTGGGGATTCACGCCGAGGGGACCTACGTACGCAGTAGGTACCGTCCATACATGGACGTTGAAATATGCCCCACTTACCTAATTTTGGCCCAACTTCAGCCAGGGCCCTGCGCTTTCATCAGCCACAGTTGTTGCAACTCGTAGGGATAGGTTTTTTGGTGGGGAACAGAGGGGAACGAACTTTCAGATGTTCTTTCCCGAAATAATCTGACATCAGACAAGGATCTCGTGGCCGTTCCGAGGGAAGCTGCCCATTTCCCGCTACTGACCACGGTGCTACGGTAGCCAACTGGGTATGGTAGCTGCAAGCAATCAGCAGTTTATGGAACCATCAGCGGCCTGTGCTTTATCTTTAGGAACTTCCAACTGGCTCCATTCTTTTCTCGCCCGTCTCTCCTTCTGTTCTCTCGTTTTATGCGCAACTTGACCTTCATCTGCGGATACTAGTAGACTCTGTACCGCACTTATCATCGTCTCTTCAACGCTCCTCTTCCGTGTCGGCCGTGTATCCTGCGGTTGTCCCGAGACCCGCTGTCGTCCGAACATTCATCCCGTCATATCGTACAGATTGCGACAAGTCGACCGACCGAGGTGTAACGAGGCCCATCGGAACGACCGTTGCGCGACAGCCTCCACGTCAACATGTTTAAACCACGGGATATCGAGACCTACCGGCACGATGAGAAACTCGGTCACAAATTGCTAACCCCCGAAGAGAGGATCAGGCTGCTCAAGGTACGATTGCTCCATATGCGTCATGTTTCAAGAGAGCTGGCTGCTAAACCTTTGGATAGCCCTATCTGCCTTCGCCCCCTTTGCACCCCTCCGAGCAAGCCAACAAACGAGCAATGGAAAACGAACAGAGGCTGGGAGTACGGCGCTTAATAAAGAGACACTGGCACATGCTGGTCTTCACCATCGTACATGCCATATTCTCGCTCTACATTCGGATCCGCCAAGCGTACCACCAAGTGGTCAACAAAATCTCCTCCGTCTATCTCCACCATCACCGCGCGCCCGATCTGATCTACAACGATGTTAAGGACCTCCGAAGGCTGCCAAAACACCTAAGTGTTATCCTGAACTTGGACGAGGACGCTAGAGGCGGTACAGGCTTGGCCAAGCTGATCGAGGAGGCTTCGGATATTGCTGCTTGGTGCGCTAGTGCCCGTATTCCCCAGCTATCCATTTATGAGAAGACCGGTACGTGGATCCTTTAAAATGGGGTGTTACTCCAGTTGCAGGCCTAGGAAAGAAGAGATTACTGACATGCCCTTCACACAGGAACATTGAAGGGTTATCTTCCTCGCGTTCACAGATCCATGACACAAAAGCTTGCCGCATATTTCGGACCGAATACTCCCGGCATTGGGATTAGAGCACCTCATTGCCCTTCGATCGAGACGGCCCCAACTCTTGCCGCAAGCCGTATCGAGAACGATGGCCTCAAGCACCTCTCAGTCATGATTCTGTCAGCCGAGGACGGCCGCGACTCCATTGTCGATCTTACCAAGACCCTCGCTGATATGTCCCAGCGGGGTAAGATCTCGACTTCGGATATCACAATCGAGCTAGTCGATGCGGAGTTGAGCGAGAGTGTCATAGGCGAACCGGACCTCCTTCTGCTGTTTGGTCCCCGTGTCGAACTGGTTGGCTATCCTCCATGGCAAGTGCGCTTGACCGAGATCTCTCACGTCCAAGACAATGAGGGGGTCAATTATCAGGTCTTCTACCGGGGTCTTTTGAAGTATGCCGGCGCACAAATGCGCTGGGGAAGGTAGAACCGAGCGGTGCCAAGTGGTCGGTGGCCAGAACCCAAATGCGATCGAGATGATCGAGTGAGGCAGTGGTTGATTCGATTGGCGATTAACACACGAAATAGGATTATAGACTTAGGAATCTGCAAGCATGCGAGCGGGGGATATTCATATGTTCATCGTTATTCCATTTTGTGCATTGGAAGTTCTTTTACTGAAAAAAGGTGTCTACTTCTCGGGTGAAGATGGACATGGTTGAGCCAGAGACAAGAGTGAACTGGGAGAAGTATTATAATCATCCGAAAATGGTTCGACTCTGGCTGACTAATATCACAAGAAATAGTATTAGAATCTTATATTCAAAGATATACAAAGGTCAACACCCAAAAAAATTGGACTGAACTAAGCGGTCGGCTCAGGACATGTGCCTGTATCAGCCACTCATGACGTTACGCTATGATACAGCCTTGTGCTAGAGAACCGAGATAAGATAATTCAGCCACATTTTGGTGGGGCTCTGTGTTTACTGTTGTTTAGCCTTGCAGTTGAAAGTTTCCCGCATTCGCCCAATTTGTATTTTATGAAAGGTAAGTCGAGTTCCAAAGAGACAGACACTCCACCATTTCGTTGAACACAGTAGTCTATCGAGTGGTCTAAACCAGTTCAACTGACCATGTCTCAACCAGAAAAGGAAACTCAGGGGAGTGGGGAAGGGAAAACTCAAGATATGGCCATTTTCAGCCCACCCGTAGTTCGTTCAGGTGCTGGCGCCCTCAACCGGGCTCTGTTCACCAAGACTATCAACTTGGCTGCCGCCGCCGTCAACGATAACCGTCATATTTCCAAGTACCGAAAAGAGCTTGAACACAGCAAGGAGCTCCTGCGCCAGGACAGATTGTCCCCTATTGTGAACCACCCAGACAAGACCCTTGCCGACCAAGGAAAGAAGTGTTTGCTTCTTAGCCCCAGCGTCAAGGCACCAGGTTAGAAAAAATCATTGCGAATAAAAACATAATCGAAGACTAATTATTTGTCTTCCTCTTTTCCAGAGCCAGATACATGGGGAACTGCTCTCAAGGAAGGTGTTGAGAAGAAGGAGTTGTCTGTCATTCCTTATGAGCTCCAGCTCAACTATGACTACTGGTCATATCGTATGAAACCCGAATTTAACCCCAAACGTGTGCCAGTCACCATATTAACGTTCACTATAGATGATGTTATTTCCTCTATTCTCCCAGAGGAACTTCATGATGATATCCCCTCCGGCTTCAACACCGCTGGTCATGTCGGTAAGTGAGAGTGGACACCTCCTTGCCGTCTGCTCAGCTTGTTCTAACATGAAATCCAGCTCACATGAACCTACGGGAGCGTTATATCCCCTACAAGAAGGTGATCGCCGAGCTCATCCTGGACAAGACCCAAAACATCCGCACCGTCATCAACAAGGTCGACAACGTCGGAGCCGAATCCGAGTTCAGAACCTTCCAGTACGAGGTTCTGGCTGGTCCTGATGACATGCAGGTCCAGGTTACCGAGAACAACTGCATCTTCGAGTTTGATTACGCAAAGGTGTACTGGAACAGCAAGCTGGAGGCCGAGCACCGCAGGCTCATCAACATGTTCGAGCCTGGCGAGGTCGTGTGCGATGTCATGGCCGGCATTGGCCCCTTTGCCGTGCCCGCTGGCAAGAAGGGCGTCTTTGTCTGGGCTAACGACATGAACCCCGAGAGCAACAAGTATATGCAGGTGGCTATTAACAGGAACAAGGTATGATGAACTCTATCTACACTCACCCATCTTTCTTAAAAAAAAATAAAAAAAAATAAAAAAGGACCTAACCTAGCACACAGGTCTCCCAATACGTCCGCCCCTTCTGCCAAGACGGCCGGACCTTCATCCACCACGCCGCCGACTCCGTTCTCGAAGCCCACAACGCCGGCGAGCACGTCCTGGTGGCTCCCAAGCCTCCCTCGCGCGCCAAGAAGGCGCCCAAGCCCGAGCCCAAGCGCGTCGACATCCCGCCCACCATCTCGCACTTTGTCATGAACCTGCCCGCCACCGCCATCGAGTTCCTTGGCTGCTACCGTGGCGTGTACGCCGGCCACGAAGACCTCTTTAAGGATGGCAAGCTGATGCCCATGGTGCACGTCCACTGCTTCTCCTTCAAGGCCGACGACGAGACGCCCCGCAACGATATTTGTGAGCGCATCACCAAGTATCTTGGGTTCAAGGTCAAGCCGGGTAACCCCGACGTGGAGGGCGAGGTGGCGGTTCATGATGTTAGGGATGTGGCGCCGGCGAAGAGGATGTTTTGCGCTAGCTTTAGGATTCCGAGGGAGGTTGCTTTTGCTAAGAGGGATTAAAAAGGAAAAAAAGCCAACGCTTTTTTGCTTGCTGGGTGGGCGATGCATGAGATCCATCAATTTACTCTTGTCAAGTCAGTGATCCAGGACTAGAAGAGGGTGGATGGGTTCCTTCTCCGATACTAGGTACCGAGACGCTTGAGAGATGTTCTTGTTCATTGACGGACGATCTTGTGGCATCTACGTCTGCTGGTACCTAAAGTAGTTCGTATCTATGTAGCCTAGCTAGGACTACTCTATGTGGCCTAGCTAGGACTACGCTGTGAGCGGGCTAGGAAAGGGAACAGGTTCAAAAGGCATCGATCAGGGAGTCACTTGAGGGCCAGGGGAAGTTGATAGAAAGATATTTAGCTAGTAAACCGGAGCTAACGGCTCATCCCGCTGTCTCGCCGAGTTCCAGTCGCCCTTGTTTCTGTTTACTTGGTGGTCTCTCCACTCCATCTCGGCCTGGTTAGGAAAGGCCTGGCTACTGGGAGTATAATGGTGATGAGGATGTGATCGATGGACACACTCTTGGGTGTGTGTTTTGAACGAGTCGCATAGAACCACCGCTAGTATAATCTCCACCTCAGCTTTCCTTCAACGGCATTCGATGGAGGAAGGAAAGCTTGATGAACGATAGACAGGTACAGGTTTTGGAATCCTTGTTTACTGCCTGGTCCAGTCTTTTCTCCCCGTGGTTAGAGCATCGCACTTTGCCGACTCACGGTTCGTTTCTTTTTACCCTTCTTGAAGTCGTCATCGACAAGTATCGTTAGCCGTTCCTAGGAAGACCCATTATTCTTCTACCGGTGAGCCTGTGAGTCTCATTTTCCCTATCAGTCGGTCAACATCTCCGGTAACGGTGAGACACAAATTTCCAATTTTAAACTATTTCAAAGCGTCCACTTGTCTTCTTTTACTTCTGTTGCATGACCGTTGAGTAATCTGTGTTTTAGTGTTGAAATTCATCTCCAAGTCTACCGAATGAACGTGTTTGGCCATGCCACGAAGTCGAACGGCGTCGCTTGGCGGTCTGCACTTGCAAGTGACTCCAGAACTTCAAGGTTGTTTCCCCTGTCGATGCTGCTGACCATTAAACCTTATCGTTTCATGGAGGAGGGGGGCTGGGATGCAGAATATTTTTTTTCCTTTTTCTCCGGGGTGGAATCTTGGGTGTCGGTTGTTGCTTCCTCTTTTTGTTGAGTGTGTGCAGGTTGTGGTGATGTCGACAAGAAAGAACCAGGGAAGGAGCGAACCAACAGAGGTTACATTGACCTAAAACCTACCTCTACTGCCGGACGTTTTCAACATCCACTAATGCACTGCCGGAGAAGCCTCCATCCCCTGTTGGCAACTTCTCTCCGGCACGTCCTTGATGCTTTCCATCAACCGTGTTGAATTCGTGGGAACACTGCCGATCATCAGTTTTGCAATTCAAAAGAGTTGGCAGGTGCAGACGAACTAGACAGGGCAACCATTGGCCAATAAGTGACTTGAATTGGAAGTGAGCCTTGGATTACGTTCTGGATCGCGACCACTTCCGCTCTCGAGATTGATGACCTGACTGCCTTTACAGTGCGAATACCTTCCAGTGTGTCATAAACGTGCATGACAACTCTCGGCACCGAGTCGAGATTTCCACGAGATCCTCAACATCATCCTTGATCGTTCTGATTCAAACTATATGCGACACCAAGCGGATTCAACCTCCATCCGAACCGACGGGTGAGCCCGTGTGCCGTTAAACTAAGTCTATGTATTCCTCGGATGGCGTCCATGTAATGGGTTTCCGTGTGTCCTCGTGCGCGGCCCGAGGGTTGGTAGGAAGAAACATGCCATCACCGCCCTTGAAGCCGGAGCAAGTAAGTCTGGATCGGATAGGGGACATCTCGATTGATTAACAAGGTGGTCATCGTCCTGTATTTTTTTTGGTTCAAAGGTTCGAGCTTTCTTGGTACCGTAGATACTGCGGTAGATGGACGGTCACTTATCTAATGTCGATGAAGCGGGTGGTAGTGGTGTGGTGGTGGTTGTAGAGATTTAGATAGCTTGCATATCTCGGTCAACGCATGGCGTTTCCGCCAGTGCTACTCTACTTACACATAGGTATATTACAGTATGCGGAGGACACTCCCTCGGCGTGTGCGCAGGTGTCAGTCAGTGATGTTGTTTTTTGTTGGTGGTGATGGTGTTATTGTGCTTCGTGAGACGTCGGAAATTCTATGTTATGTTGGTGGGAATTCGGTGAATTTGTCGATATGCAGGACCGCTAAAGGTCAATGTCTTGCCGCGGAATTGACTGCTTATGTGTTGATGAACGACATACTTGTTCTGGCACCAAGAAGGGTGTGCGGTGCGTGGGGTCACGAACGGTTTTCGAATCACGGGTTTTACACGGAAGCTATAGCTCTTCAACGTCCAGATGTCTGAGACTTGCGGGCTGCGGCAATCATAGAAGGATAGACAGTCCCCCAATATTCACCGACCAATAGGAATTCGGAACGAAGGCCAGAAGAGGATATGTGCGCGAGTGAATCTGGAAGTCAAGGCAAGGAAAGAACAGGGGGAGCCGCTAACTACACGAATTCTTTGATAGGCCCGGAGAGAATCTCCCCTCTTGGGATGTCATATCGACTTTTGAATAACATTCAGCCCAGGACCGTATAGGGTATGAACCGATGCAACGAGACTCTCCGGAAATGCAGCCAACGGTCGATGAGGCAGGCACATCGTGGTTGATGGATGGCAGGGCGTGGTGGTACACTACCCAGGATGAACACATTCGCGGACCGAGTTCGCATACACCCACATATCGTTGTACTTCGCAAAAGCCAGTTATCTAATAATGTACCTACTATACACACCAGCTTCTGAACAGTGTACTGCATGTACAGTAGTTCGTGGAGGGTACGGAGAAGGAAAGTATCACATGTCACATTGTATGCAATGAGATAGAGAAAGGACGATGTACGTACTGACAAGGAATTACGGAACGTTGGCTGGATGCAACGGAATACCAACTTCGTGGCAGGGTGACGACCCGAGTGCGGCGATAAGGGACAGACGTGTAGGAGCTCTCGAAGTCGCTGTGGTAGTCTCGAAAGACCGGTAAGACGTCGAACCGGGGCGGGATACGAACGAATGGTAGAGGCAAAGCAAGATAAGGCAAGGTAAGAATGAAAATCTGAGACACCGAGCGGTTCCCCAGTTGGTTGACAACGTTCCAGAAGGACAACAAAGAATTGAACCTGCTGATAAGGGAACAAGGGGTCCAGTACCCCTCTGCCTCTTCCCGGTACCTTTTCCGATCTAATCTGTCAATGTTCCCTTGCTTCCCAGTATCCCGCTTCCGTCCCGCTCGTGGTCGTCAAGTCCGCTTTCAGGGATGGGGAACAATGAACGGCTCTGGGTAGATTGTCGCGATCATAAAGTCTTATCGGATCTAAAGCATCTCTTAAAAGGTGCGAGGATGATTGGCCAATCACCGATATCAAATCGCTTGAGACTGCGCTTGAGTACAGGAAGTCAACACTCGAACGTTGACCATAAGTCAAATCTGCCGGAAGTGTTCCAACACCTGGTATCAAGTTTCTGGATAAGGAGTAATTTACTGGCTAGGGGAGCGCTCGACTACCCCTCCGATAGCGAGGTATTGTTGTATCAATGGCAGAGATAGAGCTAGGTCATTGCACCACTTACACCTTGTGCATCAAACGCTTAACTGGGAGAATCTGAAGGATGTACTTACCAGAGGTAGGTAGATAGTACTCAGAGCCGCAGTTCTCGTGTAATCCAACCAAAACAAGACAGGCCTATGAGCACCTCTCTTGTATACCCGCTTAGCGGTACTTCAAAACTGCAAAAACGATAGGCAGGATGGGAGGACCCGTCGGTGATGACACGAGTGAAGATCCTGAACGATGATGGCATCGCGAATGTACAGCTACAGCAACCTCATCAAAGGAAGACTTTGAAACCTTACCCATTACCTCATACTAAACTTTTCTCAGCGCAAGATGATAGGTGGTCAACCATCGCTCGCCCACATCTGTACCACAATACGCAGTAGATCGCCGAACTCCATGATCTCCTCTAAGCCGTCAATTTGGAGGAAAAAACATCGCCATGGTCGGTCCATAGTAGATCCGTATTGATGCCTTGATAGCAGACATCTACGTACTTGTAGGAGTTAGAACATCAGACCATTCTTGGTGTAGACCCTCAAACAGGCACGGTAAATGGGGCGATGTCGTCAGAGGTCCCGACTAGGTACTCGGGTCCCCGTGCTGTCATCCCATGTCTGTAGTCGACCATCGGATAGGCTCAGTTCGTCCGAGCTATGAGCCGACTTACCAGTGGTTGTCTTGTTTTACTCCACGTCCTTTAACGATAACTCGGCAGTCGGTTGAAGTACATGTAGAGATATCTTTGCCAGATCTGGTCATTGTGGTCTTGGGATTCGAGATTTCGATTTACACTGCGACGACATCTGGTTTGCTCTGCCGCTTTGTTTCGTCGTTGATCGGTAACAGCAATCCCTATATCAATAGCGAGTAGTTTTGATCGCCACCATCACCCTCCATCCCAGCCCGCAGTGGCTGTTGATCTGGGATCATTTCAAACTCCACTTGAGGATTGCTAGTTGGAACAGGAGGGGTCTACTTACCGGAGCTCGTGGAGATTGCCTTGTTGATGTATATGTCGTAGGATTGACATATTGCTTTCTCGTAGTGTCGGTAACATGCGTGAGCGGGTGATACTTGCCGCAGGGAAGTAAGTACACTACCAAGTGTGCTTCCATAGTTGATGTGTGCTCATGTGTGTCGCGAAGTCATGTCGTTTTTGATCCGAGATGGAAGATCTCTCCACGGCAAAGGGTCTCCATAACGAAAAGGATCCTCAAGTCCTTGCTTCCGGACGTTTCATCTTGCCCCGAGGTTCATTGGCAGTAGCAGAGACAATGAGAGCTCACAATGTCCATCGTAGATTCGGATTGACTTACAGCTTGTCATCCAGACAATGCATTGCGGCTGCAACATGCCCCTCTTTTCTCCTCGCCAAGGACAACGCAGAAGTGCTTTGCAGGTAAAGAAGCGAATGGAATTGAGACCAACTCGGTAAGCACGCAATGAGCCCGCAGATATGGGTGCCTTGTAACATTTAACCCAGGCAGGCCCTTCTTGAATGTGATAGCTCAATGTTAGTAAACAAATGAAGCTCTAGCGGACTGGTAAATCGGCAAATAAAAATATAATAAAGGGGCACCTAGCGGCTCAAACCCTTCAATGTAGCTGCTCATGGCATCGGAGTACGCTAAACATGTAAGTAAGACAGGCAAGGCAGAACCAGCTCCCATGAGGCGTGCGTGTTCAAGACGCAGTATGATTGGCCCCTCAAGGCTTTTGAGAAGCTTTCAAGTTACGAGCGAGCTTGAGCTGTCACTTGGTGTCTCCTTTGCATCCGTTGAACATTGGCAGATCTGAGAGCTGGTGTTAGTTGCTGTTATCGCCAACTGCTTCAGCCAGCTAGGGTTGATGAAGAATCAAGAAAGGGTTGTTGACGTCGTCATTACCCCATACCGGTATTGTCTTTACCTCCGTCCTTTGGCCGATAGCGAGCGTAGGTACTGCGTAAAACCGAGGGGATCACCAAGCCCGTTCAGCCGGTTAAAAGGGAGATGGAAAGCGCTGACGAATACACTACAGCATAGAGCAGAGTCAATGCAAATCCATATTGGAAGGCTGGGTATGTAGCCGATCGCTTTCATCTGGTTTCCCGGGCTCAGCTCTGGGGGATTACTCCACACATTCCGCAATTTAACGCCCCGTGGTACAGGCACTGGATGGAGGGAAATATGGAGGGGGTGGAGTTTCTGGGGATCAAAGTCCGGGGTAACCGCCTTAACAGGTCAAGAGATTTGCTCCCGTAACGACGGATCCTCCCAGGCTCAACACCATGATTTCCCCTCTGGCAACCCCAACCCCATGCGCTGGTCTGACGGGCGTCGGGCTCACGGGCTGTCCAGTTCTGCCGGGGCGAGAGATGCCAAACCACTGCGGACCACTTGTCGTGAGTTGCGAGAGCGCTGCTTGTTGCTTGCTGACTGCCGGTGCAACCCAAAGGTCACGAGCATCTCCAGATCTCCATTCATAAACTTGGGCAGGTTTCAGTTGTCAAAGGCGGGGTAAAACAGACTCGGGGATAGGGTTGGCACTTCCAAATGTGCATTGTGAATGGCGAGAGGGCTTGATGCATGTCAGCTCCTTTCAGATGCGCGAGATGGCCTGCCGTCGATGATGCTGTAAAAGCCTGGTTCGGAAACAAATAAACCCTTTTTTTACACACTTGCTACAGGTGACAGGGCAACATGGAAACATGGAAAGAATTACCGATCAAAGAAAGGGCCGTGCGGTTTTTTGCCCTTCTTTTTTTTCGGCAACGGCACTGGACGCATTAATAACGGTGTTGACATTTGACGGGCGTCACGGGCTCGCCGGGCGGAGCCATGATGGCAGCCCATGATCCATATCCAAGCCGTTGCCATCTGGCCGAGGGAGATCCTTTCTTGACAGCGGGAGAAGTCGGAGCAATGCAGGTAGATGTTGCTTGAACGATGCTTTGAACATGCCGTTCCGTCGGCAGGTGTCATAGTCGTCCAAGCATATCACTTGCCAACCTCGAGGGGACGACAAACCATGGTCTAAATGCTGAAATTGCCGGCTTAGGTTGTTGGTTGCATGCTTCTTGGAGGTCTTGGTCCCGTCGTTCTCGGTTTTCTCGAAGGAAGGAATTTGGAGACAAAAGAGCAAGTCGAAGTGGAAAGGTCGAACTTGTCCAAGCGAGGCCGGGGGGCGAGGCTGTTCCCCTGGCTCCCCTCGCCGTGGGCCCTGGAAGATCATGGACGGTACCTGTCCAGTGGTTCCTTCCTTCTAGACTCTCAGGTACCGGTACGTGTACATTACAGGTGGAGAAGCTGCCCTGTGCTTGCAGAATCGAACTTCATCTGGGGTGAGAAGCGACGAGGGGCGGCCAATGAGATGCTGTCAGATGGCCGGAATGGTTGAAATCAAATTTCCTTCTGGATGGCACTGATGACCAAAAACGACCTTTTTCGAGTACCACTGTACACCCCCATGACGGTCCGAAGCGCGAGGGTTGCCGCGCAACGTGATGGCCTGGACTTGAAGAATCTTTTTTTTTTTTTTTTTTTTGGAAATTGTCGACTTATCCGCCCGATTTTCGTCCCGTCTGTGTTGGTGCGGGGTCGCAAGGTACGGCGCTCCGGAATAACTCGAGATCGGGGCTGTCGTCGTTGAAAGTCAACATGTTCAGCCTACCTGGAGCATCCGACCACTTCCCGGTGTAGATCGGAACTTTTGGGACAGGTGAGCAAAGAGGTGACCCAAGAGCCTTGACGAGTTGACGGAGGATGGCATCACCAATTCCACTGTTGCATCCAAGAACCCGCGGACGACCCGACCAAGAGATTAAAATCAAGCAAAGAAGGCATGGAAGGCGGCACAGGCGCAATGCAATTCAAAGGACCGAGGACCGAGTTAATAAATGAAAGCATGAAACCAATGTTGGGAATCCGGGAATTCCCATTTCATGGACACTTGAACTCCCGTCCTTTTGACTAAAAGAAATGGAAAACAGCCGTTGACCAAGCAGAGAAACCGAAGAAGGTCACACGGGCGTTGCGTGCCTTAATTGCCCCCTGTCCGCTTCATTCCCTTCCAGCCGGACCATCCAGAACACTTGGAGGTTCAGCGTGATGAAGCGGGCCAACCGCAAGCCTCCGTCATTCTCAGGTGGCCTTAAAAAGTCACCAAATTCACCAAAAACCACCCCCGTCATTCAATGTCCGCCGTGCCCGCGTTATCCCCCAGAAAACATCAAAGCGGCCTTCTCACCTCACCAGGCCATCTCACCTTGCGGCAGGGCTTCCGCGCTTCAACGAATTTTCCGTCCTGATTGAGACGGAAATTGCTTCCTCAGATCTCGGGCTCGCCTTGCCCCTACACTACTTGAGAGCAGCCTTGCTTGGGCTTGTTCCTTTGAATGGATGCACGGGCACTCCCAGACCGCCTCCGCTGCCGTTGTCTTTCTTCTCTCGAGCTTCGGCAGCATACGGAACAGAGCAGCATTGGGGACGGCTTTTGTTTTCTTGCCTAGCTCGATTTTCAACCTGGAATCCCTGCTCCATTTTTTACGTCGTCCCCCAATCGCGAATCCCCGAGCGACTTTGACAGGCTTTTTTGGCCGCTGTACCCCGGTACTTGCTGGGAATTGTAATTTCATCTATCTTCCCCAGATTGTTAGTACCGTGGTGAAGATGATTCACCACGGTGACCAGCACTCAACAACAGCCACTCACCTCATGTTCCATGCGTCACAAAAAGTGTAGAATTAGACGAGGCTGGAAATGAGTTTGGAAGTAGGTATGGTAGCAGGCCGTTTGCGAACTGTATGATCAAACCTGGGCCAGCCGCCGTACCGTTAGCCCAAAGTTGTCGAGCACTGGACGAGCCAACCTCACCAACTCGAGGCCTAGAGAGGATCAAAAAGAATCGTGTACCCTTTGACCCACAGTCGGTTCTCCGGTTGTCGATAGGAGTGGTCGTTCGGGCCCGGACTCTGAACGCCTTCCACCTCCATTGGATGTCAAAATATGCCATGTAGCTGCCTGGTTTTGCGCTCAGTTGCTGTACAGATCACATCCACATTGCAGAGGTAGACCTCTATCTGTAAAGGTAAAGTAGGTAGCCTGAGCACATAAGCCAGAGTTAGGTCTGTATATATCGTGTTGAGACCCATTAACAGCCTGTAGCTCTGCCATGCTGCCATCCTCTTGGTCATCATCGTATGGCCAAATTATGCGACCACTCGCGTACATTTGCACGACCCGATGACAAGCCGTCTATGATATAACTCCAACATGCCACCCCCGACGTACCGACTGTTGTGTATGCCCTCCCCTTTGAGAACAGTGTCGGCGGCGGAACCCCCATGCTCTGGCAACCTCTGCCCGACCTTGGTTGCCAGACTTGAGGTGAAGTGTACTTGCCCGCTCGCTGAAACCTGAGATACGTCAAAGCTCTAAGGTAGTGAACGGTAGGTAGGTACTTACCCCCAAAACAACAACACACGCCCCCCCGTCGACCAAGCACGGGCAGCGAAGGAGCCCCTCTCACTGTCTGCCCCCCGACCCAACCATCCCACGTTCTCAGGTTCTGCCGCACACTGTTGACAGGGGCGGCCGGACAAGGGCCTGCCTACCACGGACAACCACGGGCATTTGATACCCACACCCGCTTACTACCTTCTAGTGCCTTTTCACTTAACTACACCCAACTTCCCTTCACACTCCGGTGGACCGGTCACCACACACCTGCACACCCATTCAAAGGAACTTCTCTCTCCGTCCACCACCTCCCTTGCGCAAACTCCTCTCCCCTCTGGCCTTCCCGAACCCGGTGCGCTCACTGCTTGAGCTTCTCTTGTTTGTCCTTTTCCTTGCCCTTGGATCCCCGCTAGCCCATCGTTACCTTAGCAGCCTGTCACCTGTGCCAGCCTTGCCCCGTCTTTTCGCGACATGCCCATGCCCCATCTCGATTGACGGCGCTACCTATTCTTGCACCCACCACGAGCCCTCTTTGTTCGCGAGACTCGCTACGAGACCGAAAGCAAAGCGACGACAACCCACATTTTGCCCCGAAACTCCGACTTTGCTTCGCCTCACCTCCTGTCCGAGGGATACTTATGACGGACTTTTCTGGTCGCACGTTGGAGAAGGATTGAGAAGGTGGCTTGCAGGTCATCAGGATTTTTTTTCAGAATTTTCAGCCATGGCCGTCGTCATCACGTCTGACGACGATACGTTTTTCGGGGCGCCCTTGCGTCGATCTCAGTCGCAGCCCAAGTTCAACACAAAACGCTCGGGTTTCCACACATCGGCGTCAACGTCCAGGCTCAGCGACATCTACCACCACTCGTCAAAGGCCTTCGACCACTCGGCCCCGTCTTCGGCCCCGTCTTCCCCTCGCGGCATTCACCTCGAATCATCCGAGCTGTCGGATTCTTCTACGCCTGTCACGAACCCCTCTCTTACCTCGGACAGCGATGACGAAGATGTACTAGAAGCCGCTATTTCGCGGAGAGGCTTTGGGGGCCGCCTCCCGCGTTATGAGGAGGACGTGGGTTATTTCAACCATGTGGAGCATTCGGGACCCCCACCCAGCCCGCGAACGGATCAGTCGTACACTTCCTCGCCGTCTGGAAATGATACGTCTACTCCCACTTCCCGACCCGAAAGTCCGGAGCTGGTTTATGAAAGGGCTGAGGACGACATAGCGATCAAAATACAGCCTTCCAGGCATGTGGACTATCTCTCGCACAACTGGCGCGAGGAGGACATCTGGTCATCTTGGAAGCATATTGTTGCTAGAAGGGGAGATTATGCCAACTCGGCTCGGCTAGAGAATGCTTCTTGGAGAACGTGGATGAAGTCTAAGAACAACCTTGGCACAGTTTCTCCCGAGACGTTGAACTGGTATGTTTTCCGGCTGGTTTTTCCACCGTCGCGTTCTGGATAACTGACAATTTCATAGGCTGAAAGATTGCGATGTGACATGGCTGTACGGGCCCTTGCAGACCGGTCCTTCAATACACTCCAACAACTCGAGTAACAACAGTGCAAGGATGTCCAAGACAAACTCGTTCGCGAAAAAGCCTATCCTGAAGAAGAGGAGCATGTCAGAGCTCATGCTTCAGAGATCTCTATCCGCGTCATCACTCGTCAAACAGGCGGCGGCAGCTGTACAAGCACAACAGAAAGGATGTCTCAAGAAGACAAGTAGACGACCTGGTCTAGACCGAGCCAACACCGATTTTGTCACCTTCCCATTCTCGTCTCGCGGCCTCAGCAATGACAACAGTCTGTTTCCGACGGCTGTGTCTTCCGGTCTCGTATCTCCTAGCGGTGAGCGAAAGCACATCCACTTCAACGAGCAGGTAGCACAGTGCATTGCTGTGGAAATCAAAGGGGACGACGATGAAGACGACGTCGAGCCCGAAATCAACTACAACAGCGACTCGGATGACGGCGCAATCATGATGAAGCGGACGAAAGGGAAGAAGCTGAGACCTGTGTTGAAGAAGAAAAAGAGCCACAGCCACAGCGGTGGAGAGAGCAGGACAATTGCCATGCTGCCCTCAACTACCCTCAAATATCGGGAGGACACCCCCGAACCAACGGAATCGGCCATGAAGCACAGCACTGGTGTGTTTAGGGGAACAGCACTGTCCCCTTCTTCATCTCAGGAGACGTTACGTCCGGCCAAGAAGTCCGGCAGATTTTTTGTTGACAGCGATGACGAGGAGGATGAAGATGACGAGGAGCCGACGTCAATTTGGTCCTCCGCAAAATCCGCGGAAGGTTCGCTCGGTGGGCTCCGTCGTTCAACTTCGTCTGCCAGTCTTTCGAAAGAACCAGCTGGCATGAGGAGAACCGAGTCGGGCATGTTCATGCCCTACGAGCAAGGCGAAAACTCGAACAGTGAAGGCCTTCTAGGCCGGGTCATTGATACGGTAAATACGGCCCGGGACATAGTCCACGTTATCTGGAACGTTGGGTGGAAGAGATAATCTACCACTTGGCTAGACCACTCTTATTAACCAAATCCATTTTCCAGAAGGAGGCCACGGCGAACAAACTAAACTCGCAACGATTTCGACTCGGCTGAAGTTCTTCAACCTGGAGAACACAATAACACAAAACAATTCCGCTCGATGGGCCACCATCCAAACATCGCATCTGATGCCAGAGCATGGCGCGCGAAAGTGGATCCGCAACAACGACCACGACGACGACCTGCCTACATCATTTTTTTCAGAAGCGGCAACAACCGCAGATATACCCCGGAAGGTCTCGAAGGACCTTCCGGTTGCATTGATCACGACAACGCGAAAGCATGCATTGGCCATGGTGTTACAGGATTACTTTAATGGTACTTGGCTTTTTGTTCTTTTTCATTTTCATTTTACCCCTTTCTTTTTCAAAAGCCACTCGGTTCAGAGCTGGCAGGGGGAGAGTCTGGCGCACGAAGGAGTGGACTAGGTGTTTGTCATACCGATCGTCAAACAGTCAATGCCACTTTCCAAGTCGTGTCTTGCGTTGTGTCTGACCATGGATTCGGTTTGGCTCGGATACGGGTTTCCGGTAACGGGTTGAGGAGGCTTATCCGGCAGGCTTTTCGAATATTACTTGGCTTTGCTTTGGTGTTGGGGAAAGACAAAAATCTGCAGAGGGGAGAAAACCGACATTTTGTGCTTTGAGCCTTTGGATATTGCTCCTTGCCCTCAGGCGGAGAAGTGAAGCCGATATGGTCGGGAAATTAGCTCGCAGGACCTGAGGGTGGCGTTCGAGCGCCAGGTGCATTTCCATGGCGTTGGACGGAGAAGGCAAAAGGAAAGAAAAGCGCGTCTGGCCCTGTTGTGCGCGTCGCCTCATCCTAACATTCATACTCCTATCCATATCTCGGAGGCGGCGCAAGAAATGGCCGAAGCATTCTTATGCCCGGTGCTCTGTAGGGAGCGAGGGCTAGTTATGTGGCTGAGAGTAATTGAAAACACCACTGTACAACATGTGTAAAGAAGTGAACAAAGATTCTTTGGCCATACGTAAATTTGTGAACTGCTAGTTCATCCTGGTGAATTCCGGCTCATGAGTTCATCTTCATGAATATTAGTTAAAACTGTTGATGTTCAATACCGTACCATTCAACATGGCATTCGATGCCAAGACAGTACAAAGGTACTTCCTGTGCTGCCAGCTGGCGGGGCCGCAGTTACACGCTGAGCAACCTAAGGGCCGCCCAAGCTGATGAACGCGTGCGTGGGGAGCTGCCTGGTTGGGTGGGCACCCTGCGTGTAGGGAGCTCCAAACTGCCCGCCTTCCACTCGCTACCCACGGCCGCTGACGCCGCCATAGCTACCTTGCCAGGCTAACAACAGTGAACGAACGCCTCCACTGACAACCCATTCAACGTCAACATCATCACCATCATCTCAAACAGTCGTCTTCCAACTTTCGTCGTCGCCCTCCCCGCCGAACGTATCTCTCACGCAACAATCTATACAGCTTCCCATACAGTATTTGGGAAGCGCCGAACCGCACACCGAACATAGAACACTCCTCCATTCAAACAACTTAATCGATCATCATGGATGCGCTTGTCGCAAAGTACAGCCGTCCGGCTTACCAGCAGAATGAGCTCTTCTCGGAAGAGGAACAGCAAGACCTTTGCGAAACTCAGCCTCCTCTGTCCCTCAAGTTCTCCATGCCTCCAGTAGCTCATGTGCGTCTCCCTATTCATCATTCCCCCTCCTCGCAGTGCCCCTCCAAGTACCCCTCCGGCCCGTTCCTCCTCCTGTTTGCCCTATCCCAGCTAGCTAGCCAGACCCCGTCGATAACGGTGCCACGACGACGATGATAGACGAATGATGATGATAACAAATAGCTAACCACTGTAACAAAACCAGCCCTCCTCCTGGCTCCGCGCCGCAACCGACGACCGCGCCAACCCTTCGTGCCCCATCAAAATCGCCCACGGCACCACCACACTGGCCTTCCGTTTCCAAGGCGGCATCGTGGTGGCGACGGACTCCCGCGCCACGGCGGGTAACTGGATTGCCTCGCAGACGGTGAAGAAGGTTATTGAGATTAACAGCGACCTTCTGGGCACCATGGCGGGCGGCGCCGCCGACTGCCAGTACTGGCTGGCGTGGCTGGGTATGCAGTGCCGGCTGCACGAGCTTCGGCACAAGCGCCGCATCAGCGTCGCCGCTGCCTCCAAGATTCTCGCCAACCTGGTGTACCAGTACAAGGGCATGGGCCTGTCCATGGGCACCATGTGCGCCGGCGTGACCAAGGAGGAAGGTCCCGCGCTTTACTACATCGATTCGGACGGCACCAGATTGGCGGGTAACTTGTTCTGTGTCGGATCCGGTCAGACTTTTGCGTATGGTGTCTTGGACGCCGAGTATAGATACGACTTGACGACGGAGGAGGCGCTTGAGCTGGGACGCAGGAGCATTTTGGCCGCTACACATCGTGATGCTTACTCTGGTGGCTTCATCAACCTTTACCACGTCAAGGAGTCGGGATGGGAGAAGCACGGCTTCAACGACACGAACCCCATTTTCTGGAAGACCAAGCTGGAGAAGGGCGAGTTCAGCAACGTCACGAGCGACTTCAACGAGGATGTTTCGACCCGCGTTTAAGAGAGGAAGGGGATGAGGGATAGAGAGTTGTGAACATAGCCTTGACTGACCCGGACTGAATGGACGGATGTTAGTGAGGCAGAGGCGCTTAGCCAGTAGCATACTACTTCTACACATAATGAAGAAACGATATCAGCTTCCAATGGTTCCCCATAGTACCAGATTCTTACAGGCAAAGGACACTGGAATGAATCTGTTAACGAGGCCCAATGCCAACTTTTGACGTACGTGAAACTATTGTACAAGAGAATGATGAACATCAAAGCTCGACCAAGTCGAATGAGCAACGCTTGAAGACCCCTTTCTAGTCAAACTTCATCTTCATAATCCTACACCATACGCTTCTGACTACCGCTATCATACAGATGAACTGTTATCACACAGGACAAAAAGAAAGATACCCAACGCCCCAAACACCCATCAACCATGCACCCAGGGGATGTTCCTTCAACGCCTCACATAAAAGGGCTTCTGATCCGTCCCCAAGATCCCGCCCTGCTCGCCCGTCGAACTCATGCTCCACTTCTTAATCGGCAACATGTCCAGCTTGCTCACCCACCCCGCCCTATACATCTCCGACCCCGTCCACGCAATCATGGCCGCGTTGTCCGTACACAGGTTCACAGGCGGAGCCATAATCCGGATATGTCCGAACCCGCGCACCTCCAGCACGCGTCTTAGGACGTGCCTCAGAAACTGGTTGCTGGCCACCCCGCCCGACACCACGAGCGTCTTAACCTTTTGTGCTTCGCCTGCGTGCTTCGCCTGCTGCTGGAGCACCATGACGATGCGCGAGGCGAGGTGCTCAAACGCCAGCTGCATAACCGCACGGGCCAAGTAGCGGCGCTGTTCGATCTGGTCTTTTTCCTCGAGGGCCGGCGAGAGGCGAGGGGCGCTGGAGTCGTCCGAGTTGACCGAGGGGGCCAAGTAAGACGCATTGTCGGACTCCGGAGAGTCCTCCCGCGAAAGGACCTGATCCCGCGCATTCTCGTACGAAGAGAATTTGTCCAGCGTGTCGGCGATGCGCTGCGCTTGGGATCCCAGGCCCGTGAAGTTGTATTCCATCTTCCTAGAGGCGTACAGAGGCGGCGAGAGGTGCCAGCCGTAGGGCGAGCTGTGCTGCTCGATCTCGGCGGCCCGCGTGGCGGGCGGAGTGTACTCGAAGTTGTACTCCCTCTCGTCGGCACCCGCAGGGAACCTGGGGAAGGCGAAGCGCTCTAGGGCGGCGGCGTACATGACGTTTTGGCCTGATTCCAAAACCGAAGCGGGCAAGATCTTGCGCGCGGCTTTGTCGAGCATGTCGCCTAGCGCGATGTTATCGGTCGTGCACTGGATGAGATGAGAGGTCAACGAGACAGAGTAGACTAGTTGCGTGTGGCCGCCTGAGACGAGAAGGTTGAGGTAGGGGTAGTCGAGACTGGGGTGCTCAGCCTCTTCCTGCTTCTTCGATGCTGCCTGCTGTTCGGGCTGTTGGCGTTGTGCCCATGGGGATGATGCGAGGCTGGGACCAGCGGAGCGGTCGAGAGCTTCGACGAGCTGCGGCGTCAGAGCGTGTGCTTGCATGTGGTGGACGCCCACGATCGGGATGCCCCAGGCCAAAGCGAGACCCTTGGCTACTTCCATGCCGGTGGCCAGGCTGGTGGGCATGCCGGGCCCCCGTGTGACGGCGATGAGGTCGGGCTTTATGTGCTGCTTGGGCTTTCTCATTGTCTGGTAAGATTGATTGCCCGAGGGGCCAGCTTCGGGAAGAGACTGGATGGCTTCCTGGACCAGGGTTGCGAGATGGCGCTGATGCCACTCGACGGCGACGGCCGGGTGGACGCCGCCGAACTGGCGCTGATCTGAAGTGATTTTCTTGTTGAAGAGGAGATGGGCCACCATTTCGGGTTTATTCTTGAGGTTCTCGGTGCTCTCGTAGCTTTGAAGGAGGGCAACGCATGTGTCATCGCAGGATGTCTCGATGGCCAGGGTCAGGAGTTCTGTCGGGAGGCGCTTAGTGGGCCTCACATATTCCGGGACGTTCTGGTCCGGCTGAGCCCAGTTGGCCTTGTTTCGATGGGCGATATGCATGTTGCATGTTGATTCTGGTGTTGATGTTTGAGTGGATGTTGGTTTTGGTGTTGATGTTGGGTCATGAGATGTGCTCATGGTTCTCGGGGGAGATGCTTGTTTTATATTCCATGGCTGTTGTGGCCGCACCTGTCGAGCACGACTGATCCCCAGACCTCCTCTTGCTGTCCATGCTCGTAGTCCACTACCGTGGAAGAGATTTAGCTGCCTCATATTGACTTCTGTTGAGTCTTCTTTGCTCTAGAAGGCTCAGTACGTTGGCAGTGGTCGAGTGTCCACCATGCGACGCCTCCCAAATCGGGCTTCTGGCCGAGGAGTGACGATGATGCTCACCTGTGAGCTGGACCGCGCTCACCTGACCTCCGAGTCGAAGTTTCCACTAAAGAACCCAGTGTTGCCCAACAAAGCAAAAAGTCACTTCCAAGCCGGAAGCGTTCGTCGACTTCAAGTCGCAGGTGGTGTCGACGATGGAGTGAGTACCTTGATGAGTGAGTGTGATGTTGTTTTGAGAAAGAAAAGCCGTGACACTCGCTTACAGCTGGCAATGACTACTGGCCAACTGTCAGGGTTAGGGGTGAATGCTTCTTCCCCCTTCTCCCAGCCTTTGCAACGACATCAAGTCTGCCAGTACACGTTTCAGCTCTTGTATTAGAATTTTCATCAAAGTCTGCTATTCACTGATTGGACTTTCACTCCTGGACGTGTCTCAATCCGGAAATTATTCGCTCGAACGACTCTATGATATCTTCTTTGCAAGTGGAGTCACCTGCTGCTTCCCACATGAACATCTATGTTCAACGCTTCTGGTATAGACACATAGGTAGTCTCTCTGATGAAGAAATCGAGTGAAGTCAAAGAAAATGGAAACATGAATGCAACAATTTTGAAATCCCTGCGCCTGATATGCACTTATAACCCGAAAACTCCTCCACTGTATCCCTTTTGCCATCAAGCATCGCCTGCATTCAACTTCACCCAGTTGGTATACCTGCACTGACACCCTCCGGTACCTCCATCCATCCCACCAAAGCTCGGATTAAACGTCGCGCCGGGGTTGACCCAATCACCTGTCTGGTTCATGTTATTCAGGATAAACTTGGTATCGTTCATCAGGATTTTGCCCCCATCTGCGACCCCACGACTAAACGCAAACTTCCTTCCCGGTATTCCACCGTGGGTATCCAGCGTGACGGTGACGGGGTACGGGAAAGAACCCGGACGCGTGCTGTTGTTGTTCGCAGCTCCGCCGTTGGATTGCGACCCCAGCAGACGGGTGGCGTTGACCTGCCGCGTCCAGATTTCCACCTTGTAGCGCGCCGAGAGCCAGGTGATGACGAACTTGGAGTCGGAGGCGGTAGAGCCGCCGACGCGGTCGGACGAGGCATCGCCGGTCAGGTAGACGGTTTTGTTGAAGTAGGTGTAGAAGCCGAAGTGCTCGGTCGGCAGGCCGCGATCGAACAGGCGGAGAGGCTGCTGCGTAGGGAACGGCATGAGTATGGCTGGGGCGCCGGTTCCGTCGGAGTTTAGGACAGGAGGGATGAAGGAAAGATCGACGCGGCCATTGGATTGGCGCCTACTGAGCTGATTGGAGGCAGAATCAACCTCAGGGTTGCGACGGGTGAGCATGTTGGGCCCAACCGAATCATCGAGAGTGCGAAGAATGCTGATGTAGAACGGAGTCGGTTCTCCGGCTTTGGCTGCGGACACAATACCGTCGGTGTTGTTTCCCAAGAAGTACATATCTTGAAATTCGGGCGGGGATGGGCGAGGGATGAACCCAGCGCTGGGAGTTTGCTGGATCTGACGACCCAAAAGTCTCTTGACAACCGAGATGAAGCCCATCGGTTCGCCGCCTGATTGTGGGCGCTGTCCCCTCGTCTGGTTTGCTTGGGTACCATTAGTAACCGAGCTCTTGTTGCTCCCAGTCTGGGACGGCGAAGCAGTGGCTTCGGCATCCTTAGTGGGAGTAGGCGTAGGGATTGCCTGGCCCGTGACATTCCACGCTTTTTGCGTGCTGTTGTCGAACTGGATCTGGATAATGAAACTGGGCTGATCGGCAGCAAACGGTTCCGCCTGGGCAGTCTGGTCTTTAGGCAGAGCGCAACTCCAGAAGCGCGGATCCTGGGCGCATGAGGCATCAGTAACAGAATCGGTGCCAATGACCGTGGAGATGCCGGTAGGAATTGGTGGGAAATCTGTGAGGTTGAGCCAAGGCGAGTAAGGGGCGGGCTTGCCAGGCTTGGGACGTGATAAGACAACCCCGAGAGCCACAGCGAGCGCTATCAACCCGAGAGCCACAAGGAACAAGGCCAAACACCACCGCCTGCGCTTCCTGCCTTCCCGGCCAGGCCGACCAAAGCAGCCACTTGCTGGGATGCAGCCACGTCCTCTCCACAATCCACCGACCTTGCGTGCCATTGCGTCCTCCTTCTCGTTGCGGCGCCGTTTTTCCTCGGCTTTCAGCCTTTGAGTAGCGGGTACGAAGGCACTGAGCGGCGGCGCTGGGAAGTCTCTATGATGGACCGCAGGTCTGGCGGGAGGCGGCCTTGCAGGAACGTAGGGCAAATCGATCGCACCTTGTGAGGTCATCGTCTGTGCCAGACCAGGAGAAATCGGGCCTGGAGACGGCGGGTACATGGAGTTCAGCGGATGACTGGGAGGAAAGACGGCTCGATATCGGACATTCTCGGCGGTCTGGACATTCCGGGCGTTTTGGTTCTTCTTCGGGGGCGAGTAAGGGGGAGGCAATTCCGCGGTCGTCGGTTCGTTCTCCTCGATCAATATGCGTGCTTTCTCGGCATGGGAGTGCGGTCGTTGAGCCATAGGTGCTGTTGTCGGCATCGCTGCTGCTGCTGCTGAAGAAGAGGAAGATGCTATCGCTGTTGACGATGCCGCGAACGGGATGTAAGAAGAGGAAGAAGAAGCTTCTACTTGCGAGACGTCCTCAATAACTATCATGGGAGGTCGATTGGCCCTCACGGCACTTCCCGTGGACCCCTGAGCAAGGTCATTGTTGTTGGAAGACAAAGACCCGTTGTTGTTGCCCGCCTTCCACCACTCTTGTTTGTCGTCCTCCTCTTGAATGCTGGTAACAGGAGTCCTTGACATTACCGGGCTTTGTGTGAATGGCGAAGTAATCTGATCCCACCAGCCTTGTTGTGACCGTGCGGTTAATGTCGCAGACACAGGGCTCTTTGATTTGGTGATGGACCTCTGCCGCGTCGCCACAGGGCTTCCATCCTCCTCGAACAAAGTGACCGGAGTGGCCATGTCGTCATCCTCGTCGCTGAAGTAGGCCGTGGGAGTGACCCTTGGTGGGTGCGACTTTCCATATCCCATTGGAGTGAGTAAATCATCTTCATTGTCGCTGACGTAGAATTCCGTCGCCCGGGTATCTCTGTATTTGTTGGGAACCGCAGGGACAGCCGGCACGGTGCCAGCACTGGGACCTGCTGTCCTGTACGAGTTGATTGTGAATTGGGAATCCGGAGTGTCTGGTGACCAGACTGAGACGGGCTGTTTTCCTGTGGGAGGCGGAGAGAAGTACTTGTCAAAGTCGACCGGTGTATCAACGACGGCAGTTTGCGGACTGATGACGACGGTTGAATCTGATGGCATGGCGAACCCGATCATGATACCGCCAACACCTGGTGAAAGCTCGGCCGAGGTAGGTGTGTCTACCGCAAGCCTATCCATCCTCCTCTCGACCGGAGTAGCTGAGGCTGGGCTGCTCCTTTTCTTCCTTAGCCAAGCAAAAGTGCCGATGGATTCGTCTGAAGCCATTCCTTCCAATGCGTTCAGTGCAGCCGCGTCCGCAAACTTTCCCCTCCCCTTTCCTTTGTTCCGAGCCTCCTGGTTGGCTAACTGTTGTTGTAATTGCTGCTGCCTCAGCTTGGTCATGTCTGTGATCAACTTGATGCCAAGGCTGGCATTCTGTGCCTTTTGCCTCTGACGTGACCTTACACGCCTGATTCTCTGCATGGACTGTCGAGCCGCCGAGAAAGATGTGCGTTGTGTTGGTGGTTTCGTCGTATAGTTGTTATTGGTGCTGTAAGGGCTGCTGGAGGTCGGGGTGAGGGGAGTGAGCTCGCCATCCTCCTCTTGAATGGGAGTGAATGGTTCATCGTCGGACCAATCCTCCCATTCCTCCTCCCTGTTGTTGACTGTAGGGTGATATGATGGGCCCGGACGCACCATCGGGCCGTTCATGCTGACAGCCATCGTGAATGGAGTGGTGTTGTGTAAGTCGTTTAACTCATCAAAGGGAGCGTGAATCGCCGGCAAGCTCGCGTGGGACTCGGATGGCCAGCAATCGAGTTGTTGAAGGAGAGGTTAAGTGTCCTGTGACCAAAAGACCAAAAGACTTTTTTCTGTCCGAGAGGTGTGAGACAAGAGTGAGTTTGCCGTGAGTCTCGAAGGATGGACGGCTGGGTGGAACCAAAAAGATGGGAACAATAGGAAGTGTGACTGCCTATTCACAGGACCTGCAAAATACTGTCTGAATAAGAATCGAGACCGGACTGAATCAACAAAGGGAGAGTGCTAGTGTGCAGAATAATCCGGATGAGAAAGATTAGAACGAATGGAAAATGGGTTCCCTCTCCATCCCGTGGCTGAGGCAGAACCGTAACAAGAAAAGACTGTTGAAACCTGACACACACAGACACACACTTTGAAAATGACAGCAGCAACGTGAAGCAAAAGAAGAAGAAGGAAGAAGAGGTCGGCCAGTCAGGCAAAAGAGAGGCCATGTCTTTGGTCATAACGGATTCCAGTCATTTCGTCCATCGCGCCAATTGTTACAGGGCATGCACCACCCGGTGCGCCGAGTGGCCGGTCGCCTCATCTGGACCTGCGTCTACCCATGTCTGCGTCGTCGTCGAAGGAGCTGTCGTCGTTGAGCAAAGCGCCGTCGTGGAGAAGGTTTGGCGCAGCCGAGGAACGATGTGGTCTGGAATAAGCGCCGCCATGTTGCTTTGCTGGTGATGGATTGGCTGGAAGCTCCAGGCCCTGGCAGCTCTTGGCATCTATCTGTCGTAAAGTCTGCCTCTCATTGGCCAGTCTGCGTGGAGCTCAAGGCAAACCACCGCCTGTGTCCGCCTGTGACTCTTGGCGGCGGGAAGAGCGGAGCATTTCCACTTCCTCCACGGTTTTATCATCATCACCCAATGATTCCAGACAAGCGACTCCATTTTTCAGCCTCATCTTGTCTCTCTTTTCCTAAATGTTTCACAAATAAAACTATCGGAATCGCTAGAACGCGCTAGAATGCCAGTCATAGACGCGATACCGTGTTTGACGCTTGGGTGTTGACGGTCCAGAACCCCAACCTTCAAAGTGTAGGAACTTCCCGTCCGTCGTCCGTCCTTTGGCTCGCCATCATCACGTACAGCGCAGTACGCCCAGGGCACAGACGGGATGACACCTTGAAGGTTGCGGGTTGCTCTACTTCAATCTACCTGTAACTGCAATCCCCCACCTTGGCATGCTATGACATTGATGGTGAAGCTCGAGCCCAGCTAGCACTCTGCCTCCACCTCGAGGTAATGATGATCATGCCTTGCTAAGGTACCTAGCTAACAAGTGTGGTCGCACATCATCTCTCTTTGGAAAGTTAATGGTCGCTGTTTGCGGTCGTTGATGGTTTCAGACCCTCCTCCTCTCGGGCCTTTACAGGTCCGTTGCGCGTGATCTGTGTGCCCATCGGATATCACAATCATTTCCTTTGGCGGATGGCTGTCTCTGTTTTCGCAGCTAAGAAACCTCAGAGGGGGCATCTTTGGCATGGCGGCTTGGGACGAGATCACTGTCGGGCGCCTCTTTATCAAGACGGTTCGGTCCGTTGGATAGGAGGAGGGGTTACCGTGAATACATTGTGCCCCCTCTTCAAGCGCCAGTGCTGGGGGTCGTCGGTACTTTAGAGATGTGAGTTGGATGGAACCGCAATTTCTTTGGTTTGCTGCACAAATTTCGCAACACCGGCCGGACGTCAGCTTCCCCTCACCTCACCTTGGTCACCCGCCCACCAACAAACATTTTGTAGCCCATCATTGGTTTGGCCCTGCCAAGGTTGGCCAAGCTTCATGGCACCAGGCCAAGCTTTTTTGCCAAGCTGCCAAGCTATCGCCCCTGCTTTAGACGTCATTCTTGAAGACGACGAGACGACGTCTAGAACTTCTTCAAACTGACATATGATCTAGATTCCTCAAAGAAATTACCAGAGTGCGTGTACACCCCCGTTCGCGATGACACACTGTCGCATCGGCCTGGACTGAAGGTAATGAGGGGAGCCACTCCGGCCAGAGCTTTACATCTTATCAAGTCCTCTGGTCGTGTGGTAAAAATAAAAACAAGGCATCAAATCGGAAGTCATACGATCCATGATTATTTGGTCTCAATAACAGACTGATTTAATTCCATCTATAGTCCAGCTTGATTCCGAGAGGTAACCAAGCAGAGCTCATCTCAGCAAGCGGCCCATCCCTCCTGGAGTAACCAATATTGCTCCTTCCATGCTCACGAACTTCTTGATAGCATGTCGTAGGTATTCACCACTCTGCCTTAGTGAGACACCTAGCAACAAACGCACTCCTCTCCGCAGCAGCAGCAGTTGCACTCCTCGACGAAGCCGCCGCGTAGTGTTCCTTCTGTGGTCATCTCGGGCTGTGGCTCGGTTGTCTGAGTTACGTTCAGACTTGTGGTTAGTCTTGGCACCAGCCTGTCTGCAAGGAAAGGAAAAGCGACTTACAGGTTGCTGGGAGACGATGGCGTCTTGAGGGGTCACCATCTCCATTGTTTGTTGCGGCTGGGGGACCTTGTAATCGGCGGAAGAAGGCATATTGAGCTTTGGAGATTGATCTTGGGGGTCAGGAACTGATAGTGATTTTTTTGGTGGTGCTGAATTTCTCTTTATTGTAATGTTTGTGGCGGTAGATGGCTTGGAATCACTAGGTCGGTGTAGTTGTATGTGAGTCGGGAAACGGAAGGGAGTAGGCGTGAATCAGATGGGGAGATCTGGGGATTTGTTCGGGCCCCGCAAGTTGTGCTGACAGCTGCGGGAACGAACAAGGTGTGTGGGAGACTTTGCATTCAGAGATGAAATCTCGAATAGCATTGGTTGATTGTTCCTTCCCAACCCTGACTGTTGGCTGGTCGGCTGACACGAGATCGAACTGTCGGTGTTGTGGGCAGGACGGGAGCGACCCAACCAACAGGCAACTACTACTCCCGGGCTACTTTCGCGCGAAGGGAAAAGTGGAAATGATATCGGCATTTGGTGCTACCTTCCAGGTTAGGTTGCCAGTACTTGTCATATACTCAGATCCTCACTTCCGAACGGTTCTAATCGAGTTTGCTGGCCCAAGAACCGGAAGATTGCAGTGAGAAAGTATGTAAAGCCATCTGTATACTCATTATCATTGTGAGAGATACATTTTCTCCGAATATGCGGATTGGCATTGCTGTCTGGTGTGAAAGAAAACATCGTAAGAAATAACTAATTCTCTCCATCATATCCATGCTCTAGCCTTCACAGCTCTTCAACAGATATTTTCAGGCTTGAAGGAACAGTGGAAGGCTTGTCAACTTACAGGAGTCTGTCACAACTTCTACGACTTGCACCCATTCTGACAAGCTAGGTGAGCGTAACTTACTAATTATTTTCCTGTTGAACCTTTTAATCAAGCTTCTGGCTTAATCCTATGTGAAAAATCGTCGGGTGTAATATTGTCACCCAGTGATGTCTCTTTGGACTGGGAAAGGCGAGTGCTACTTCAGCCTAGGCATCTGCAGGGTTGGTCCCGATGTTCAAGATACGATCTACCCTAACCCATTTGTTTAATTGATGTGACGGAGATCTAGTGTACACCTCTGTATGGATATTAAAGGTTAGCTTGGTACAAAGGGACTACAAGAAACAGGGAGAGAAAAGGCGGCAAACCAGCTGTTCCTTGTCACAAAATTAAAGTTCCTTGCCACTCGCAAAAACCGCGCTACCCCTTTATATCCATGCAGAGGTGTAGGTCCCTCGGTGTGGAGGAGCTGGCAAATCGTCCGGTGGAACAAGACGTACAAGTGTTTTGTGGAAACAGATACATCTAGGTAGCTGGCAGTGAGCCGAAGTGCTAAGTAATGAGCTTGGGAGTTGCTTTGCCATAGTAGCTGACAGAGGGAAGTCTCGGTGGCTTTCCGCAATAACTAGACTGAAAGAACCTAGACGCCACTTGGGCCCAAGCGACAGAGATGCGTTCTTCCACCTCCGTGGTGATCAGTAAATAGCTTTCCAAACACCAGGGCAGCTAGGCCATGGAACTCGTATGGAAGGTGATTTCTTCCATTTGCTGGGGCTGAAAATTATGATAAGTGTTCTGAAGCTTCTAGCTCAAACTCCCACATCCCGAGCAGCTACCTCTACGCATCCTCTCATTCAACATTTGAGCGCCTGGGGTAACCAAGGAAAGGAGGATCGTCAAGAAGCACTCCGCTGGTCGGTCAGTTTGTCGTGGGGTCGCTACGGAGGGGGTTCTTCCCCCCCTTGAGAATTTGCTGAAGACCTCGTAGGCAACGGTAAGTTACCAGCATTGTTCCATAACAAGTGAAGCCACCACAAAGAACCGCTCAAAGTTCATGGGTACCGTAGCCATGCTCAATATGAGTTGACATCTGAAGGTCGAGAATGCCAAGCCTGCCATTGGTTACCACCTATCGCCGCTCAGAGAATGTATCGTCATTAGCATCTTTTTAGGTTCCGCAGTAGGGATTCAGATGGCGTGCTATGGGGTACCCCATAGTCGTTGATAAGAGTAGACCCCCATGGTCTCTACCTCCGTTGAGGACCTAGGTTTGCGCGGGTGCTAGAATGGTGAAACATTGGAGGGTATACAGTGAGATTTGACCCCTTTTAAATTGCGTTAACCTGAGATCGAGTAAAAGAGGTCGGGAATCCACCTAGCTGTGATCAACATCACCACACCACCCCCATCATTCTCCGGTTCTGTCTTGGACAAGGGGGGGAAAGAATTGCCCAGCGAGCCAACACCGCGCCAGGCCTTCCGTAGCGCCGGATCAAAGCCAAGAAACAATCACCTCAAAGCAGGGGGGCGTTGATCAATTACCTTTCTGTTGCGCAATCGGCCGAAGACAGAAAGCCAAAACATGTTTGTACCTTGTCTCACATCCGGTGATTTTTCTGTAACCATGATGCCCCTGGCCCGGCTGAGAAAGGGTTTTGGAAGAAAAACCGTTTGGGGAAAAGTTGGAGGTCTCCCTCAAAAGGTTTGCTGTCTCCAAGCGCTTGATTAATTGGATTGTGGCATTATCTGTCAGATTAGAGGGTGGATATCTGGGTTTCTGGCTATACTCAATCTAGATTAGCCGCCCAGCCCCCTAGATTATTGGTTTCTGGGTCCCTCTAGGATACTCTAGCACCCCCCAGACCTTCTAGGCGAGTTAGTTACACATACTTTTCAATTAATCAATTTTACATAGTTACATCTAATAATTAATAGTCTAATTTACGTATTTACGATAGAAGCGCTACGATAATCGATATAAATAATATCCCTACGAAACTAATAACGTTAACTATATCTTTATTAAAAGAATCTACTAATAAAGCTATTACGGTCGTCCTTAGGACCTAAAGCGATTAGCCTAGCTAGTACGAAGCCTTCAAGCAATTAATTGGAAATAATTAAGATTTTGGCAATTGGTTGCTCAAGGACGGGCCTATAATCTAGAGGGTCCTATTTCCTAAGCCGGAAGATTTCTTCCTTACGAAGCCGGCGAAAGATCGTATATTAGTGGTAAAGAAAGAATTTATTAGATTTAATAGAGGGATCCGGGTTAAGAAGGCTGTAGCGATAATTACGATAAATATTACTATAACTTAAACCTAGATTTAGATTTAAATTAACGAAGATAGTACTAAAACCGCCGCTACTATTACCGTTCAACTCCGGTAAAAAGTTAAGGAAGATTCTAACGACGAGGAAGATTTTAAAGAGGAGGATAAATATTATACTAAATAAGATATTAGGGAGGATATAGTGATTAACTTTGCTACGGACCTTATTTATCACGGGTAGAGAGCGAGAGGTTGAGTGTAAATGTAGATATGCGTAATTGCACGAGGAGAGGAAAGGAAGAGAAGTGCAGAGGTGCACTCGGGAGATGGGCTTTTATGGGACTCGAGTCATGAACCCCAGTGGGTCCATGGCGGGAGGCCACAGCCAATCAACCGAGATGGAGATGGTGACAGTAGTCTCAGAGAGCTACTGTCACCAGCACATGCAACACAGGCTAACCCTGTGATATTATTATAGGAAGAAAGGCTATTTACGATTAGGCTAATAATATATATAATGCTTACTATAAGTATTAGAAGGACTTCGATAACGTTAATATGAAAGTCCGTAGTTAGATGAGCATTTACGTTACTAGTTACTTCGCCGATATTACTTTCGAGTAGGATAAATCTACTTGTAAATAGTTGAAATAGATTAAGTATTAGATTAATTACCGCCCTATTAATTAAATCGCTACCGCCCGGCGAGAATACTAGGCCTTTATTAAGGAGATTGTTAAAAAATAACCTAAGGACTTCGAGAAGTAGGTTTTAAATTGGGAAGTCCTTATTACTAACGGTAAGAGATTAGGTATTAGCGAAGCTATTTTCCCTACTTTATAGTTTACTAATTTTATCGATATAATCTATAAATATAAATTTATTTAGGTAAATAATAATTAGAAATTTAATTACGATTTAAAAGATTTATACTTAAATTATAAAAATATATTTACTAATTTTAAAAGGGTTAATATATTAGGATATACTATATTATTAATTAGTAAAAAAGTTGTAGTTTGTAGCGCTTAGGGTGCTAGTTAATCTAGTTCGAAAGAATTTATATTTAAGAAGGAGGACGTTCTTAATTTTAATTGTAAAAAGAAGCGGAAAGTATACGTAAAGAAGAAACGCAATACGGATAAAAATATGAATAATTCTTTATAGCCGAAAAAGAGAAGGGGATCCGCGCTATTGTATAAAATATATAAGCGAAACTTTTACTTAATAATATGTTATTAGTATTTAATATTTAAAATAAGAGATAACCCTATTTAGAAGCCTAGTAATTCTATTTAAAAGCTTATTAACGAGAATTTTAAAAAATTTCCCGAAATTCGTAAGGAGGTAGAGAAAGCTAAGAACTAAATATAGGACCGCTTTATTATTTTTATATAAATTACTACTTTAAAGACTTAAAGGCAACGAAAAATCAATACTTGTAATTTAGCGTTTTTTATTAAATAAAATATTTTCAACGCAAATAACGGAAGGGATATTTACCCTTTTAAAAATTCAACGATTTTTAATTTTAAGGCTTCCTTTTATATTTTTAACGAAATTAATCGTTTTTCTTCATTTCGAATAGCATCCCTAAAGGATTACATTTAGGCTAGAGATTTTTAGATATTTATTAAAGGTTTTAAGATTATTAATATAAAAATATAGGGAGAGAAGGGAATTTTATAGCTACAGCTAAGGGAAATTACTTTTTACCTTAACTTTATTATAAATTTTATATTTTTATATTTACTTCGAAAGTAGGGTTTTTACTAGGATTATAAATTACTTAATAATTACTTTCGTCGGCTAAACGGGTCGATTTTCTATTTCTTTTAAAAATTTTATTATTAAACGGTTTTCGAATACTTTCCCCTCTCTTTTAACCATACTACTTTCTTCATTTAACAAAATTATTTTAATTCTTATATTAACCGTCGTATATATAAAATACCTACTTAATTCTAATACGAACAATTCAATTATTATAATCTATAAGTTTTTAAATACTTTTATAATATTGAGGGCGCTAAATTTAAAGGATTAGCAATTTATTAATATAATATATATAGTATATTTAAAATTAAACAATAAATTATACGAAAATTACGCGACCGAAGCTTTAGACTAGGAAAACGCTTCGCTATCGATTTTTTCGAATACAAATAAGGGAAAAGAGGTTTTAAATATATAATATTCATTATTTATTAATAAGTTAGATTTATTTAAAATATTTATATAGTAATACATATAGTAAAAGCTATCGCTGAAAGATTATTTTTAATTATCAATACAATTAATTATTAATATAGCATTAAAATTAAATACATTAAATACAATAATAAATTTAATAACTAATATATTAAGAATAAATTAATTATTCGCCTTATTATTTTCGAACCTTTAATATTTAATATTTAAATTCAAAACGGCGGTGCTAAGTATTTAGGGGGTATAATTAAAAAAAAGGTGCGCGCTATAATAAATAATTTTTATTTCCCTTATAACTTCTAATTTTAAATTATCTTAATAATAATTTATTTTACTAACCAATTATTTAAGTATTTTTATAATTAGAAGTCTTCTTACGAATAATTTTATACTTTTGTAACCTACTGTAAAGGGGTATAAACTAATCCCTAGAAGTTTAATTTTAATTATCTATATATTTATAGTTATAAGGTCTACATAATAATAAGAATCGCCTAAAAAAAGGAGTAGCAACGAAAAAAATTCTAATTAAAAGTATAAATCGGCTACCTCGTTAGCTACGCTACCTTATTTATCTACTAAATTTAAAACCTATAAGTAAACCGTATCGTTTATACTCGTAATATATTATTTAACGAGAGCTTAATTTATTTAAAAAACCCTAATAAAATTAAGGAAGGGTTGAGATTAATTAGCGATAAAATTTTTAATTTATTTAATAAAGTCGACTACTTACCTTAATTATTTACATAGTACTTCGAACCCTTTAATATAATTTAAAATATAGAAAATAATAGTCTTATTTAATTATTATTATTATTCTTCGATAACGAATTATAAGTAAATAATAATAATATTATTAATCCTAAATTAATTGAATTTAACGTTTAAAATAAAATATCTTTCGATTTTATATTTAAATACCTTACCCCTCTAAATATACTACTTACCGCTCTCTCTATTAATTTTATTATTAACCTATTAAAGCCTATCTCCTTTCCGACTTTCGAATTATAAGAAGCTACCTTTAACGTTAGGAAATTCGTTTAATTAATAGGCTAGAAATAGGGTAAAATTATTATAAAAATAGAAATTAATTGTTTAATTACTAAGGGTAGCCGGTTAAATTCTATTAAATATTAAAATTTACCCTTAGTCCTAAAAATTTACTACAATTTCAAATATTACGAATTAAGAAACTTCGTTAAATAAATAGAAGAAATATATTTTAATAACTATAAAGAAATAAAGTCGTAAATAAAGGTCGATAAAGATATCCTTCGTACTAAAGGTACCTAAATCTTTAATTATATATAAATATATATATATAAATTCGATAAATACAATTACCTTTAAAAAGTAAAAGCTCGCCTTATAATTAGAGGAGATTAATAGTATTATTATAGGAAAAAAACGTATACTTCTACATTAGCCGGTCGTTCTTTCCAATCTATTATTATTTATACTATTGAATTTAACTTCGAATTTATCTAATATAACGCTATAAATACTTTCGTTAATACCTATTTCAATAAAGAAATTTATATACGTATACCCCTTAAATATTAAAAATATTATATAATATTTAAATTATTCAAGGCCTTCTATAATTTACAATGTACTTTTTTACTTTAATAACGAAAATTTAATAGTACTTTTAAAAATATAGGTTTTTAATTATTATTCGAAAATCCGTATATCTTTAAACGTAGTAAGATTTTAATCTTCTACTATATTAATAATATTATATTTACCTTCAATTAAAAATTATACGATAAAGTTAATTAAATAATAAGGAATTTAGAGAAAAAATATAAATTTATAGGGGGTAATAATTTCTAATAGTTTTTAGGTATTAAGATTATTCGAAATTAAAAGGTAGAATTAATTTAATTATTTTAATAGGAATATATTTATAAAATTACTAAATTTATTAAAAATCTTTATACCTTCGCTTTTATTTTAATAAATAATAAAGAATTTTTGCCCTACGATAATATAATTACCTTTAATAAAATATAGGATTATTAAATCGTCGTCGGATTAATAATATATATTATAATAATTACCCGAATAGATATCGCCTTTGTAATTAACCGTTTAATTCGCTATAATTATAACCCTAGTCCTTAATATTGTAAAACTACTAATAAAGTATTATACTACTTTCAATTCTACTTAGATCTTTCTCTCTACTTTAAATTATTATTAAAATTTAAAATAGTTTTAAATACCTTATATACTAATAATACCTTAAATTGGAAAAATTTATATAGTTTTACAATTAAGTTGTTCGGTAGTTTCGTTTATTAAAGTACTACTAAATAGAAAATAGTATTAATTTTAATTACTGAGGTAGAATTGTTATCGATTTTTAACGTTATAAAGGAAGCTATCGCTATTATACGTTTATATAAGGAGATTGAGATTCCCCTCAATTAGGAAATCCTTATAATCGGCTATAATAATATTTAAACGATCTATATTCTAATTATTAAAGTATTACGATTAATAATTAAGTTAAAGTATATTAATATTTATTATTACTAATTATAATAGGAAATTATAGAAAGAAGGATTGCGGTCGAATATTTAGAGATAAAGAAGATACTAGTAGACGGCCTAATAAAAGTACTAGGATAGTTAGATTACAAAAAGTTCCGGGATTTGATAGGGATAGCGAATACGCCGGTTCGAAAAGAGATGAAGATTAGGAGGGAAGTTCCCGACGACGTTTTGGAGGATATTTATAGTTTAATTAGGGAAATTGACGTACTAAAAGAGAGAAAACTATAAATAGCTTTACTTTTGCCCTATTTTGAAAAGGTCTATAAGTGAGGGGGTATATTAAATTAGAGGGTAGATATTTGGGTTTCTAGCTATATTCAATTTAGATTAGCCGCCTAGCCCCCTAGATTATTGGTTTCTGGGTCCCTTTGGGATACTCTAGCACCCCCCAGACCTTTTGGGCGAGTTAATTACACACACTCTTCAATTAATCAATTCTGCACAGTCACATCTGACATTATCAGTGGCTGCGTTCCGTTGCATTAAGAAAAGTCTCAGAGTCAAAAAGGGTCCAATGCCCAATGCGCTACTGCCCGCCGCACTAAGGCAATACTCGTCAGGTCTTCAAAATCGACCGTCTGACTAGCGGCGGGGCCACTAGTCAGGACCAGCAATTCGTACACGACCAGCGATTCGTACCTGAGAAATGGGGTACCCTCTCCACCCGCAAATTTGATAGCAAATCAATGTATATCCATTCAACTGCATATTTTTTTAGTTGCAATAGAGTGATTTTAGCCCAATTCCCCGCACTGCTATGTCCGCGCCCGACGATGAGGCTATTCACAGTAATAATAACGACGATGGAGAGGAGGAGGAGGAGGAGGAGGAGGGATATAGGGATTCTGACTGTAAAGAGGTTGAAGTTGTAAGGTAGTGCATGTTGATATTGCTGGTGTAAGTGCTGGTGCAAAATAACGATATTTAACTTTTACGTACATATGCTGGTCGTGTCAGCGATATTGCATGCGACTAAAAAAAACGGATATATTACTAAAAAAAATTATTGGCTCCGGGTGAGCGACTTTCATTTGCTAGCAAAATGGCGGGTGGGGGATGTACCCCGCTCGGTACGAATTGCTGGTCGTGTACGAATTGCTGGTCCTGACTAGTGGCCCCGCCGCTAGTCAGACGGTCGATTTTGAAGACCTGACGAGTAAGGGCAAGTCAAGTCCACGCCAGGCATCCCTGTTCAACACTAGCGCGTATCCCCCCTTTCCAAGCTTTCGGAAGGAATGCCTAAAGACGGTGAAGATTCAGGAAGAGGATTGGGCCTTCTGCGAGCTGTTATCAGAATACCTACGTTGAGGACTCCAACACGAGGTGAAATTGCGCGATTCCATCACCATCCAGGCATCGCAGCTACCTTAGTAGTCGCAAACCACCATGGACCGTCGTGCAGAGCCCTGGAAGGAGAACAGGGGTTACAGTAAACAGGCCCTGGGTGGTGCCCTGCATGTGTCGGGGCAATCTTGGCGTGGGTAGTTGTTGAAAGTTAGGTGCCCGCTAGAAAGGAAAAAAAAAGAAGTTTGCCCGTTGACGGAGAAAGCCCCTGGAATTTCTGGAGGCCGGCCGGGGGGTCGCGATGAGGTTTGGGGACAGGAGGACGGAGGATTCAAAAAGGATAGAAAAGTTTCTTGGCTGTTCGGTCGCTTCCCTTGTTGTCCACGCTGGCCATAGCGAGTGGACGGGACACTGGCAGGGCAGCTTCCTTCCTTCATCTGAAGTGAATTTCATCCACGGTCACTGGAATTCTTCCATAGCTGAAACGTCTTATCTGTCTTAGCGGTATAGACCTTGCTCTCGTACTGAAACATGTGCGTTGAGCGCCTCTGATTCTTTCCATGCTTTTTTACATCTTTTTCCTATCCACCAAAAGACATCGACGACGCGCATGATCCAAGCAGCCGTTTAGGTAATTGAGCGCGGCGAGCAATCCACTGAACGACATCTGCCCGGCATACAGCCGAATCCATCTTCAACAAAGCCGGGTTCAGCACCTGTCCACCACCACAGGCGCCGGGTCTCTCTCTCCAACAGCAGCCTGCGCGCCCTGCAACCCAACCCGAAACTCGGACGTCTCGAAGACACACGTCCCCTTTGTCCCATCCGTCCACATCCCCTTCTTCCTCTCCGTTGTACCGCACGAGCGTATTCAATATTCGATAGTACGCACAGTCTACCTAGGTTCCTTGGGTTAGAGCCTACCACGGACACCCTTCTGGCGCAGCGCAGTCCATTCAGCAGCCACCAAGGCCAGCCAGCCCACCGTAACCACCAAACCGCTACGTACCGGCGTACCGTATCTCAACTCTGGCGGCCCTCCGTTGCAACGTGGATTCAGCCGTCACTTTGTCAGTTCCGTCCGTCAGCCTCTGTCTGGGCCCTTTGAGCCTCCCCCAGCAAGGAAGCCCAGCTACCCCCTACACCCCTGCGCGATATCACCAGAGGGCCCATAGTGCCACCTGGTGAAGTCGCCAAATAAATCCGCAAAGCTGGCTACCCTTTCCCCCAACGGCAACGGGGCATCGTCCTCCTACAGCGACCGTCCGGCCCGCTCCCATCACCGAAGACGCTCGTCCGCCGTTAACCCTCCTAGCGAACTCCGATTGGACAATCGCCGATCTCCTTCGGCTCTCCTGCGGGTTGAGCCCCATAACGGCAACTACGACCCCAACAGCCTCTCGCCCATCCCGGGTACGTGTTCTTCCTTTTGTCCCAGCCCTGACAGTGACGGGGTCCCTGTTGACCTGTTGGCTCCTTGCTCTGTCCCACGTCCGTGACAAGACCAGCCGTCTCACTTCCACTCCGTCTGGCCGCTCGGCACTTGTCCGATGTCATCCGCTGCGTGTTACTGACTGTCGCTTGGTCCTTCCCTTCGCTCTAGGCACCCCGAACACTACAATGTCCTTATCCCGCAGTCCCTCTCCCGTCCCCGGTGGAGGCTGGGCGAGTCCAGGCCTTACAAACAACCTCAGCCCGAGCGGTCGATCGAGTCCTACCAAGGCTTACGCCGGCGGATCCAACGGGACGCCCGTCATGTGGGAAAGGCAAAAAAACATGGGCGGCCCCGCATACCAGTCCTTCTCGACACAGAACCAGGGCTTCTTTAGCCGCCACATGCGCCGGATATCCAGTTCGCTGCCCCGATTCAGGCCCGAGAACACCCATGGCGCAGAAAGAGAGAAGATTGGCGAAAGTCGATGGTCCGGCCTGAACATGCCGCGACTCGGCAGGATACGAAGCCTCCCGGGGAGGATGAGCAGGAGGACCAAGATGCTGATAGCCTTTGGCCTCTTGTTCTTGCTAGGATACATCATCTTTTACAGCACTCGTGAGTTTATGCAACAAACCCCCCGGACTAGATCGATCAGACAGTGACCTAACATACGAAAAGCTCTGGTATACTACTACCGAAGAACAGCATGGCTTGGTGGCGGTCAAAAGTTCGTCATCATTCTGGCTGCCAACGTTGGCGGTGGTGTCATGGAGTGGAAGGGCGCCAGGGAATGGGCGATCGAGAGGGACTCGATCCGCAATAAGAAGAAATACGTTGCCAAGTGGGGATACGATCTTGAGATTGTCGACATGAGCACCAAGAAACGCTATGCTCATGAATGGCGCGAAAGCTGGGAGAAGGTCGATTTCGTCCGCTCTACACTGAGAAAGTATCCCAAGGCAGAATGGTAGGTTCTCACTCTCCCGGTTTCTTGACGTATTTCCGTAGCTAACTTCTTCTTAGGGTTTGGTGGCTCGACCTCAACACCTTCATCATGGAGCCATCGAAGTCTCTGCAGGACCATATCTTCGACCACCTCGAGGATGTGACCTACCGCGATATCAACGAGTACAATCCGCTGAACATTTCTCACCCCCCGGCCGACCCTTACCTCGACGAACTCTCGAAAAGCCCGATCGGAGATGGCAACCCGAACTCGATTCACCTCATGCTGTCGCAGGACTGCTCCGGATTCAACTTGGGCTCCTTCTTCATGCGCCGCGGCACTTGGACGGACCATCTGCTTGACGTTTGGTGGGATCCTGTTGCATATGAACAGAAGCACATGGAGTGGGAACACAAGGAGCAAGATGCTTTGGAGCAGCTTTACATTGCGCAACCCTGGATTCGCAAGAGCACGGCCTTCCTTCCGCAGCGCATGATCAACAGTTTCCCTACAGGCGCTTGCTCCGAAAAGGGCACTGATACGCGCATCCACTACGACCAGAAGGATCGGGATTTCCTAGTCAACATGGCCGGTTGCGAATGGGGCCGCGACTGTTGGGGCGAGATGTACAACTTCCGCGAGCTGAGCTATCATCTCAACCGGTCGTTGTGGGAACGCTTCAAGGAGGACCTCCTTTGCTGGGTCTGGTTCAAGCTTACCGGCAAGAAGGTCAAGTTTTAAGACAGATGACCTACCGTCTTGAAACCCTGATGCGAACGACACGATACTCACGACGTTTCTATTCGATCGCTGGAAGTCAAGGTCGTATTGAGCACCCCACGGTACGCCGCCAGCAACTGGAGGTGGTTTGGCCGACAATGGCAACACTACGTCTATAATCAAGTTACTTCCTACGTTGTCTTTATATAATTCTGTATACCCCCATTCTTGTATACGACTATCACATCAAAACGGGAGATGTTGAGGAAGGAGGTTCCATATCTCAGTGCTGGAAGAAGAATTTATTCATCATAATGTTTTTTTACCCGGGCAAAAGAAATTGGCGGGGCCCTTTTCTCTTCCCCCTCTGTTCCATTGCACTTCGGCTTGCTCATCTGAGTCGCACTTGCCGGTGGACGGTCTGATCTATCGGGTGTGGCTTCTCATCTTAGACTTTATGCATGGGGATGAATAATGATTGTCACGTCCGACGCCAAGTCCTCCTTGTGTTCCTGTTCCGAAGTCTTCACGCAGGCCGGAGTGACGGGAATGTTTTGGCGCCAAGAGTTACGGACTTTACTGTGGCTACACATATGTCGCATTTGTACGAAGTAAACAGACCTGCGCAACGTTTGTACTCCTAGGTATGGCAAAGGGAGGGAGTACTGGCGAGATGATATAGAGACATATACAGGCGCATTTGCTTAACGTATACCGATAGACCGCACTTACACTCTCTCATATGGCTCGGCAAGTTAGCCAGCCACGACCACAACATTAAGCCAGTTCAGGTTCCACCGCTGCAGATACGGCACATAACTTTGTTACTCGATACCTTGCACGAGCCTCGAGTTGATTAACAGGGCCGTCTGAAGAGATCACAAGTTACGACGCCCCTGTCAAAATCTCGCGTCAACCTGCTTCGAGCAGTTGGTATGCCCGATCAAGATGCCTTTTCGGGTTTGGACTCCGCTGCCAATCTTGTGGTCAGTGTTACAGGGTGATACACTGCTTTTCTGCAGGTACGCTTTCCCGAAGACAAGTTGACAGGAGGATATCACGAAGCACTGGTTACGATGCAGTCATCAAAGAGGCCAGTGCGCATTTGAAAGGCTTACGAGCGAGTTAAGTAAGGCTGCCTCAGTGTCATAGACACTTGGGAATCCAAAGAGAGCGGAATGTATCGAAGCGGCTAAGAGAGGTCTGAGATCTGGGGAACAACAACAGCCTATCCAGAACTTCAAAACTTCGTGCCAATGTCAAACATGACATCTCTTCGTGAGCTTCACTCACTCACTGATTCGGCTGCCTGGGTGCTTCCAACGTCCCATCGTGGGGAAGTTAGGTAGAACAATTGGACAGAGTCTAGACCGTCGACTAACATTCAGCAAACTACACCAACAACCAACAAGGCGACAAGGTGCTGACACCCCCAACGTGGTTGTTCTTCTTGTAGGGCAGGGTGCTCTACGACTTTAGGTCCAGGTGGCCGACCTCGGGGGACCCTGTAGGGGAAGGGGGGTCGCTGGACTTTTACTAAAACCTATAGTCGGGCTCGAATCAAATGCTTAATTGCAAATCGTAGTTGACTTGGTATTGAATGCCCTTTAACAGAAATATATGGTCATAACTGATAGTATGTTTAGTAATTAATACCGTATCGCTCAAAATTCGTAGTAAAGTACGAATTCGGGGTCGGTACTAACTGTGTGTAGGGCTATAAAATTAGGGTCGTACCCGACTCTAAATTTTTATTTAATTTGATATATTAAATATAATTCAAATCCGTATTAGTAATAAATCTAGTAAAACTTTTTGTTGCATTTAATAATATATCGCCGTCAGTTTTGTATCTTCGTGAACTTCTTTTTTTATCAACTTCCTTATTATTATAAATTTATTATTATTATTAATTCTTTATTGTTATAAATTTATTGTTATTATTAACTTCTTATTGTTGTAAATTTATTATTATTGTTAATTCCTTATCTTTATAATTCCTTATCGTTATTAATTTCTTATTATTATAAATTTTTAATTATATTTTAATATTATATTAATTATAAAAATTAAATTGTATATAGAATATACGTTACAAATAATTTCCTATTAAAGTTTTAATCCTTTATTATAAATTAATTTATAGTTTAGTATAAGTGTTATATTTCGATTGTAAAATTATATCGTTATTTAATATAGTATTTGCTCTAATATATAATTTATTATAAAACTATATTATAAAGCTATTATAATATTACTTACTTTCTAACGCTACCTAGTTGTCGTAGCTACTTCTCCTTGTAGTGTAGGTGCTTATATTGTCTATATTAGATTGCTATCGGCTGCCTTCAATTTCTAAACCTTTATAGACTAGTAGATTCCACATTCTTTTAGATAATAGTTTTATATTAGCTTTGTAATTACTTTTATTTATAATATAAGTACTATTTAGATTTATACTTCTTGGATATCCACTTATTCTTCGACTAGAGAAAGTAACTACTTATATACCTTTTTGTAAATGAAAACGATTATTATATATATTATTATTATCGTCCTATTATAGTCTGCGGGACTATAGGTAAATAATTACTTTTAACGAAGTTAGAATCTTATAAATCTTGGTAATAATGAATACTAGAGTAATTAATTATATACTATAAGATAGGAGTAGAGATTAATTGTATTATAATATATTAATACCCTATTAAGGGTATTATAATATATAGATATTATTAATAATTTGAATTAATTAGGAGAATAGGAAGTATTATTTTCTATAAACTTTCTACGTAGGGTAGATATTGTAGGGGTTATTAATATATTGCTAAATAGCTAGGTAATAGCTATTATTAGGGTTATTGAAATTATTAGGATATTTGGTTAGTAAAATATTATAATAAAATAGGGATAACGGTAATTAAAATTGAAAGTTGGGTAAGAGTGTTTAGAATTCCCCTACGTTAGTATATTTAAAGACGGACCTATTTAATTATAATATATTTATAGGGTTATATATATAAATAATATTTATACGGCGCGAAAGGAGATTTATTTTAGTAATTATTCTCTTAATATTAAGAATATAAACTAGGCTCCCTTTATTTCTAGGCTTATTAACTTTCTTTATTAGCTTTTATTAAATTCTTTACGTCGTTACGCTTACGAATTTACTTAAAATTTCTTCTATTTTCTTTTATATTTTTATTTTATATATAATTTATTATTAATAGTATAAAAATTTGTATTTTTATTTTTATATAATTAATATTTTTCAATATTTAGAAGACGGAGAATTACTTTACTTTTTCGCAATAAATTACAGTTCGTATCGAATTATATTTAATATTATCCTATTAATATTTATTTATATTAGTTTTAATTTAATTATTAATATACTTCGCCTTTATATAGAAACGAAGGATAAGGTTTATTAAATTAATTACTATTATTTCCTGGTTTTTAAACGTTAGCGATTTATTAATATTGAATAATATAAAGTATAAACGGTCTTAGTATAAAATTAATTACGTTTAAAAATAGAAGAGTAGGAAAAAATAATAAAAAAGGAATAGTAAGATATTATTAATTTGTTTAATTATTTCGTAGTCCTATTTTCGCGGGGAAATTTATTTTACTAATAAATTATTAATTTAATTTCGCCAAGTGTAAAACGATTTATTAGGATAAAAATAAGGATAGATATATAGTATATTTATCCTTCAGGGTTAACGAATTGAAAATTAATTAGTATAATATTAAATAATTAAATACTTACTATAAAAAGAATATTATAAAATATTTACTTACTTTTAGTATTTATTTTAACGTATTTGGATATATAGACCGTTATTCTCACTAATATTAATTATAGCTGAGAATTCGGAAATAGGGGTAAAGCCTTCCCTTATTCGATAAGTAGGGCGAACAATAGAATAAAGTATTTTAATTAGTAAAGTATTACTTTTTTCCTCGCTTTATTAATCTTTAATATATTAATATTATAATAATTAATTTTATAATAATAATTGAATATTTTTAAATCCTATTTCGGGTAAATTTAGTTAGAAAAATTAGTAATAAAATAATTAACGACGTAATAATATATATTTAATATAAAAAGATTTAATATAAGTAATTAAAATAGTATTATTCCCTTATAATTTTATCGAAATTGGAATAGATAATACGACGGTTAATTTTTATAATTATTTACGAAGATAAATTATAATATTTATTTACTAATATCTCTACGATTTTAATTATAATATTAATCAATCCTAAGATAGGATGTTAATTAATTGGCGGAAGAGTAGAAGGTAGGTAGCGTAAGGAGGAAGATAGAAAATATTTTCATTGCGCGGGGAAAAAAGGAAATTTTCGTTATACGGGGTGAGGGATGGGAGAAGGAGGAGGAGGGTAGAAAAAAAAGATTTTCGTCGCGTAGGAAAGAAAAAAAGATTCTTGTCGCGTAGGAAAGAAAAGGAGATTCTCGTCGCACGGAATAAGCGATAGGAGAGGAGGAGGGTAGAAAAAATTCTCGTTGCGTAGGAAAGAAAAGGAAATTCTCGTCGTACGGGAAAGAAAAGGAGATTCTTATTACGCGGGGTAAACAATAAGAGAGGAAGAGGGTAGAAAAAAAAATTCTCGTCGCGTAGGAAAGAAAAGGAGATTCTCGTCGCGTAGGGTGAGGAAAAAAGAGGAGGAGGGTAGAAAAAAAGATTTTCGTTGTACGGGGTAAACGATAGGAGAGTAGGAGGAGGAGGAGGGAGAAGATTCTTATTATACGGGGTAAACGATAGGATAGGAAGAAAGTAGAAATTAAAAGAAGGATATAAAAGTATTAAAGGTTATTGGGCGGGGTATAAGTATTTAAATAAGGTATTTATAAATGTATAAATAACGTTCTTAAATAATCTTATTCTTATTTATGCTTTAAATTATAAATAAATTAACGACGGGAGGATTTCTTATACGTAGCGCGTATAATTTTAAAGTACGTACTTTATTCGGCTAGTTTAAAGTGCCGTCGGGTAGGCGGTAGAGCGGGAGGGTAGTTATAGTAAGTATACCTTCCTATCTATACCCGGATATTAATAATATAGGTATTAATTTTATAAATTTAATCCGCCCCTTTTATAAATGCCGGCCGCGCATTTAGATATTAGATTTAATAATAGAATTAAAATGTGAAAATTAAACCGATTGGAATTGCAAATATAGATTTTTAAATTAAACGATATTTAAACCGAGAAATTTTAGTACATTCCTTATATTCATCCCTTTCTATATCCTTAATTATAAAACCGAATAAATTATTAATTATTATTAAATAAAATAAATATTATAATGGATATATATAAGTTAATTATTTTATTTAAATACTATTTAAACTGTATTTAGTACTATTTTCGGAAATTTAATAATTTTACGCTCTTTCCTAATGTCGTACGTTTAATAATTTAAAATAAGTTCCTTTTAATTATTTACGGATAGAATAAAATAAATTAAAATAATAAAAATTTAAAGAATATTTATAATTTAATAGGTAAAAATACCGTCTACCCTAACGAATTTATTTATAAATATAAAATTTATAACGAACGTTATATTACTTCTTCTACCCTCCTATATAAATAATTTTACCCGAATAAAATTGCTAATGTAAAAAGAAAATTAATTATCGTTTTAATTATAGAATTTGGCCATTTTACTCTACTATAGTAAATTTCTTCCTAAACTACTAACGTAGAATATATTATAGTCCTTACAAAGGGCGCATACTATCCCGTTAATAAAGGGTTAGCTTTTTATTACCTTTATATTAATTATAGAAAATAAATTATTTTACCGCTTTTTTATAATTTTTTATTTAATACCGAAGTATATTAATAAATTATAATACTATTTAATAATTTATATTAATTACTTTTAAATATTTTCCAATATTTTATTTAATTCCCGAATTTATTATCTAAATTATAGATTCTATTTCTTCGCGAAGTCGGGGAAAGATTCCCTAATTAATATAAACCTTTTATAAATTTCAGAATATATATATTCGAAATATCTTACGAATCCGAATATAATAATTTAATGTATATTATCCTTTATTAATAACTTCGAAATAACGTTATAAAAGTTAGTATAAATTACGTCTTTTTTATATATATTAATAAATATTAATTTCGGTATTAACTAAATATTAGTTTAGGGAAAAAACATACCCGTATTAGGATTTACCTAAGAGCGTGAATATTATACGAAGGGCTCTATATTCTATAATAATATTAAAATAATAAAATCCCTAGTAGATATTTAGTAAACCTTTCTTATTTACTTATTTTTTAGAAGAGGATTTCTTACTACTTACTGTTAATTTGCCTTCTACTTCTATTCCCGGGTTATTTAAATTATCTAATTATATTATATTTTTTACTATTGTCGATGTAATGCGTAGTCTATATATTAATATGGATTTTTAGGATATTTATAATATAATAATAAATATTAGCGCCGAGCGGGGACGATTATAGCCCGGGTACTACGGAGGTTAAATAAATATTATAAATTGTAATTCAGGTTTCTAAGGCCGAATAACGGGACTAATAGCATTAAATAGTATAATATTAATTACCCTAATCCTCAATATTATTATTAATTTTATAAATATTTTTTTATCCCCTTTAAATATACTTTTATTAACTTTTATTACTTTAATAATTTATTTTCGGATTATAAATATAAGTTATAAAAATAGCCTTCCTTCTTTAATATATATATTAAATAAAGTTTTATTATTCTAATCGTTATTTTTCCCATATATTATAATTACGGACAAAGCAAATATCTAAAAAATAAATACAATATAATGCGTTACAATTAATTCAGTATTTATAAGCAATATTGCTTAGAGTTTTTCAATATTGAAATAATCTTTGGTTAAGCGTCGAATAGGGTCGAATAAGTTAAGTTTGAAATATTTATCCTTTAACCAAATATAAAGAAAAATTAATATTATAATAATAATTCTAATTACTTATTATATATTTATTAAATTAATATATTTTTATATAGAAGAAATCTAAATTTATTTAGCAAGAAAAGAAAACTTCCTATATTCTATAACCGCTTTATTAAATACTATTTTAAATAGAAAACCCCCCTTATTTAAATTAAATATAAAATAAAAAAAATATTTCGCTAAACTTTAATACTCTGAGTAAACTATATTAAATATTTACGATTTAATAATATCTAACGTAAGGAATAATATGCGTAGGGTATTTAAAACGTAGAAATCTTATAAAAATCCTAATTTAATTAATATTAATACTAATTTTACTAATTTACGAACGGCCTAGATATTCTTAAAATATTGAAAATAATACCGACTTTAATTTTATATATTAAATAACAAATTAGACCGGTTTTCCTTCTTAATAAAATAAAATCGATAAGGCTTATTAACTTAATAACTTAAGCAGCCGAATATTTTCTACTATTATAGTATATCTCTAATAAGTATATTAATAAAAGGATATATAAATATTAGGCGGCCGGCGATATAAATATTTACTCTTTTATTTAATTCAACTATATAAATAAATGATTCAAATATATTTAATAAATCTACGCCGAATAAACTAAGTATTACTAGAATAATATTAAATTAGCGCTCCTTAATTTTTCTTAGAAAAAATTAATAAAAAAAATAGATACTTAAGATTAACTTATATATACTACGAAAAAGACCGAATTCGTTAATAAATATTTAGACTGGTAAGGACTATACATTTTTATCAGCCTACTATTCTATATAATATTTTTGTAAATATTAATTAAATTCTAATTCGGCGCGCAACGGTATAATAATAATAGCTAGGCAAAATCTAGCGGTCTCGTTATTGAAAAAATATCGGACTATTAATAATTTTATATATTTTTTCTATATATTAGTATTTTTAAAATCGAATTTATAATAAATTTTAATATAACCTATATACCCTAAAACCTAATAAAGCTTAATCGTCTCCCAATTATCTTCGACTACGAATAATTCCTAATATCCTATAGAAAATTATACGAATTTAAAGTTTTAATTCAAATTCTTTATTTATTCTATAAATTATCCTTTAATATATACTTTCTATAATTAGATTATCTCTTCCTCAATACGCTTTTATTTTTCAATTAATATTATATAATCGAAGTTATAATATATTACTCTTCTTATATAAGCCGTATTATACGTTTTATCGCTGTAATATTATTCACAATTATTATTATAATAATATTAATAAATAAAATTTAACGGGAAAAGGGATAATTTATTTAAATATTTAAAATATTTTCCCGAGGTCGAACGTACGGACTAACCCTACTACTATAATTCCTATAGTTTATTAATTGCCCGATCTATAAAAATAGCGTAGCTACAATATATATCTTTACGAATTTTTGTTAATTTAAATAGAATTTCGAATTTATATTTAATATTAATAATTTAAACCTCCTCTTCTAATAAAACCTAATTCGGTAATATAGTAGTATCGAAAAATATAACCCGGGACTTCATTTTACCGCGGGGTAGACTATTAGTAAATTTATTTATTAATATTTGTTTATATATTAGTAGATTATAAATATCTTCGAAAGATAGGGCTTTTTAAAATAATAATGCGAATTGTTTCTAGTCAACTCTAGGAATTTTTAAATTTAATACCTATAAAGCTACTCTATCTTACTATTCTATTATCTATATATTTTTAAATATGAATTTATATACTATTATTAAATCTATAAAAAAACTATTTTTCGCTACCCTTAGTTCAAATTGGTTATAATTTCTAATTGAATTGCTATTGGGGTCTAAATTCGTCGTTAAAGTCGGTTAAAGAGTTTCCAATATAGAAGAATCGTTAAATATTTCTATAGAATATAATATCGCTATTTTATTGCTATCTTTTAAAAAACTTTTATCGAACCTAATATTATCGTTTGAATTAGAATCGTCTATATCCTCTACCCCTATACCGAATATAAATAAGCTAATTAAAATATTGAAGCCTACGTTATTATTAATTTAATTTAGCTTATTTAACTTTAATTCGGTAAATATTAATATAGCGTTATTATCCTTATAATATTAATTATAAATAATATTTTAAAAGATAGCATTGACTATATCGAATATTATTTCCTCAACCCTAACTTCTATTAAAATTTTATACTCCTACTCTTAGAATAAACTACCAAATATATTATTTAATTAATTAGGACGTAACTCCGTATCCTTATAAAATAGAATATTATAATCCATTTATACTTCTACTATATTAGGCTCGTCTAATAGAGGATTCTTATTTCTTATAAATATCGGGTTTAATAGTATATAAATATACTCTTCTTATTAAATTTATTATACGTAGTAGTTTTATTATATTTATCCCCTATATTTAGAAATTATAGAATCTTTAATATTTTTATTTAACTCTAAATTAGAACTACTAGAATTTTTAATCGTACTATCGCTATTATTAGAATTACTATTGTCGTCGATATTATCTACCGCCCTTTAACGTCGGAAAGCGCTAAAATTATTGCCCAATCGGACTCTAAATATTTTAACGTAATATAACGGGCTGCTAGAATAAAAGACCGAACTATAAAATATATATAAAATACTCTAGGATAATGTGATAGTAGTATTAATAAATAGTATTAAAATAATAAATCGTTTTTATTATTATTTTAAAGGGGTCTTCTTTTCGAATTATTTATTTACTTTACAATAATACTTTACGTATCGAACTGGGGGCCCGTAAGCCGTCCCCGCTATACCTAGGGCGAAAGGCGGGGAAGATTACCCTATACCCTAGGGGCACCCGACTTTAAAGTACGTACCTTAAACTGTTAATAATTACATTTACGTACCTATATACGTGCTATTTATACCGAGAATTCCCTTATACGATTCTACTTATCTCTCTTCCTCCTTCTCCTCCTATTTATTCCCCCCTCCCTATATATATTGCTATACTATAAATTCGAAGGTTGTATTAGGATAGTTATATATATTTTATTTGTTTAATTAATTTATTATTATTATATTTATACTTTATTAAATTTATATTCTTTCGTTCCTATCTTTAAATCTTCCTATATATTATTATCTATTATATATATTTTACTTTAATTTTATAATAATTTTAATTAAATTAATCCTCTATATTATATATATTTCTATTATCCTTTAATACGATTGGTTTATATTATTTAATTATCTTTATTTCTTCGTCTTCGAACGTTTAAAGTACGTTTAATAATAGCGGCCGCCCCCGGTACTACGACTATTCCTTATACTAATACTAATTTAGAGGGGGGAGTCCAACTATAATTATCTTTTAGTAATAATATAAATTATTATACCTTTTAATTTACTAATAAAACCTATATTAATATAAATCTTTTCATAAATAACTAAAAAGTCCCGTAAAAGGAATAAGCGGTCTAAAAACCCGGTAGACTACTTAAATTTAAAGATTATCAAAGTGTGTAATAATAAACCTTTTTTAGAATTCGTTATTGTAAACCCTATAAATTAATTTTGATTAATATTCTATTTTTTAATTATTAATATTTTATAATAAAAGGCATTTATAACTGTAAGTTAAAAGCGTAAGCGGATAGACGATAATAATAACGATAATATATTTTCGGATAAGAAGAGGAATTTTAGCGACGTTTTTAAATATAATCTATATATAAATAAATTTTATACTTAGGCTAAGGATATCTAACGTATTATTAATATTATTAATATAAACCCTAACGGTATTTATATTATTATAGAATATATATTATATAACTTTATATACAGAAGTAAACTTTGGGAATTCGAAGAATACCGCTTTATTAAAAAGTTTTTAAATAATTTTATATAATAGCGGAAGTACGCGATTCCTTTAATTAAAGTTAGGATCTAAGAATTGAATAAAGCCGATAACGTTTTTAAGAATTTTAACGAAATTAATAAAAATTAAATTCGAGTATATTTTTTAAAAAACTAGAAAAGTAACGCGGGCGAAAACGAATTTTACTACGTCTTTTATTAATTTAAGAATTACGTAAATATTAAAAAGTTTAAACCTATTGCTTAGAATTAATATAAAAGTAAATCCCGTTCTAATATTTGATACGAAAAGAAATTACTTTATTAATATTATAATAATATTTAAATTAAATTAATAAATAATAAAAGTCTATTATAAAAATTTCATTCTTATCGGCAATTATACGTATAATAATAATTCCTACCGCGCTATATAAAAATATATTTATAATAATATTAATTAGGGTATAAAGCTTTTATATAATAATTTTTATTTTATTAGTAAAATTAAGGCTGTAACGAAATCCGTTAATCGTTGGACTAAGAAGAAGTTTATATAAGCGGAGATAAATATACTTTTCTTTACCCCTCCGGAGGCCTTAATTAATAAAGAATTTTAAAATAGTTCGAATACCCTTAATAGTAAAATTTTTAAAGAGAATCCGGATAGTAATAGCGGTATTACTACCCTTGCTACGGCTGCCCCTACTACGGCTACCCCTACTATAACTACGATTATTGCGGCTACGATTATTATAGCTACTAAGGCTAATACTGCTTGAATAGAAGTATTATTCTACGTATATCTATATCTATATAGTTCGGAATATAATATTATTTATTTCTTTAATATTATTTTTACTACTATCCGGAAATACCCCCTAATTAACTATTTTTTTTATTTTCTTTATTTTTCTTTTCTTTATTCAATATTAAAATAATAAGGATATAGCCAAAAAAACGACGCCGAAACCGGAAACGCCGATTTCTGGTTAGGAAGTGCTCTAAAACGAAAACTAACAACGGCAATCGACTTAGGAGGGTCATTTACCCCCTCCGCAATATCCTACAACGACCGCAACGATAGCGTTAAACCGTCGCTACCGATAATAATTAATAAAAGTACGAGTAAGTTCGAAAATAGCGTTTACAACCCCTTCGGAAGTATTTTAAAATACAATAACCCCGACGCCGCACTTACTACAAAGACTTCAGAAAAAATAGAAAAAAATAATAAAATTATAAAAAAATTTATTACTATAACGAATAAAATTACGGACTATACCATTATAACGACCGACGACCGTCGTTAAATTCGAAAATTCTTTTTTGAATTCGCGAAAATTCTTATAAAGAAAAATAAATTTAAAATATTTAAAATAAATAAGGCCGCCGAGGCCTAATTTATTACTAAGAAAGATATTAACGATTTAAAGAAATTTATTTCGAAGGAAATAAAAAAAAACACCTAAAAGGCGTTGAAAAAATAGGTTAATATTATTTAGAAGTCGCCGGATAAGGTTAACGCTACCCTCTACTACCTACCTACCGTTACTACTAAGAAATTTATCCCTTCCAATTATAAACGCTAATTTATTATTAAAGGGGCTAAAATTGCCGCCGAATTTACTATACGTTCGAATAATAATATAAAGTAAGCCGTCGAAGGCGCTTTAAAAGAAAGCCTATATAAAATAATCTATATAATTATTAAAATAATAATGAGTGGAAATTACGTAATTATTTTCGACGAATTAATTAAGGATTAATATTAGAAATATTAAATTTAGGTTAAAATAATTTTTAGAAAAGAAGTTATTATATTTTTAAATATTATAATCGTTTTAATTAAAGGAATCCTATAAATTAATATCGATATAAAATAACCCGAAGTAGTTATATAAAAAATAAAGGCGAAGAATAAGGAGGTAGAAATTATTTAAATTAAATTTTAGAAGAAATACGAAAGGGAAGAAAAAAGAATACTTTTAATAGAAATTACGACCGTAAGGGCCGTAATTTTCTTCTAAGAGAATTTTTTCTTCTAGGATAGTAGTATATATATATATAAATCGTTCTAAATTATAGCCTCCGCTTAATAATATTTTAAATATTAGTATTTTAAATATATAACGAAATTCTATCGTTAAGAAGACGCTTATAATTATTACAGTAAAATTAAATACGAAAGGCCGCGTATAAGAAAAGAAAATTACCCTTCGAATAAAAATAATTCCCTAATTTTTTATAAATTATATAGGAAGTCGGGGTATTTTACCTTTAATAAAAAGAAATACCCATTCGTAAAAATAGTTTATATAAAAGTATTTATTAACTATATTAAAAAGCTTTATAATTTTATTATTCGTAAAAGATTAATTAAATTAATATTAGAACCAATAATAAAACCGAAGGAAAACGTTGTAATTTCTAATGCCCTCCCTAATTCTTATTTAATTATAATTTTAGAAAAATTATTTGCAAAAGGAAGAAAAAAAAGCCGCCCTAAGAAAATTAGAGGTAATTTTTAGCCGAAACCTGTAAATATAAGCCTAATAAACGTTTATATTTATTCCTAAAATATAAGCGACTATACCCGTACTAATTCTATCGCTATTACGCCTTCGGCTACTACTATTATTTTTAAAGAAATAATACCTCCTTAGCTCGCTGTTAAATTAGAAAGAAGCTTCTTATAAAATAATTAATAATTTAATTAAAAATACTCTATTAGAATATAAAGAAATTATACGAAAGAGGGAAAATACTATTCGAATAAGAGGAAACTTATAATATTGTAGTAATTTAAGAGCCGGGTAAGAATTTAAATAGGGATATTTACCAGCTAAAGGGTAATAGATATTATAGTATTAATTATTTAAAGAAGGGTAGAATAATAATTTATATAAATAAGAAGTAGAATTTAAAAGATTTAAATTTCTAGGTTAGGAAAAATTAAACCGTAATAATATTAACGAATTTACGAAAATTAATAACCGTTTACTCTATTTACTCCCCTATCTTCCTTTAAAGTACGCCGGAATATTAATAGGGGTTTCCCTTCTTCGAATTCTTCGAAAAAAAACCCCTAACCGGCCAATATATAACTATAAGGGATTATAACCTTTATTATTCTAATTAAAATTTAGAAAATAGGATTAGTTTAAACGTTATAAAATTATTTATATAAGTATAATAATAAAAATTCAATTTCGTTACCCCCCGTAAGGAATTAACGAAGTTCGAAAACGTAATTAAAAGAAAAAAAAATAGGATAATCGACTACGTATAGGTTTTATAGGGTATTGAAACTAAATATTAAAAAGCGTAATAGTACGGGCAAATAGGTTCGGACTATTACCCCTAAGAAATTTAAGTTTAAATAAGAAAAAGAAATAAAAAAGTAGAAATAGAAGAAAAATTTAATTAAAATTTAATAAACGTAGAAAAAGTATAGGAAACGGCAGAAAAACGAATATCGATCCTAAAAGGGATCGAAATGGTAAAGGAGTTCGAACTAGGATTTAATAAACTTAATAGCAAATTCGTTAATATTATAAAGGAATTCGTCCTATACCGAAAGAAAGGTTAAGGAAAATAAATAGACTAATAGAATTTAAAATATAAAATAGTAACGAAGGAAGTACGGCGGAAATAGTAGGTTTAATTTAGGAATCGGACGCCTTTAAATTAAAAAAAAATTTTATTATAAAAATTTAGAAAACGAAATAGCGCGACTATATTATAAATATATTGAAAAACCTGAATAAATTTTAATTATTAGAAAAGTAGGTTAAAATATAAAATTATTACCTAATAAATTTATTAAAATTATTACCCTTCAAATAAAACGAACGGACGAACGAAATCGAAAATTATAACGGTAAAATAAATATTTTTACCGATTATTTCTTCCCGAAAATAAAAGTCCCGACGGGCTATCTACTAAATTAGATTCAATTATTAAATAGTAATACCCCGGTACTTATTAATAATTTAATTACCGAAGAAGATATTTGGGAAATCCTTTTGAAGATAATGCTTAATAAGGTATTGGGTATTAATTAATTTTTAAATAAATTTCTAAAAATATATAAAAAACTATTTAAATAGAGAATGTCTTTTCGCACCGTAATGAATGTCTTCCGGCACCGTAGCCCCACCCTTCCCGTGCGCCAAGGCACACTAATGCACCCCAAAAATTTT